>CM073771.1:92971545-93306545 GCA_037158775.1 Hetaerina titia | reverse complement strand
TAATAAAGCTTCCGGGAAAATGTTTTGGAATATAATTTCGAAAATTAAATGCGACTGGATCATTTTCCAAACAATTATATATTAGACACGGACGATGATTCCAAAAATAATCTGCCATATTCAGAAAAGTTACCAGTTGAACCCATGGTCGGTGTGAAATGATTTTTGATGGGGAAAATTACTTCTACGTCCATTTTAACATGAAGAATATCCACAAACTACAGCTATGAACTATTTTCAACATAAAAGCATCCGTCGAACTGTCAATAGTATGAAACTGTGTTTGTTCATAGTTAAATTTTTCGTAAAATCTGGTCTTGTTAAACGTTTAGTGAACTACAATAGTCCTTTTACCTATATAATTGTTGTTAAAAACAACCAATGAGGGACGCCCTTGCTCAATGTCATGCCATGTTAAATAATGTTAGTAACCCAAAAAAAATAAAGAAGGTGTGCAAAATCGTAGTGCTGAAACCACGTTTATACTTTACGGCCATGGTTGATGCGTTTTTGTTGACTGCTATAGAAACATCATGAGCATGGATGCAATTATGGGAGAAAATGTTCAATTCATTTCAATTGAAATTCATTTTCCTCTTCGTGCGGGGCTTCCTACGCTCCATCGACTACCTTGTTAGATCTCGTCTTTCTCCTTTTTTATAATCATATTATATAACTATACTCACAATAAGATTATCTCGCAATCATGTAGCATAAAGCTACATAAAACTCACGATAACTTGACCCGTTACGCAAAGTGAACGGGAGTCGACTCATCAAGATCCTCGAAAGCTTCAAAGAATGAAATTATTATTTTTAACAGCCTATCAGTTCAGTTATTTGAACGGTGTGTTTACAGTGAAATTGACATCCTGTCTACATCTATAGTATCTAAGCTCAAAATTATCCAGTCGATAAGAGTAACAACAACAACCCTGATATAGGATTTGATATGAAATGAGTCTCTTTGTCATTTGCTGTTTTTTTATTCGTTTTCTTTAGTGTGTTAACTATCGTTAGGGGTAAAAAGGATTCTCCACAAATAAAAGGATATATTTCCTCTCCATTTCCTCCTTATGCTTTTGCTGGCGAGCTTTTCTCGTGATACCGCAATCTGAATATTAATGAGGGAAACACAGAAATTAAATACAGGAAGCCAAAGGAAGGATATCATTCGCGAAGAAGACACGTTATTTCACAAGAGGAAATATTTTAATTTTTAGAAAGTCTTACCCTCTCCATGCGATAGATTTAACTAGATTTGAATATATATTTTCATGGTACGCAAGCACCCTAAATCTCGGGTTAAACGATAGCCGTTGAAGAAGGAAAAAAGACAGGAAAGAAATGAATTAAAAGCAAGGTGAGCAGTCAATCTGACTAACGAAGAAGCTCATTTGGGATTGGGGAGGGGAAGAAATAAGTAGAATAAGAAGGGAATTACTGTTGTTTCAGAGACGAGTTTGATGATTCACAACGAAAGAACAAGACTGCCCATTCCAAAATGAAGAACAGCCCCATTTAGATTATTCTCCTTTCATATTTAATTTGCATAAAATCTCGTTGCCAACATTCTTCATGCCGAAAGGAGTACGTACGTAACAACGTGTGTAATACCAGTGTAGATCCACTCGCTGAGCCTTACGTTTCATATTTTCCTCGCTTGCTACTGAAAAGGACTCGCTCAGCACATGAAAGTTTTCATGCAACTTACTTGATGATGATATCGAAATTCATGTTTTCGTTTTATTTATTATGCGAGCAGCTGTTAAATTTCTCAAAGCATTTTTTTCCCTCTATGGCTCCGTCAGATCCATAATTCTGGTTTAACTTTCCAAATAATAGCATTCATTTACAATTGAAATGATACTCTTTTTATGAGTCTTATTTCCAAATTAAAATTTACATTGCTTTTTGCGGAAAGGTGAAACATAAAATCCTGTCAGGTTCACGGAGATGAACAAACTGAAAGTACGTGGAACTTATAAGAAGGTCTACTACGGGAGAGTACAGGGAGCGACCGGTAAGTTTTTTGCCCTTTCGACTCATGTCACCAGGAATCCACAAATTATCCTTATCGTTTCAAGAAATAATCACCGTACATTCAACATTAAAAAATAAAGTTTTTAAAAAGGCACAACCTGAAATGACTATGAATATGGAGAAGGTTAAAACTTCGTATCGTAAAGCCAGGGGAAAATCTTTCTGAAGCACTAGGCCGTGAAATAAAACAAATGAAATAATGAAAATTTAGAGCTGCAACTTAGATATAAGTATAGATGCATGGAGATGATATTTGTATAGTATTAAAACTTCATTTCATTGGAGCCACTAATTTTGAAATAGAATATTTCCAAGAATATTTAAAGAGGCGACGAGCGGTTAGAAAAGCATACTTTTGCCATTTATCTCTTGATATAATAATTTTATGATATCGATAAATAAATAATTACAATCAGGTTAAAGGCAAATTGGAACAGGTTAAAAGACAATGTGCTCTTTTTTTTAATATCGAGCTCCATTTTTTTATAATAAAATTCGACTCAAGAGTATATTATTTCTGCATCAAAGACAGTTGTAAATCGAAATTATGAATTTTGATTGATACCCTTTACTAAGGATCGTGACGGAAAACACATTGGCATAGAAATGCACTAAATATGGCTAAGGGAAATACTTATATTAGAAGACGCAATTGTTTTCTGATAACTGAAGCTAAAAGAATCGATTCTCGAAGAATGGATATCATAATATTGACCTGGCAAAAAAATAATCCTAGGCTGTTATACTGGTTTATAAGGATGATGATAAGCGAGTACGATAAAAAGCTAACTTGCACCAGTAATAATAAACTGTAGGTTAAGAAGAAAGAAAACGCTTTTACTCCCGCAGTGCCTACAGGCTCACTTGAAAATTTGATAGAGGTAAATGGATGTAAGTTGATATTTTTAACAAGCCAAAATTTACATATACATAGAAATGTGGATGGCACTATGTTTATTTGTGACTCCGAGGAAGTTATTAGAGAATGACGCTACATCGACAGATCAAATAATTGGGAAAAGAAAAGAGAAACAGATTCCAGAATTTACAAATACAAACACCTTTCTTTCCTCTCATAATTTAGGACCAAAACAAAATTAAGGACAAGCATCCTATCAGTTGCGATCGATCAACCTTATTCTATTTAGGTATTTTTTTATTCCGAACACCTATTGGCGTTTTAGCATCCGCTGCCATGCGCTTTCGTGTCGAATCGCTGGGTGTAACGTAGATGTCAATAACAACTTCTATAATTTCCTTGAAATGTCAGAGAATTTCGTAAGTACTCAGCAATACTGTCTTTAATCTTCAAATACTAGAAAATGATTCAAAATTGGTTGGAAATTTTATGAGCATGCAGAGTATTTAACTTTTTGGCATGGTTAAAACTAAGTATGTGTGTTACAGCATCAATATTATGACACGAACAACGTATACAAAATTAAAGACAGAAAAAAAAAACATTTTTTGCTCACCGGAGAACAATAGCATAAACATTGGGATTGAAATGAAATAATTTGAGAAGCCAAGCAATTGAATCAAAATAAAAAACACGCCCAAAATTTTCACCAAGTATGCGTGTACATGGGGAGACCGGACGGCCAAAATCAACAAAAAAGAATGTGTAAGCCGACTTTGGGGAAAAAATTACTGGTGGAAAAATAGAGAAAATCACTACAAGAAAGAACAGCTGAGAAGTTATCGTTCAATGTCAGAACCATCATAGATTGGAACAGCTTATCTCGATTTGTTTTCAAACCCGTCCCCGAGACAAGAAGACGGTCCCAAATCAAAATTGCAAAAGCTCACTAGGGAATGTTTATTCTCTGTAAGTTGACTTTCATTATGAGTTGATGCGGATGAGGAATTCAAACTCACTATTTAATATTAAATGCTTGTACTGCTGTCATCAGGCATGCCATCACACCGTAACATGACTTAAAGATTGATATTAATATTGTTTGACATCAAGTAATGGTTAGCTATGGTGCACGAAATGGTCGCATCGCCATGTTTACTGGAAAAGAATGCTTTTTGCCTTTTATCCGCCGCGGCTGTCTTTATCCCCCCGCGAGGGCGCTGGAATCATTGGACCGCGGAGAAACGAGGGCCGTTAATAAATCGGGTTGGCCTTCTTCCGCTGTTTCCTGGAAACGAACGGCTGCAGGGCAAGCTCAAGAGGAGACCACGAGTCCTTCGAGAGAGGAGGAAAACCGAGCGTAACATCACAGTTGTTGGCTGTTAACCAACGTCACTATTCCAACCGTAGCTACACACTTCGTATATCACTCATTTCTCTCCCTGACGTGGCGTCGTGTTTATCTTGTTTTCGTCGAATTCTGGTGCAAAGAGATGCCGTTTTCTTCCGATCAAAGATTTATTAATTTGTTGGCGGCGTCTCAATCCTCCATGCTTTGCTTGGTTGTGTTTTTCATACAAATGCAAAAACAGGTAAACATTATCTTTGCTTAGCTAAACCGTACTTTTGATTCTTCGATGTAATCCCAGCCGAACATATACTCGTATATGCCATTTAGTAGCGCGCTTAACGGAATGATGTCAGTAAGAACAGTGAATATAGAAGTACTACCTCCTCACAATGGGACCAAGTTTTACTCACCACTTTTGGATAAAAGGATATACTTTTTTTTTTAATCATCCTGAGCACACTGTCTTATGGCACATTTCAACTTTCCCACTTCTTATGTTATCCATAATCCATAATAAAAATATATAAACGCAGAGAGATTATCTTTGAAAAGCAATGCTTCTTGCTCCGATGTGAACATTCTATTTTTAAAACTGAAAATCCATTATTTTGAGGAATACAGAAAGATTAAAGAAAAACGATACCACTTCTAAAATAGCAGATTATTTGGCTGAAACACCGTCAAGAAGCGAAAAAAATTAATACAAGTTTCACGATAAAATAAAATTTAAACAACTTAGGTTTTGCAATAAACAAGAAATTTGCAACATGGTTTCAAAACCGTTGAATTCCATTCATCGGGGCTTTCATATACTACATGCGTATATACGTCCAGCCTGGAATATGACGCAAATTTGAATTCATAGCGATCGTTCAATAATAATCACTGGAACAACTACTACTACACTACTACAACTACAAAAATTTTAATGAATTTTATGCATGTAATATATATTTTCGACCGAAAATGAAAACTCAGTAAGAATCTAAGAGAATTCAACCGATATGTCCAATGGTATAAAAATATATCGCAATTGATGTGTCCATCGAAAGAGGAAGTGTGGACATTTAGCGTAAATCATTGCGACGGAAAACTACCGACAAACTGTTCAGATTTCCCTTTCTTCTAATTCTGCTCTTTTCTCTCAAAATCTCCTAGCCAGGAATTAACATGGAATTATCGTACTTGGAAATATTTCCCTATCACTGAGTTTCTGATTGATTACCATTCGCTAATAAGTGTACCTCATCCACGTCTAATTAAAATGTAACGTCTAAACTCGTTGATTAACTTTACAATTTATTTAACGAGGCAAAACTGTCGTGTGTTACCTCGCGATGACCTAGCAGTCGAGCATTTTGCTGCATAAGACTGGCATAGTGTTATTCTCGTTAACTAATACTGAGAGGTCATGACTGCATGTTGGTCTGAGAGTCTCTGGATCCTTCGACGATTTTGATCTAGTGTCCTATGTTTCGGTTTAGTTCTAATGCCATACAATTTTTTGTTCATTAAAAAGAAAAGGATTTGATTGCTATGGAACTAATTCATTTACTCCTTTGCTTCCAGGCTGGAAATGGCGTCTTTCGGGAAGATAGCAGTGGTATTTGCTGTTTGCATTTCCTTTTCTGCAGCTGAGGTAAGCATGAAGTACGAGTAAAATGGATGACCTATTTACCCGAATATATCCTATATAACCAATAGTTTATTCATGTTTATTACAAAAATAAATACAGGACTTATACCTAAGCAATCACGAAGAAAATCTAAAGTTGGGATGATTTGAAAAAAAATGTCAATCCTACGTTTATAACAATACATTCGATTATAAACCGCTATGTATCATGTTTACACCGACCATTTACATAATATTGCTTGTTGGGCCACTTGCTGGTAAGCGGACGGGGAATAATGCGGTGAAATGTACTGAAATCAAGGCCATCCTCTGGACAAGAGAAATTGCACAGCTGGAGGAAGTTGCAGGAGTGCAATCGAGAGAAGAAAATGGAGGGGTTTGATAGGAGGGGGATATTTTTTGTGGGATAACGTTCCGAGAGGTTTTGACAAAAAGGGTAACTGAAATAATTACAAAACATTTCTTTGTGCTAATATCGCACGAAAGTGTGTTATTGTGTCCCTTTACCTTCCTCTTCCCCTTCCTTCCTCTTTATCTATTACTCATTTCCGTCTTGCTACATATACTCCCTTTTCCTGCTTAAACAAGCACTTAAGTTTATAATTCTCTCGTTCTCTCTTCGAGATGATTTCTTCGAAGTAACACGGAAGTGTTGAATAAAAAACTTAGACAGCAACACACAACACGAGAACACATAAAAAGAACACTCAAAATAATATCTTGATAATTTCGACGGACTCGAACTCCGTCTTCTTCGGAAGATAAGATAAGACTGTCAGTCATATCTTATGACTTATCTTCCTTAACTGAATTATCTTCCGAAGAAGACGGAGTTCGAGTCCGTCGAAATTATCAAGATATTATTGTGAGTGTTCTTTTTGTGTTCTCGAGCTGTGTGTTGCTGTCTAAGTTTATAAATAAATAAATATATATATATATATATATATATATATATATATATATATATATATATATATATATATATATATAGTGTGCGTTTGTGTGTTCTGTTATGAGTTGCCCGTCACCAAGGTACCGATATTGATGTAAATGCGGGTACCAAGGTACCAATACCAATTTTGGCACTATATTTTTTACCAAGGTAGTTTGAAGAATAGATTAACAGAGAAGTAGGCATTAGATGCGTTTCCAGCTACATGATTGAATTCCATCATTTTTTTATGAAGTTAATACATTCCATCAGTTATTGACTGAAAATTATTTGGAGCCAATGGGTGCAGCGCCTTGCACTTTGACGTTCTTCGTGACCCAACTTGCCCTGCGGGGATTGAGTAAAACGACACTATGTCGCCATTCAATTGTTTCCTACCGTCAGAGTTGACACTCGATCGTTTCTTCATTACATTCAGTTGTTGAAGGTTGATAGTTCGACCCTTCCTGGAGTTAATCAGAGAATGCATAAATGAAAAACCTGATTTGTATTCATGGGGGCACCACCTCGGCTTTTATTTCCTCAAAGTTTAATTCGCCGTCGCATTATAACGACCTTTTTTTCCCACACATCATGATTTCATTTGTTCCGTATCTCTCTCTTCTCTTTCCTTTTCACGGACCTTTTAAGTCCAACGATTAACAAAGTAATTCTGATTATCGCATCATTACGCCGTTTACATCACATAAAATACATCATGGTACATAACATACATGGTGCCATCACATAGCATCTGTTGCGTTATATATTTCGAGTGAATTACCTACTGCTTCTACTCCATCAATTAATCCTCTAGTTTATTTTTCATTTTCTCTACTTGATGCCAAAACTGCATAATCTCTCCTATCAATTTCCCTGCTAGCCCAAATTATTCCCTTCTATCGAAGTCTTCCCATTTCAATAGCAATTCACCATTTAACGAAAATACCTAATCATGTTCCAATTCTTTCATTATGAGAAATGTTTAAATACGTTTTACATAGTTTAAAATGTAGCTGCGTATTTCCACGTTTTGATGTTTCTGTTTGACGACTCCATGAAAGGAATATTCTTAAATGGCCTGACGACAGTCGACCGGTGACAATGACTTTATTTGCTGATGCACCATAATTGTTCACCACTCACTCAAAAACCTCAATATACAACTTCCTCCCAATCATCCCTCATCCAAAGTTCACCCAGCCACCTCCTCTCTTATCCTACACTGTGTAAATCTTCGTCATTTGCCTTCCCTTACGACCAGTTTTATATTCTCCTATCTTCGTCATACCTACATCTGAACCTGCATCACCTTCTAACTTCAAACTCTAAAAAATGCGACTGACTAATAGCTGCACGTTTTTCTCGGCACATACCGCTTTGATTCATTAATACACTTCTACGATGTGACGTGAGTGAAATCATTACATTAAACTTGACTTCTCAGAAATGTATAAAACCGATTTGCAAATGCTATAATTAAAAGTAAATGCAATTTTTTCAACCGATGAAATTTGAATCATTTTTCGTTTTGACAAGGCGTCCTGGATTTCAGGCGGAAATATGAAATGTGAATGAAATTCAAGTAGGACGGTTTGGGCTGATCCAGGTGACTTTCCATACAATTCCGTGTACTTCTAAGCTTTTTCTGAAAGATAATAGGGTACCGGGCTTCATTCAGGGGATGCATTTGCTATCCCAACCTTAGAAACTCCCTGCCTGTACCAGAACTTTCTGAATAACCGAAGGTGACGAATTGAAAGAATCTTCCTATCTCACCTGAACCATTATGCATGTATTTCACACATTAGGAGATTTAATTGGTAAAGAGCTCTAATTTTACGGGAAAAACTAATATTCGGAGTGATTACTTCAATTTACACGTGTTCGGGAAGAAAGGCTGTGTCCATAATATCCAAGCTGCGACGTCACATCCTCGAAAAATTCCGATTTTCGTACGGCAACTTTGGAGTTGTAGAGTATGTTACATCAAAACTTTAGTATTTTCAATACATCTAGTCATTTAACTATAAATTCCTTAATCCAGACGAAGGTATTTTTCTCAAAGACATCAAAAGTTTGACAATTAATACGAGGGTCATCCGGAAAGTAGTACCCGTTCGTGAAATAAAGACACAAAAGTAAATATTAACAAACATAAAAAATTTTATTTGAAAGAGGATACTTTAAACTACTTCTCAACATAATCTCCAAGCAAATTAAGGCATTTGTCATAACGTGTGACAAGTTTCTGTATTCCTGCTGCATAGTCCTTCGCCGCCAGCTCATTGAGATACAGGGTCACTCCTTCTTTAAGTTCTTCATCGCTGCAAATCTTTTTCCTGCCAAAAAGTCTTTAAGCTTTGTAAAGAGATGAAAATCTGAAGGGGCCAAGTCCGGGCTATACGGTGGATGGTCGAAAGTTTCCCATTTGAATTGCTGCAAAAGTTTTTGTGTTATCCCAGCTGCATGAGGCCTGGCATTGTCATGAACGAGAATGACACCAGTAGACAATAGACCTCGCCGCCGATTTTGTATTGCCCGCCGTAATTTCTTTAATGTTTCACAATACGCATTGGCATTAATAGTGTCTCCACGGGCCATAAAATCAATAAGCAATACACCTCGTCGATCCCAGAAAATGGTTGCCATGAGTTTCCTGGTGGACAGAACTGTCTTGAATTTTTTTGGTTTGTTTGGTGAATGAGCATGATGCCACTCCATTGACTGTCGTTTACTCTCAGGTGATGCATAACAAACCCATGTTTCGTCACCAGTAATTATGCGAGTCAAGAAAGAGTCTCCTTCATCAGAATAACGTCCCAAAAACGTCAGTGCTGCAGCCATACGCTTGGTTTTGTGCTCATCTGTAAGCATGCGAGGGACCCATCTTGCACAAATTTTTGCATAATGCAGATGGTGTTTAACAATTTCATGAACAATTGTTCGAGAAACATTGGGAAAATGCTCACAGATGTCATCAATTGTGACGCGCCGATCGTTCCTCACGAATTCGTCAACTGAGCTCACCAGTTGGTCTGTAATGACAGACGGTCTCCCCGAACGCTCATCGTCGTGTGTGTTCCCCCTCCCCATGTTGAAGTTGCGACACCACCGCCGAACAGACGACTCGTCCATTACATTGTCTCCATACACCTCCTTTAATTGGCGATGAATATCACATGGGCGAACGTTTCTTGCATTGAGGAATTTAATCACTGCCCTCACTTCACAACTGGCGGCGTTCTCAATTTTTTTAAACATTGTAAACAATCACAGAAACAACACAGGCGATGCTAGCGTCACGCAACTTGGCTCAGAGAAGGCAGACAAGCCACTGAAGCTATCTGACCTCGTCCAGCGGCTACTCGCGTCGTCAGCACTTCGTGCGGCACGAACGGGTACTACTTTCCGGATGACCCTCGTAGCTTGGTACGTCGCTATTTGGTGCCATATTATTGCCAGCCATAGTCTACCGATTAGATTAGGCTTTGTACCCAGGGGCTAAACACAGCTCCTACTTCCCACCTACCACCAAAATAAATCGTTTCACGTTCCACAGCAAAACAGAGCATATTTAGCTCTATATACATGTGCATGGGGTAACCCAGAAGACAATGCACTCAGGGAATAGCTTCTTCCCAATCCGTAATCATAATTTTTGCCTGCATTGACGATGCTCTTTATTTATCACTAATAAAGAAATCATAAACATAGTAATCAACCCGAAGGTCGGTTTGGTAGGTGATGGCAGACTTCACCAAGTACTAAGCCCGACGGCGTGTGAAATTCACCCATTAGTCAGTTCCTTTTCCTGTGCCGGTTATGATTTCCCAGGAAGATCTGGTACCAGAAAAATAAAATAGCTTGTGTGGAGCCGCAGGTGCACAGAGAGGCTTGCCCGGGCCCTCCGGTCAGTAGTTTAACACTACCCCTGGACTACCGCGACCCACTTATTACTAATGAAGATTCATAAATAATTAAAAAGTTCCGACAAGTACAGATTTTTTCTTTCGTGGAATCCATGCTTACATACTTTCAACCATACTTCATGTCATCCAAATTCCAATTTTTTTACTCCCCCTACGTTGCTTACCCGACATTTACTGCTAAACTGCCGTCTTCAACATTCCCTTCCCTGTCTATATAAACCTTTCTCATCCCACGCCTATCGCTTCTTCCGTCCATTCCTTTTTTCCGTAATATTTGTGTACATGCTTATTGAGTTCAGCAATTGACAATGCTCTTTTGTTTCAATCTTTCGCAGCAAATCCGCGCGATCGTGGCTCTACATGGGTCGGTGGTCAATGGAAGCGTGACGTTCACGCAGGACCCGTACGGCGGGCCGGTGACGATCACTGGCGTCGTGATGGGTCTTTCGCCGGGCAACCACGGCATGCACGTCCACGAGAAGGGAGACCTGAGCGGAGGCTGCGGTTCGTCCGGAGGGCACTTCAACCCAGGAATGGTAAACTTGAGCTCAAAAATACCATTTTCAGAAAACTTGAAAAATAAAAAAAAAATTCTTCCAATTGCTAGGGCTAACTAATTATAGATTATTTGCCAGGAAAATAGCCATTTTGTTACCCTTCGATAACTGTCTTAATTCCTCTCTCGTTCATTTATATCATAAACCGTTGGAAAATGGTCTATAAAAAATTAAGCAAATATAAATTAGTCAATATGGAGTAACTACTCAACCCCCTAAACTGCATGATTCGTACTGACTTTTAATAATCAAACCACTTTACTTTCCACATAAACTTTTTAATTTTTACAACCCAGGTTTCGTTATAGCATAACATCATCAGGTTGATGATGTTATGCTATAACGAAACCTGGGTTGTAAAAATTAAAAAGTTTATGTGGAAAAGTAAAGTGGTTTGATTATTAAAAGTCAGTATGAAGATTTTCCACCAAGTTACGCCAGAAACTGTTTTATGCATGATTCGTGCCGAGCAAGCCGAGTCAATAGTCCTTTTTATGCATTCACTTTTCTTCCGACTATTTAATTAATTTACTTATGAAGCCTTTTCCTACGGATAACCGCCCGTGCGTTCATTAACTGGACCAATTTAGTCAAAGTGCATATCCAGAAAAAGATGTTATCTCCCAGTAAATTTCATTTCATTGATAAACATTTTTAAATTTCTAATGATTTATAATCGCATTCCATTGATGAAGGTACCTATATTTTATGAGTGGGCCATTTATGATATAGAGTCCAAATTGTCGTCACATTAGTCGAGAGGGTCTGCGTGTCTCAATATCTGTGTTATAAATTTTAAGTTGCTAAACATTAAAGTCCCAAGTACTACTTAAAATGCTATTCGCCGAACTTTCGCCATGTATCTATTGAAGCCATGCATAGTTGCACCACAGGTATTTTTTCACCTTCCCAAATTTTTTATGAAAATTTTAAAGAAAATATAAATTTTCAATGTAATATCGGTCAAATTTGCGGCATTATGCCAACCACGTGCTATTACGAACTCATTATAGAAAATCAAATTGAAATATGTGACTAAAAGTTGAAAAGTTACCACGAATAAATATGGGGTCGAATTTTTATCTGGCCACATTGAAGCGAAATCTAATCCACCAAAATCTAACAATATATTTTTAAAATATTCTAATTCTTTGCCTCCTCCAAAAAATACAATTTTATTTAAAAAACTCTGTCAAGAACCCTTGCCGAGACTCACATATTTGCTCATCCTGATGACGTTGCAGGCTAACCACGGTGGACCGTCTTCAGCAATTAGGCATGTTGGTGACCTCGGCAACATCAATGCCAACAGCAAAGGGGTCGCTACAGTGGCCGTGGTGGACTCAGTCGTCAGCCTCCAGACCATCTCCCCGCACTGCATCTTGGGAAGGACCCTCGTCATCCACGCCGGCGAGGACGACTATGGTCTAGGGGGATACTCTGACTCTCTGACAACCGGCCACGCCGGTGCTAGGGTCGCCTGCGGAATCATAGGAATTATGTAACCGTCATATTTTTTCTTAGATTTAACTCACTTTTGCATTTCATCATTTCCACCCGTGGCTACATGTGAAATCTATGTATTTAACATTAACGCTTTTGGTGGTGTACTTCATTCTTGTGTGTGCGTAACAAAAATTCCTCCTTGGGTATGATTCACCAAAACAAAAAAGTAATCAAAGTATTTCCATAACAAAGATCTATATGTGCATAAGACATACGGTAGTCACATATTTGCGGTCACATAAGACAGATGGTCACATATTACATTATAAGATATGTAGATACATGTAGTCACATAAGACACATAATTATAAATTGAAACATCAACCAATTAAGTAGCACCTTGCTTATGCATGTTTTGGCATGCTATGACTTGAAATAAAACAATATCCGCAGCTTCCCCTCTTAGCATCACTTAAGATGTATTTGATCCACCAAAATGTTGGAAAGAATTTTTTGGACTAATTTTTTAAAACTAAAAAAATGTGAACATGCAAGCTACCATTGGGTTGTTTCTTGTTAAGTAAATTATTTATGTTGAAGGTTCAATTCCACATTTATTGAATGTTTATAAATTCTTTTTCAACGAGTGAGTGAAAGTTGCAAGTTTTAGATCAAACAGCATTATGAAAGTCCAAATAATAATTTTTCACATACCGCTACTATGCAAATTCCAAGGCTACAATTTTTAAACATAAATCTAGAGAGAAGTTCAGGAATTCAAGTATATACTTTGTGGCAATCGCAGTATTAGAGAAATTGAAATTGATATCATATCTTACATTGTATTTTTCCTGGCCTTGGGCTTCAAGTAAATTAAAGTCCTGAGTTTCCCAAGCAAATCATTCTTGTCGCAAATTTCAATGTGGTGGCTCCTCTTCATGCACCCATGGGGTATTTTATGACTGATTAATGTCATATAATTTGGATATTTAGTACATAGTAAGTTTACATAGTTCAATACAGCTTCAGCTTTAGACTACTTTTCTTCTGGTTCACCTGAAATGAAGGGTTATACACTATTTTGAGTGGTAATTTTGAATAACTGCACATTCACAAACAAGGAATAAATGTTTTTTATCATTAATTTTATGAGTAGATGATTCTGTATTTTTAGGCAAAGAACCATATGTACTTATGCAGAGATATACGTATGTGCAGAGGAATGGTGATACTGGTTTTAAAAGACATACTCTCCCCTACTTTCCACTGGGCTGTTCAGATATAACTTAAGATGAAGACAAGGGCCACCTATATCACTCCTTTGGAAAATATCCTGCCTCTGAGAATGTTTTAACCAGTAACTCCATGTATTCTAATTTTTATTAGTTATTGAAAGTTGTGAATATCTATGTAGCAGCATATTATGGCCAGGACTTGGAAGTGGGAAATGAATCTTCCAATTGACATTCACCTGTTATGAATATATCAACTATCTGATGCCGTACCTTATTGCTTAGGTACTGTATTCACTGAATAAATTCCACAAGCTAAGTATAGTGAGACAATTAAAATAGTGCCAGTCATGTAATTGGGCTATATTCTCTGATCAAGATACGTGAATGAAATAGCAAATTATTACCAATTTATTGACAAGTCAGTGTCCATACTTTGTATTGATCTCACATCAAGTAATTTAATGAAGAATTTAAGCAATTTTAAAAGACAATTTGTATTCATCAGACTTCCATTTGCTAACTGAATTGTTTAAGCCATTATAATTTCAACACTTCCTACAAAAAAAGTCTTATTTGTTTTTATTGATTCACTCAACTTAGTTATTTCAATCCTAGCATCAATGATTCAGTTAAAACATAATGTTAACTTAATAAGTTGCCATACAATGAGGTAAAAATGTTGAACATTGAGCCTAAACAATTAAAAATATGAGATAAGTAATGATGCTTAATGACCACAAGCACTGATGATGAGATCCAAAAGCTTTTATATGAGGTTTCTGCTCTACATATGAAATTTCTAATATAGCATTTGTCATCTCCTAATGCCTAAGTTCATGGTTCTTCTCTGCACAAATAATTGTTCCATGTGCTCTAATATATGGCTCATTGGATGTAAAATAGATGTAATTTTTGCAACTGTTTTACTTTTGTTGAATACAAAATGCAAATATTTTCTATACATTGATAAAATTTATTTTCTTTCCCTTGGAAAAGAATATTCTTAAAAGTTGGAGATTTGGGGGCAAAGGTTGTAAAAACTGCAAAGCTTCAAATACCTTTCCATTACCAAAGAGTAAAATACTGGCCAAATCTTGTAGTAAACACAGCCAAATTTAATTATAAGTTATTATTAACAAATGTTTTAACATGGTTGTTTAAGATTTATCATATTTTGTGTATCCAGACAGAAGGACTTCTTTTACATATAACATGTACATAAAAAATGGGCAACATGCTAATGGCAATATATTTTTCATTGGCAAACCTGATATTCACCAATATCCAATAAATCTATTTCATTTCTATTGGCTATTTTATATCATGAAGATAAATGTCCAGCTGATTATTTCTTAATCTTACGAGGTGAGAAACTTTTCCTAAACAAGGGATCTTATGAAAGAGAATGAATGGTTGAGAGAGTATACAAAAGTGAATAATTGCAATAAAAAGTGAAAATAAAGACAATTACATTTATTTGTTCAGAATATTTGGTTCTTCCCTGGTGATACTTTCAATTCAAATGAATTTACATATGAAACAAAGGAGATAGTAACAATTAATCATTTGCTACCAAAACTTTTATGAGGGCTGTCCAGAAATTAACTTACGTTTTGGCCTAGCGCGGCAGTAGTTAAGGCTAGAGGCTCCATCTTGGTGTCTGAACATCCGTACACTCAATATGCATCCTGCTTTGGTATTATGCAGACTTTGGTTCTTCTAATTCGCTCACTGAGAACTGTTGAAATGTGCACTGCAATAGAAAATTCCATGAGTTGTGAAGTGCGATCAGTGATTAGGCTTTTACTGGCAAAAACCCCAAGCCAATTGGAATTGATAAGCAAATTTGTGAAGTGTATGGAGATGAAATAATGGAGGCAGTGGTGCATTCTGTTTAAAAATGGCCGCACCAATGTTCATGACAAGGACCGCAGTGGTCAGCATAACCTTGTGATAGATGAACTGGCAGATGGCCAGTTCTTGGACATCATGGAAATTTGTCCATTCACTCTTAAATTAACAACACCACTGACACACAGCACTGAGACACATCAAATAGTCAGTACACAGCATGAATAACCTGATGAATGTCAGCAGCTTTGAAGTTTATTGCCAGTAAAAACATTATCACTAAATGGATTTTACATTTGGTTGGATTTACAATTGTGTTCCTCATATTGATTTGCTACTGTAACATATGAACACACAAATATAGTTTACTTTCTGGACAGCCCTTGTACTCATATGTTGAATTGAAGAAGTAATATACCAATTAAGCAAAATTTTCATTTTTAAATGGGCTGAAGAGGAGTGAAGCTTACTTTTTTGAAGAAGTATTAACCCCCTTCCCTAAAAAAAATGAACTTAATTAAAATGAATCAGCATTTGAAAAAGTATGGTAGGTAGGGTTAACTGAGCTTTGAATTCATGAGATGAACAGAATCATGATTTGTAAGAAGTTCGTGGTTGCACACAACATCTACGAAACTTCAAATTTTAATAATTAATCTTTCAATATTATCAAATAAATCATTTTTTAACACAAGTCCTTACTATCGGCATCTTCAGCCACCTTGAGGATGCAGTGGAGGTTATGTAGATAAGAAATATATCTCATTTATTAACATTATGCAGCAAAAAATTATACAATTCTAAGGCACTTCCATCATTAAGTTTTAATAGTGACAAAAAGAGAAAGACCTCTCAACCCTTGTTATTCAGTGTAATAACCTCTGCAATATCACAATTTGCATAATGCCAGCAATGCTAATGAAAAGTATATTTAATGTAAATATTCATTCAATTTTACTACAAAATAGAGCAATAAGCTCATAAGAAATGTTACTCTTTTGTTGAAGTAATTTACCAAGGATCCACATAGACCCAAACAACACTCCAGATAAGATCTCCAAGATGCACAAGAATTCAGACAAAAAGTTAATTTAATCACACACACTCTGACAGTTAAAATGCCTACTAGCAGCTGAATCATACCAATCCTCAGCATAGGATAATATCATCAACAATCAAAGTATAAAACACAGTAGGTGGGATGTTTTTATGGTAATGACAACTTGGATGTTATGTTAAAAAATAAAATTTCTTATATCCCTGGTGCCTTTTGCTAACAGGAATTCATGAAATATTTCATCTATTTCAGATGTAACTAATAATTGGTGTCATCAAAGACACACTAATGCATGGGGTACAGCATAGGTGCATTCTGATAAAATAAAGTGCCTGCATGAAATAATGCATTATAATTCCTCACTCGTGATACTTTATGGAATATCATATACCAATTATGCCATTAACCAATTACAATCATACATGTCATTTCAAGTGATTTGCTATGAATAACAAAATGGAGGGCAATATATTTTACTAATTATGATTTAATTCAAACTCCATAATCATATCATGGTATTTGTTGTCGTCATTTCAGGTCACCCCCAACATCATCAGTGTCATCATTAGCAATCTCTCATTGCGGTTCTGGCCTCCTCCTAATCCTCATCCCTGCTTTCCTAAGGTTCCTATTGAAGTGAACATCTTAATTGGAGTCACTTTGAAGTATTTTTAAAAACTACATTAATCTCAAATCACTAATCATGGAAAGAACTATGGGCTTCCAGGGAGAACTGAAGTAATGAAATTTCTACACACATAATCATTTTGGCCAAAAGAATAATTTTAAATATCCAAGAATGAAATACTGGAAAAAACAAATTTTAAGTGTTTGGTGCTTTTAGGAATGTTTATCAGAGAAAAATTGAAGTATACATATACCCTCTTTTATTGGAGTTTTACAACATAAAAGTTGATATCTAAATAAGGGAAAAACCTCATTCATGTATTTATTTTCATCAGTATGAAATTTTGTTATTCCCACTTGGAGTGTCAACTCTCAGACTTTTCTTTCATGACATAGTTTTAACATTAAGAAGATGTAATGGTACTGATGCATTCATTTTAATAGCTTTAGCCCTAGGCAAATAATACAAATTCTTCTACTTGAGTTGTTAGGAATATTTAGGATTATGAATTTGGTATTAGACCACTAGATCAAAGAGTAGTTAATTTTTGTTAACCCCAACTATTTCCCATGGCTGATACTGGAACATCATGGTGAAGGTTAAATTAAGGTAGTTATAAGCTAATTGGTCCATACCATTTGCTGATCTTGGTGATAAAACACCAATGCATATATTTTTACACTCTTAATTTTCATTCACTGGCCATGGTTTCAAAAACTTGTCATCATTGATGCCAAATAGAAGTCCTTGTGACCATTTTTAGTGAATTTAAATTATGGTTTGAGAATCTATAGTGGTGTTTCATTATGGTTATGGCAAAGTTTCAGAGTGATGCCTGAATGTTTCACGCTGGTCTCCTAACAGTTTTCAGCTGAGCAACTACAGAATTGCAGTGAACATATTCTCATGATTTACAAGATACTTAACATTGTGAGAAAGAAAACTTTTGTAAGAAGGCATAATGAAGGAAATTTATGAGTTGAGAAATAAACATGAATTTCATTTGTTTCAACTCACTGAATTTATAAACATACATTTATTTAAAAATTGGTTTGTGAAGGAGCCATGACATTCAGCAAATATGGTACAACATCAAATTAATTAATGCTGAGTTCCAACTGCACACTCCAAATAACTGAAGGCTTATTTGAAAATGAATGTCAAGGATTAAGCCAAAAGAGTGAATGAACCAAAATGTCTTACTCTAGGACAAGAATATTTTACTGTGAATGCTTCTATGGCTAAATATTTAAATATTCTTTAAAGCCATCATAACTTCTTTCCATTGTCAAAGCCAAGACTTTGCCTATTCAAAATACGAGCCAAGGAAGCTGACAATGCATTTCTTATGCAATGATATCCAGTTAATGCTTCATAGTTGGTTTATGTACTTATGGTATACCATTACCCCTGGAGACTGCTGAGAACAACTTTGGGTGATACTTTTCTCAAAATTCAAGCTAAGCTCTTCTTTAATGGCAAAACGTCCTTCTACTTAAATAGGGCCAATATTATCAAACTGCATGGGAGAATATCAATTAATTAATAAAAACAGTGTGGGCAACTACTGTTCTACAGCTCATGCATGAATATTGTCTTCACAATTCATTGGCATTTTTTAATGACTAATAATAGGTCCCCTATTTTCTCTGACTGTAATTTAGAAAACAAATAACTTTCTCAAAGTGAGACTAAGTTCTACGGACTTGATTAATAACTTTTTTAAAAGTTCATGTTGGATGACTTTTTATGATTTACTCACACCAATGAAAAAAATGATCCAGTATTTTACAAAGATGAGAACAGAAAACACAACACTTGTATTTGAGTTGACAGCCAAGTCTGTTCAAATATCTGTGGCACCAATGAATAAATGTATTGTAAATATCGCTTTGAATTGAAAAAATAAATTATTGAATAAACATATGAAGCAGATATGGTTGAGTTTTCCTTTGCTAAGTGTCCAAAAAGATTCAAGTTGAGTGAGTTGGAATTAAGAATTTTTCCCACTATGTAATTCAAACTCACATCATGGTGAGCTAGAATATTTTGTTTTGGATATCTACCCACTTTTAGCAGGTCGAGAAATATACTGAAAGAAAGAGAAGCTGATTTTATTAGAATAATGCTCCATTTGCTTATGTGGAATAATGTTACACATTTGATTCAGTGTTATTATCTCAAATAACCATGCTGAGAAAATGTACGAGCAAAATTTCTATTAAAAATTCAAATGATGTTTACTCAGCCAAATTTTAAATTAGTTTTCAGGAAGTTAAGGTTCATATTCCACATATGTCTAACTGATTAGTGATACAAAAACTCTGATGAATTTAATTAGGTACCAGTAAAATACTTTTTAGAGCATCAAATCGAATTTTAGGGAACTAGATAATGACATGCCATTACTAGCTGCCAGCATTAACATCTCGTGCCAACATATTCAGGAATCCAGTTTTCATATGACATTATTCCTGCAGAAAAAATATTCCAGTCAACCACAAAAAGCAATGGCACTTACATGAATGTAAAAAACTATTTAAAAGTTCTTATTCCTGAAAGTCTAATATTGAAAATGACCAAATGGTAGGTGGCTCAGATTGAAATTCAAAAAACAAAATAATGTTCACTATAAAACTGCCTCACAATTCCCATTATTTGAAGACACTCAGCATTTATATGAGGTAGAATGACATCTTACTAATCCTTGGTGAAAGAGGATTTTTATAGGCTAACAGCATGAATTAAATTAAGTAATTAAAAGTACAATTTTTGAAAAAATTTTTTCCCTTACACTCATAACAAGTTTCAATTGTTTATTTCCATTTTCCTATTAATCTAACATATTTTTCATTTATTTCAATTCTGATTAATATATATTTTTATTTACGTACATATTATTTAAAACTCATTCACCTTTACTCTTCTTTAGTTTTAAACCAAAAAAGTACTCATTCAACTTTTAAAATCTTCTTCAGATTCTAAGAAGTCATAGCTTGGGAACTATAAATTGGGTTTAAAATGGAAGTCAATGGGTTAAAAATTGAAGTACAGAAAAAAAATATCATTATTATAAAGCTATCTACAATATGAAAAGGGATGAAGAACTGGATTGAGGATGGGTTGATGTGTGCAGCATGTATTTTCTCGAGACTGGCAGGACAATTACATAGCATGTGCATGGGGAGCCAATTTAAGTTACATCCCAAGAAACTACCCCAAAATAGATCTTAGAAGAAATAAAACACACTGTAACACTTATGAGAATTTTTCCTGATCATCCTGCTTGAACTAATTTTTTGATAGACATCTCCACATGTTATAAATTAAATATAAACTATAAAAATTATTGTAATTGTGTTTAAAGTCATGTAGATCATGACCTTATAATCTTTTTAAAAGATCACAAAACTTATTGAATTTATATTAGGTTACCATGTGCACACTTAAGAGCTAATAAAGTTAAAGAATTTATTTGAAATACTTTCTTACCCACGAACTAATAATATGTAGAGGCAATAACTCTTTGGTAGGTAGTAGAATTAGGATCAATCTATACCTTGGTAACATGATCTTGTCATTTTTAACATTCTGCATTAAGTGATTGTATTTGTATTAAGTGGTGGATGTTTGGAGGCTGTAGATATTGCATGGTACTAACTACATATGATGGTATGAAGACTCTCTCGGTGCAAAGAAGAAAATGGCTGTATGACTTCTGGATTTCAAGAGAAAAACCTATGCAGTACCATAGGCCATGCAGCAATCATCACGGTACTATCAGTGTAACTAAAGATCTTACTTTCAACATAATTCCAGATGCCTATCAAAAACTACCTCAAATTTACAGGATCTCCAAAAGTTATCACTTGAAATAAACTCCAAAATTGACCTATGCACTCTTGAGTACAGCCGTAAATTGACACCTCCACCATAAAAGGTAAAAAATATATTTTAATCAATGCACGTACATTACCTTCATGTGCAACCATTATGATATGCTACTACAAATGAAATTATAAAGAAAGCAAGAATCCACACCTGAAATGGAGGCAAGTGCAGCTGTGTAAGAATTCCACCCATAGGCTATTAGAAAACAAATGAACACATGGGCAAAGGTATACCCAGCCCACACGGCAGTAGGATCTATAATATCATTTTAATATGAGTGTAGTGACATGAGAAAACATTACACGCTCTACTGTTAAGTTTTAGACGAGGTGAATGGAAAATGACAGGGTAATATCCAATTTTGATAATTGGATCATTTGGAGATAATTTAGTGAAAAATTACATGCATCCTTGAGAAACATTAGTAGGCACTCGGTCAGAAACATTTACTCTTTTATTTTTATTTTTTATTCCTTCTTTACAATAGCAGAGCATGAAGTAGTGCAACTAAAATGGGTGCAATTTCCTAAAATATTTTCCCTAAGAGTTAATCTTGAAAATCATAGTGTAACATTTGAAATTGAGAAGAGTTAAAAAAAAAATTAATCTGATTCTCCATTTGAACTCTTAAATTTGACTCCAAATATACCCTCCCAGCTGACACTCTATTTATAAACAATTGCTTCATCCTAGAGTCAGTCAAATCATATTTTTATTAGCAAACCAGTTACACAAACATCACACAATTGTAAAGAAACAGTTCTTTCACTTTCCATACATTGTATGTATGTACCAGACTATCACATTCAATGCACATCAATTTAAATTTATTGGCAAAATGTAGGACTTCAATTTCTCCCGCAGGATGATGGCAGTGAATTCTTCTCGGGATTTCATCCAGGTAATCTCCTCCATCTCCATCGCTGCCGATGTTTCGATGACATCCTTTTTCATCATCAGGGCCGATGACAATGTAAAAGGATTTCATCGAAACGTCGGCAGCGATGGAGATGGAGGAGATTACCCGGATGAAATCCCAAGAAGAATTCACTTATTGGCAAAACCTTAAATTTTATCAGTCTATGGGTCAAGCAAAATTCACTCGCTGATAATACCTTTTTTAAGCTCTTTCATTTTAAATTTAATACTTTTCCTAGCAGAAATATTCTATTAGTAAACAGCAATTGTTATTTTTCCAAGGCAAGTTTATTGTAACACTTGGGACTTGTGTGACACCTGACATTTGTCTATTTCCACATGTACATTTTAATAATAATAACAATGAAAACTTATTTTATCAGAACACACATGTTTGTGAAATTGAGGACCTTTTTCTTCACAATAAGGCCTCAATTAATAAAATAAGCTCATATTTTATTTCACATTTTTATTTGACCACAGATCTCTTTTAATCTTAAGCAACCAATTATCCAAAAAAAATGGTTGCAATATTTTCATGAGAATGAAGTAGGTATTTGAAGAGAAAATGTGGAGTAGGGGAATACATTCCAGTAAAATCATATAAATGACCAGGATAAAGGTAAGCAGTAATGCAAAATAGGCAAACTGAAACTTTCTCATTTAAAAAATTAATAATTTAATCATGGAGTTTAAAAATTAAGCCTTAATCAAAGTTAAAATGTAACTTTTCCAAAATAAAACAATTTCTGAGTTTTATACCAGCAGAAAATAATTCTCAGGCTTTTTGTTGATTTTATTGATGCTAAAAACTATGGAAAAGAAGATATTTTTTTAAATTGACATCTAGGTGGTTGTTGAGGAAGCTCACATAAATACATATGCAGCCAGTTTATGAAAATGCACAGAAATAACAATTAGCAATAAATACCAACTTTCCACAAGCTTGATTTCAAACAATGGAAATACATATTTTTATTTCCTACAGAGACTATAATTACGTATTAGCAAACTCATTGAAGTAGTAGGATGGGTATTTAACTGGCAAAATTAATAATTTCCTTAATACCTACTCCAGTAACTAAGTTTTTCCAGAAAGTAATATTTTATATATTTTTGGATTTAAAAACATAAGTGGAATAATAATATTGGTACTGAGAGTAACATTTTAAGCAGGATGCAGCTTAATGAACTTTTTTTAAGCAGGAAGAGGCTTGAATGTCCCATGACCAACCAGCAGTTACCATACAAGTCCGCATGCAGATACCTTGCACTATTTTGTGCGCATATTAGAAACAATTATCACAGAGTGCATCAATTAAGTTGCACAATTTCTCTGTAGTGTACATGTTAAAACTGAAACACTATTCAGAATAAACAGTCATTTTACACCTTCCATCTGCTTACATATTATTAAATATAGATATAAGTGATTCACAGTATGCATTCTACGTAAAATGTTAGTGAACCAATATTTTTGATTTCCATTGCATCAAACAAATAACTTGAATAATAGTGATGTGCACCATGATACTTTTTAAGAATGGTGCTAATACATCATTAAATGAAATTAAATAGGGCTTTTGGTAAAAATATGGCATAATTTTCAATTACACAAAAGTCATCGAATACTTCCAGTAACAGACATATTTTACCAAAGCAAATGCTTACTGACCCAAAAGTCCCTGTGGATTATCAGCATTTCAAACCAATTGTTTTAGTTTTAATTTAAAAACAAGACAAACTTTTGTAATACTGGAGATCATATGACAAGTCATTGAGTGGGAAGTCGACGTGATAACACTCACATCCATCCATTACAAGGAGAGTGGGAGGAACCAAAGGCAAAGAGTTAAAAGATTAAGAAATCTTATTATAATGTGCAAATCTTGCTGAAGCATAAACACAGAAAATTTGTCATAGAGAGCTTTTTAAGGAGAGGGAATTTAGATTAAGTATTAATTAAAATTGGCAATTTTCCACAAAATAAGTATAAAATATAAATATATAATAATATAAATTATAATAATGTAATTATTTTGTGGAAAACTGCCAATTTTAATTAATCATGATATTCCACCATATCACGCCTGAAACGTCTCTTTTTATTAGATTAAGTAGTTGGGAGATCAAGATATCTCTCACCACTGCAACTCACTGAGCTCCGATTATGTAATACTGTATGTGAAAGCTGATTATGATGACAATTAAATGCATGTAATTGCTCCGTGTTCATTTACTTTATCTTATCCTCTTACTTCCTTGCCTGCAGTACAATTTTCAGGAAAAATGGTAACCTTCAGCTTAAACATAATGTCTGACCTATAGAGCACCCTTAAAACCAAAATCACAGTTCCACAAGTACTTCATATGTTTATATGCACAAACTGTGACTTAAAAATACACTAAAAGGAAAAGTACAAAGAGCTCTTAGAAAAAAATGTTTTGCTTGATTTTGCTAAAATCACCTTCTGGCATAAAACCATGGATGTTTTCAGGGCTCACAAAAGCTCCTTTATAGGTCTTCTACCAAATATGCTGTGTATTTGTTCTACACAGCATTCCCCCATTATTTGTGCTTTGGAGAATATTTCCATTTGCATGTCCATTACACAAAAGTGCTGAGCAATCAAATTGTTATATGTATGGAATGTTACTCAATACAGAATAGTAACACTATAAAAAATGCATTTATTGGAGAAAGGCTCAACAGTGTGTATATCCCTCTACCAGAGAATAAAATAAGCCTTTTCTTGGATAATTATCCTATACATACAGTCAAGTAACTGAGATTATGAAACTCGAGTTGTATTAACTAAGTTTTTGACAGAACTGCTCCATTACCCACATATTTTTTAAAGATGTAAATGGAAGATTTTAAACTCATAATCAATAGAATGACTATCCTAATAGTTGGACATTTGAGTTTTTATTAATTTAATTCTCTTTGTTCACACTTTCTCCTGTCGTAATCCAAGATGATAAGGCATTAAAATATTAGAGCATTGTACCTTGGTTTTGAAATAGTTGGGTTGAATCTTCAAAAGACAAAAGAAAATGGGCAACAAATGATTAAATAATATTGAAAAAATAAAACTTCAAAGGAATAATCAAAATAATAAGTAATGAGGAATAATGTGGAAAGATATCCTCCAATAATTTTAAAGAATATTTGATGTTGCTAAGATTCCAAATTTTACATTCCACGATGAGTTGGACACTCCAGCATCAGATCTAACAGATGAAATACCACAATTCTACTGTTACTCACATTCATAAAGCAGGAATTAAATCACAAGCAATAATGAGATGGACACTCCAATATCCATAAAACAAATAGTGCACCACAATGCATGAGCACTATGGTTCTAAGGAGAACACAGGCCTCTGTGATGATGGGTAACACAGCAAGTTCTCATGCTATACCAGAAGTTGTTGGTTCAATTCCCACTTAGGAGGGTTTTCCTCCACCTAGAGCTCGAATGCTTGTGGTTATAAGATAAGTTTCCACAGTGATAGCTATGTTGGGTGCATTAAATTAATAAAAAACAGCAATAAAGTTTCTGTTTCCAAATGAAAATGAAACACAATTGTGACTCTTCAGACTCTGTCTATATGCAATAACAAAATGATGCATACATCAGAGACAAGATTACACCAAAATTCACCTACCCATTTGAATGTAACTCATATTACATTTGAGCACACAAGAAATATCTTTGTATGAAGTCCTTGATCAAGAGAGTGGAACTTCACTTAATGTTCTACATGTCAGTAAGGCTGTGCTCACAAAAATACTGTATATGGTATTGCATCTGCAACAGCACACCATTGCTGTGGGTCGAACTGAATGCAGTTTTGTTAACTCTATAGCACAAATGAATGCAATAATCAAATACTAACTACCACATAAACCTGAATTTAACACCATTTTGGTTTTTGAGCCATCATTAAAAGGAAAAACGTTTTGAGGCACCGGAGTGGTAGGAGAAGTATGCTAGCAGGCTGCTATGAAAAATTCATTATATCTTACATGAAAATTACCATATTAAATAAGGTAAATATGCTTTCCAACAATTTCAATGAAAAACTATGTGAATCAACTAACAAGAGGTATGGTAGCTGCTCTTCCACAACCATGACTTAAAAATCAGGATCCACGAATTCTGTAGCTGTTGCTACAGAGGATAGGGTATTGAAGGATAGATTTCCAACCCCCTGGATTGCGGTGAAGAATATCAACTTTCATGACAACAGAATTGATATGGCAATGATAAATGAAGTAATATTGCCTTCCACCAGAGATTCATCACAAGTAAAATTTGTGATAAGAAATACAGAACACAACTCTAACCATAATGTTACCTGGCTTGCATTAATATGTTAGTTTTGGTTATTATTATTGTGGGATGAAGTTTTAATGAACATTTGTGCATAATAATTACTAACTATTCATCACACTTTTATTGTGGAGATTACATTCATAGACTGGTTTCCATAGGGCTCAGAAATAAGACAGTTTCTATTTTTCAACGAGTCGGTAGTGGAAAAAATAACCACTTACTTTGAGGAAATCTGTCTCAACAAATTTTTTAGAATAAATTTGAATAAATAGCAAAAATAGCATTACCATCAGTTGTTGGTGAAACTGCCAACTTTATAGTAATTCATTTTCAAAAGCAGAATTCAATGACTTAAAACAAATCCTTGATCTTATCTTCCTCAGTAAACCTTTTTCACAGATAAAATTGAAGACAAGAAAGCATATTCAGTAAAACAGATGAATGGCTTGGATGAAAAAATACATATTTTGTTGCACAACTTAAAATTTAACAACATTACAAAAAAATAAGCCATATCAGGCTCAAATTTGTGGAAGTTTTTGTTCATTAAACGAAGAACACTGTGGTAAACCCTTCACTGTTCTTAGATAGAGTTTAGAAGTTCCTAGAAAGTTTTTTTCTTCTGTTCTTTCTAAGAAAGGTGGAGTGATACATTAAGCTGTTCATTTGATGAACATAAACTTCCACAAATTTGAGCCATAAACCCTTGAATACATGCCCTTTCTCCTCCCCTAGCTCACTAATAGGTTTCTGCACAAGTATTCAACTTACCCCCTCTCTCATACTCCCCCTACATTCCTCCCCTCTTGGAGCCAGGCTATATATGTTGAAAAATTTTTCATGTATGTCACCTGATGATGATGTGCACTATCGAAATCATGGTCATGTGAATTACTAAATCTTTACCTAACAGTTCAAAGTTTCTTTTTATACCCTCATCATGAAGGAATTCCACAAAGTTAAGCCGCAAACTGTTATGTTTTTCAATTGTGAGCATGTGAATTTGAGGTCACCACATCTATTTATGAGGAAACCAGTCCAGTTCATAAAGAAATTATTTGAATTCAGTAATACTGTAAATTCAGGTTACTTAATTTTAAGGTTTCACTGTTCTTTTATAAGTAAAGCAAACACTAATGCATTAGTATATCAAATGAGTTTAATTCAACAATTTCAGAATGTAAAAATCATTTGCCTTGACTGGGATTTGAACCTCAAATGATTTTTACTCTGAAATTGTTGCATTGAAATGCATATTAGCGGCTAACTCAGTTAAAAGTTACCGTTGCAGCATCTCCCGCAGTTTCTTGGAATTTGTCAAATGAGTTTATCTAAACCACTAAATTTTATAGTTAAGGGGCCAATTTTTCTTTAGCTGAGCAAGCAGCATATACGCTAATGGGAACATTCGTTGGGTTATCTCAGAGTCCAATAATTCATAAATATTAGAAATCTTTCAATGGAAGGACATCAAACTTATTTAGAGGCATAATGTCACAAAACAAACTTGAAAGCCTTTTCAATAAACTAGAATTAGATTTAGTTATAGATGTCACTATGTTAATAATATTCACTCAGAAATTAGAAATGTGCACCAAGTAAAAAATAGGAGAGCAGCTGTAAAATAAGCATTCAGTTAAGTTTGTATCTAATAAATGTTGGATTCCTATGAAGTATAACTTCAATTTATTGAGCTATACATTAGACACTCTTGAAGAATGCTTCATAAATCCAATGCTATGTGAGCTGAATATGCTAAGAGAATTCTTTATTTTATTTCAAGAAAGAATGTATTAAAATTTCTAAGAGTAGTTTGAAGTCAGCATAATAATTTAGAATAAATATGGGAGACAGCTCTGTTACTGAGATTAGTGGTTTTGATACAAGTTGGTATGCATTCATGAGAGAATCATAAACAATTCTTAAAAAAAATGGATTTAAAAATTTTTAGCTTATCGTGCACAAGTGATATATTGATTATCCAATCAACACACAGAATTTTTAATGGAAAAACATTTTTAAGTTTCACTGAACAAAAAAAGTTTCCCATAGCTCATTATTTTGAAAGTTGACTTTTCTGGGGCATAGTAGCCTAGTAGGTAGAGCATTTAGATACTGGTCGGATGACTCAGGTTCAATTCCCGGTGATTTTGAACATCCTCAGCATTACCTAAGCTGTGTGATTTTCAGATACCAGAACTTCCTGGGTTACCATAGGTGGCCCTGAGAAAGAAACTTGGTATCCTTCCCTGCTGTGTTAGCCTTAGAGCTGCTATCAAAACTCCATAACTAATAGTTCCAAAATGAATATTTCAAGAATGGCCAATGTGATTACAAAGGTATACAGATCGACATGAAGCCTGTTTGACACTCTGTTGATTAATGGCAGACATGATGTTTACCCTTGCATGAATAAGTGGCCTTTTTGGAGTAAGACGCTTTTATCCCTTTGAAAATGCTACTCCAGAATAGTTTCAATTGTACAATGGTACCTGCCTGTATAATGACCATCCAAGTGTCTTAAAATTCTGCAGCAACAAAGAATGATTTTAAAGAAAACAATATTTAAATATTTTAAATAAATCTCCTTTTGAAAAAGGATAACACTCTCCATAATTGTTTACAACTCTCATTTTTTGAGTTGAGTTTTGACTTACCACTTTCCTTGCATAAAAATTGAATCACAGTTCAACAAATGACATTAAATCAATTTGATTATGAATGCCAATTCAATTAGCATCCACATAACTAAAAAAATATACATATAAATATGAAGTCTTCTCACCTAAAAATATTAGTTCCAACATGAAAATCTTTTTTTTTTCTTATTAACAGCCTTCGCTCAATTCCATCAAATGCACTTGGTATCTGGCAACTGGCATACCCACTATCTCACACATACACGTGGCAATGTGCTTTAAGCCAGGAGTTTCCCCTTCAACTTGCTTGCATCCTCTTTATCTTTCTGCCTCTCCATCATTTCCAATTTCCTTAACTCCTCTGAGATAACAGCAGAGAGGCTCGGATTAAGCTTTGCTGCTCTCTCCAAGTCCTCCTTTGCTTCCTTTGGGTTCCATGCTCCAATGTGAGCTTTACCACGCCTGAACAGAGCCTTCACATTGTCTTAAGGGTTTTGAAAACAAGGTGGACATGTAAAGAAGAAAAAGTGTAATTCATTATTGTTTTCCACAGATTCAACTGCATATATATTAGATTGTATTTCATAAGCTGTTGTGACATTATTAATACATAAAGACTTTTCAGATAGAGTTAAAATTAACCATAAATGTACTTTGAATATACCTGATTTGAAATTGTTTTAATTTCAAATGAGAAAGGGAACATATTTTTCCAAAGAATTTATTTGGTTTGGTACAAAGCATTTCATCATGATATGGCATCATCAGTTACAAAGTTGTAATAAGACACATTTTACAAATTTGTATCCGATGATCATGTTCAAATGGGTCATAAAAAACCAAATAAATTCTGTGGAAAAGCATGTCTCTCTCTTTTGATGGATATACAAAACTTCCACAAAGTGAAGCATGACACTAGAAGATTTGTGTTGTTTTAACAACATAATATTTGAAATACATCAACAGAAGATTAAATCCAAAGCCATTACTTGATTTTGTGACCTATAAATGTTACTTTAGTGATGCAAATACTCTGCAGACCTTAGCACACTATAGAGCTTGCTCAGAGAATGTGTGATTAGGTGAACTGACACACCCAGGCATTTGCTTAACATGACAAACCCAGCATGGCTCACTTCTTTCATAGTCACCCCTCTGATGATGCTTCAAATCCAAAATTTTTAATGACCCACTCATTACTCACAATATTACTCTTGACAATATTGCCACAGATTTTCTGGAATCCTATTCCCAAATTTTTCTCCACCATGTTTGGAATTTAACTGGACAGGTTTGGAGATCATCATCTCTATCTTTCAAGTGTCAAAGATACAGGGTTCGTCCGGAAGATAAGTGTACTGATTTTTTCTGGATTTTTGATAAAAGGGGAGTCGTCCACTACAAATTTGTACCTGAACGACAAACTGTAAATGCTGCATTTTTAATTCCAAGTGCTCGACAGGCTTCGAAAACAAGCCCGCGTCCGGCCAGCGATCAAAAACATCTGGCAGCTGCATCACGACAATGCGCCGTCTCACACTGCGCTTGTCGTGTCGGACTTCTTGGCCAAGCACGGCGTGGCAACGCTGCCGCACCCGCCCTACAGCCCGGACTTGGCACCACCGGACTTCTTTCTGTTCCTGAAGATAAAGAGGAGTTTGAAAGGAACGTGATACGGGACTTTGGACGCCGTCAAAGAGGCCGTGACGACGTGTCTTCGAGAGGTTCCCGATGATGCCTTCTCGGGAGCGTTCCAGGAATGGAAACGCTGCTGGAACAAGTGTATCGACTCACAGGGGTCCTATTTTGAGGAATATTAGCTTAAGATATGTAAAAGTGTAATAAATTTTTTTTCCTGAGCTCAGTACACTTATTTTCCGGATGAACCCTGTATTATCTAAATCAGTTCTAATATTCATAGCTTTTTCTGTAAGAGTCTGCATGTGCAATAACCTTTGGAAAACACAAACATATCTTCGACAAATAAAAGTACTAGAATCATCACCAAAATTGTCTGAATCCTATACCAAATTACCAATTTAAACACAAAAAAACATGGGCCCTTTTTCACATTTTTTCCTGAATTTTCGAAGGAAATGATTAATTCCCAACTCTTTATCACTAAACCAATATTCTACTAATGATCTTCCTGCTTTTTTGTCTGAATGGCTTTAAATGCCTTCATTGCCATCCAATTTCTGCAGGCATCTGCTACTATTAAAAAATATTCTTCCAAGATATTGAAGTTATCCACTTTTCCATTATTTGAACTCTGTACACACTGCAATGACTCTGCATTACCTTCATCCAATTGCAAAACCGAACTAAAATCCAAGGTGAAGCCACTACAAGTAGAATCTTCTGTTGTTCAATCAATTGTATGATCTAGGAATGCCAATCCCAATCAAAAGGTTGTCTTCTGCTTAAAAAGTCAGTATTCACATGCCTCTCTTTCCTGATGGTTTTTGTACCCTCAGCTACTCTCATTGTTTCATCAACTAGATAAACATGAAAAGCACTAGCACTTTTAAAGAACAAGGAATTCTATACAGCTTCATGATTTCCATAGCTCTTTACAAAGTACAATACCCTTATTATTACATAATAACTGCCATGGAAGACTATTTCTCAATTTTGAAATTTTGTTTCAAATGAATATCCAATTTTGCAAGGACAAAGCAGACAAAATTACCTTAAAAAAGGAGAGCCTTTTTCAACTGCTCTGGTTTCTATTTCAGGCTTTCTTACAAATAAGTGGCACATCACTTTTCCTTTTTCACCCATGAGCCTGGAGAGCTTTCCACTGGACAATGCCATATTTCGAGGTCACACAAATACTTGTGGTTATATTTGCTTCACTTCAACCCAAAATATGGTACACCCAGGACACACCAACGAAACACTTATGAACCCATGATACACTCATGGTATTAGGATACGTAAAACAGCCTTGAAATAATCCATTTGTGCAATTTCAGAGAATTGCAGGAAATGCTGCATTAATTCACTCGAGTCCCAGGTTGTGCACTCAAAAATGAGAACTTCAGCAATAGATGGGCCATTCAATAATCCTTTAGAATATCCATGAGATGGCACTCATAGCATCGGAATAGATTTGCTTTTAGTAAGCCTCATCTCTCACTAGACTGCTGATAAAGTTGCATCTACATCCATCGTGGTCTCAATTTTATAGTCGATTAAAGCAACAAACTTTTGCTTATTTAGCAAAGTGAAAAAAATGAGTTTGGTGAATTGATAACCACTTCTATTTCAAAGACATTGAGAAACAAAGCCAAGTTGGATGGAATTAATGTCACATCGGCTCCTGTGTTTGTAACTGTTTACAATTGAGCAAATGAGTTAAAATGTGGCTGTATGTCCAAAAATGATGAGCATCATTCAGGATGTCAGTGACTTCCTCAGAAATGATGGACAATATCCACAATTTGGTTTTGAGAAGATTTACAGAATATTTACAGATTAAGAGGACAACTTGGTAGATTAAGTGACAAAAACTACAGGCTAGATGTCAAGAAATCCCAGTTCACTTCTTGGTCAATCAAATGATTTTTATATTAAAATTTCCAAATTCCAACAATATGAAGATAACCCACCAGGTTCACTCTTAAGAACAGTTGAACAGTGCTCAATGACAGTGTAATAGTCACTCTGGATGAGCTTGCACTGTGAAAAGTTGAGTAGTAAGGGAATCTTCATATTCTGGAGGACCAGCCACTCCTCATCCCCAGGCTTCTCTCTGTGGGACAAAAAATTCAGAATATGTCATCACTTTTAATATTCAATACCCATAAGTATTCCAAAAAATCATGGAGACCTTAAGAAAAATATACTTATAGTATACTACATGGAGAAATCTAGAGAAGAAAATGCAACATATTAGCACCCTTCATATATGAGATGTATCACAAAAAATTTATTTTTGAAATAAAAACTGTGGCAATAGAGCCACCTTATTTTAACCACAGTATCCATTACTCAAGTAATACAATATCTTATAACTAACATTTCTCTTAATTTAAAAAAATGAAGTTTTCACAGCAAAGAGCCTGCATGATTATTCATGATATACATGATGAGCGTAGCGCTTATAATAAATACTTTAATACACAGATTACATATATTCACACACTCATAAGAACACATGCAAAATTATTAAGCTATTAGATGTCAATTTCTTTTACAGTCAGTAAAAGGGGTTTTCTAAGGTCATCAGAAAAAAATCTCTAATATACTCTTCATTCTGGACAACACCAAAGAAGACAGGGAAACTAGCGATGACGTTTGTGGCATAATAAGGCATGGTCAAGAGGAAGAATATAATGAAAGGAATTGGGTATGATGAAAATGAAAATCAGCAAGTATTCAAGTGGGTTAGTTCCAGTCTGGTGAAGGCTTAGTGGAAACTCTGAGGCTCTATTCACAAATGATTTTGAGTTCTTTTCATCTCAAGACAGACAAAGAGTTGCAATTTACATATTATAAGTGCAGAGCCTAATCCTGAAGTCCATTGTTACCAATCATTACTCAGGATATACATTTTCTACAATTGTCAGGGAGAATGCAAGCTGTGATGCCATGAATACAATTACATGAATGTTTTATGATCCACAAGATGAAGACAAAGTTATAAATTAGAAAGGGCATATAACTTACAATAGTTAAAGACCCAATTTTAGAAAAAACGAACAAAAAGTTTAAATTATTAGTGTTCTTTGATTATTCATCAGTCTATTTCTCTACATATTCCAGGATAATAGAGAATTAACTATGAGATTTGTTAAGATATGATGATTTGAGAAAAATATCCATGATTTCGGGATACTAGAAGTTCCTAATGAGATGAAACCCCAATTTTTGGGAAACATGCATAAAGGGCAATTCTAACCCATTCATTCGTGGTAAAAATCAGCAGTTTTTAGCACAACTAGCTTGGAGTAAAGAGAATGCTAGATGAACAGTGTTTTTTCTTCATTTAAATGCTTAAGACATTTTAGTAGTGCATGAATAATATGCAAAGGGGCCACAACAATTTTTTTGGGTAAGTTTGGTAGGATTAACTTGTTTGTTTGTTGACTGGAGGTTACTTACAGTAATAAAGTTCCCTAAGAAAGGATTTACATTATATGACATCATGTTAAGAAATGTTGCAGCAATGCAGCAGTTCTATGAGGGTCTTGGTTCGTTCATTTAAATTAAGGAATTACATATCAGTTATGAGATGACAGGGAAACATCCCATGCTCTTAAGCAGCAGAAAGGGAGAACTATTTCCATTTTGCCACCCCTGACATTTAAGCAAAGGGCTGGTGACCTTACTTGAGCATCAGCTGTTCAAGCATCCCAAGGGCTTCTGAGTACTTCTCCACAGCAGCATCATACTTCTTGGCATTGTACATGTCATTCCCTTCAGTCTTCAACTTGTTCACCCTCTGCACCTTCTCATCTTCATCCAGTTGCCATGATTCCTTCTGATACTCCTCAGGGGACTCCACTTTTAGTAATTCTTGGCATTTAAGGAAAGAAAGATAAAATGATCATTTCAACATAAGCTAGGTCTAGAGAAGCATTTAAACACTTAATGATGCATACAATCGGTCTTGTTTAGGGCTTGCAGGTCCCTAGGCGGATGATTGACATGAGTGGTTTTTGTGATCCTGGGGATCAACCATGGAAACCTCATGGACATTATGTAACTGTAAATGTTTTTTTTATCTAATACAGGAGTGCACATGAACATTCCCTTCTCTTAGGTGCCCTCCAAAAGTCTGTGACACAAAGGGAGATATAAGTATGACACAACAAAAGGTCAGGTCCCATTCTCCAGTCGCATATGCTTCTCTCTCTCTCTCCTTCATTATGGACTCAGTCAACTGCCCAATTGAAGAGTGCAGATTTATGGAATGCACCCAATAAAATGCAATGTCATGGGTACTAGGCCAGCACAGTTAACAGACATCACTCAAGAGAAGATTAATGGACATCCAGACATAGTGAAGTTGCAAGTCACAATTCCAATGCCAATCAGTTTATCAAGAAGGTGAGATAATCTTGTATTTTCTAAATACTTCCAGAAAGGAACTTGTCAAAATCGCCCTGCAGCATGTCTGCTAGCAAGAATGGAAGATAACGGAATGGTACATTACAGTAATCACCAGTTTATAATCATATCATTTACAATCCTGTACTTTGATTAAAATAATGTAATGGAGGGATGCATATTGTTGAATGCCTATAGATCTACACCCATTGGGGTCAATTTACCTAATTAGTGATTTAGTAGTATCGATTTCATACTTTGCCATTACTCATTTCAATCACAAATTGCTCATTCTGCATCCTCATGTGGTATTTTCGCGGGAAATCAAAGGTGAACTGCTAACAGAAATAAAATAAATTGTATTGCTCACTCAAAACACTTCAGCATAATTTACATTTTGTGGAATATGATTGTCCACCACCCATTCCAAGTGATAAAAACTCTCATACTCAGGAAAAAACTGTTGAAGTTTAGGAGCTTGTATTCTCACAGGTATTTTTGCCCTCCCTGGTATCTAGGGAATACAGAGACAGATAACAGAGAAGTGTGTTCCATCACATTGTATTTGCAATTTGTTTTCCTTAGATTGCTATTAAATATGAGCACGTAATATTATATAATGAAAAATGCTAAGAGACAAGCACTTTTCTTTCAGTGAGATTGAATCTGTAGCTATCTAAAGAACATGATGCTTTACCATAATCAACATTATTGCAATTTACATTTCTGAGAAATTTAGGGAACTGGATTCAAATTTTGACTAAGAAATATGATTTTTGCACTGTGAAATTCTCACATTTGTTTGGTCTGCTAATAATATTTCATTGGAATTTCTTGAAGTTTATTTGACTTAGTCGAATGTAAACAAATACCTGTGTTTAGTTGGCTTTAACCTCATGGACTGTGTCACAATGGTACAACTTCATTACTTTGTGACATTACAGGTACGGTAATTCATCAAAGTCCCTCATTCTTTTAAAGCAATTAGAAATTCATAGTGTCAGAGGATCCCTTGACAGCTTGATTGGAATTCAACAGATCCAGGTCCATATCTCAGTCAAGATGAATGACTCTTGATGAATTTGATGGTTTGAGGCTCTACTTGTGAAAATTTATGATCACCAAATAAATACACTTGGTATTTTTTGACACAAAAAACTTTTAAATATTACTGGTTTCGGTTTCAACACATCAAAAGGAGCGGAGATGTCATTGGCATACCTGACCATGTCACCAATGCATCAAAACTGGTAGGATTATTAAGTTTTTTGTTTGAAAAATACCAAGTTTATCTATTCAATGATGATTTTTCTCTGGTAAAATTAACACGTCATATCAGACAAGATCACATTTGGAATTGCATGGTAGACATATTTGGATGATAATTTGACTGTGCTAAGAAGTAGGCAAGAGCTTTTAGAGAGGGGTTGATCTTAGCATCAAATTATGTAATATTTTGAATTTGGGAGGACTTAAATGACAAAGTTTTACTGTATGTTCACAGTCAACCTGACCATATAAATTTTTTAAAAACTAACTATTAAGTGAACACAAAAAAAAACAAGTATAAACCCACCTATGGTGAACTCAAGGTCTTTAGGCACTTTAATGAGCTCGTTTAGATCTCGATAGCCAATGCCTTCATTTTGGAGGGAAACCCCACAGCAATGGTGTCTCTTCGCTTCCTTGGGAAGACCAGCCTCTCGAAGGGTCTTCGATACAAATGGATATGAGGTGACCAGCTGGAATCAGCAAAATGGATTACTTAATAACAGACATGTAAAAGTACACTGTCCCACATACCAACAAGTCTAAATTAATGATACAACACAAAACTTTTTGTTTGAAGGTCTATTTTTATTTTTTTTTTAAATCAGACAAATGCCTAAGTCAGATAATTGTGAATTAAAAGAATTATCATCTAAGATAATGTTAAACAAAGTTTTTAATCCATACTCTACTATTAATTGCACTTCTACATAAACATGTGATTGTCAATTAGACTTTAAAATAACATATTCACAGACAAGCACCTTATGAATGACAGCATAACAATAACTATAAGCACATATGAAACTGTTTTAGCAATTACAAGTCGAAATTTTTTCATTGCACATACAGTAAAATCATCCACCAAGTAATGGCTAAAACAGTTTCACATGTTAAGTTTGCCAGCAATGCTGAAAAAGGCAGCATCTATCAGAAACTTATCATCAAGTACCAAATGACATCCCTAAACATCTTCTTTAACAGCAAGTGCCTTGCTTGTGGAATCACCCCCAAGTATGTGAGCAACAAGTGCAAGACTGAGTCCTCAGCAGGGAAGCTCACTGTGGAAAGAGCCAAACGTACCTAGATCAAGAAGGAGCTCTGCAAATGGTACGTAAAAAGACTGTTGAACTCTCATCACCTATTACTATTCATTGAATTGACAAGTTCCCTCCACTAGGCTGAATACTCGTAGATATTTCTAATCAATGAACCCCACCAAATAATGAATCAGATTGCCTTCAAGAAAAATACCACCATTTAAAAAACACTGGACCAAATAACTATTATAACAGAGAAATTAAAAAAAAATCCCAATGGATTATAATTTTGACTCTAGGGTAGTAAACCTATTCCAACACCAGTTCAAGCCGAAGGACATGAATCTTCTTGAGAAAGGATTCAGATATTCTCTTGAAACTTCTATCTTCTTCCATCAATTAAAATATCTTCCAGTAAATTGTTACAATTAACCTCCAATGAAATTAAGGAATTAATCACTGAAGAAATTCAAGGAGGAATAGTAAAATTCCCATAAATATAATGTAGTGCCTTCATTATAAAGATCTCTGTCACAGCACGATCTAGTATTATCCAGAGCAAAAAAGGGGGCATGCCTTAATAGTTATAGGAGAAAGTAGAGTACATTAACATATTAGAAAACTTAATCAGTTCTAACACATAGTGCTCATAGGTAAGGACTAAACCTGAACCCGGAAACCAATGCTGAAAATCTATTCCTTCACGTTAGGCAATAATACAATCTCCAGAAGCCCTTATGCTAGAAGAAATGAATACTTAGTCCTCATGATTTTTTGGCATCCTGAAAATCAATAGAGGTATAATACTCATCAGACCTATTGCTCCTATTGTGTCTACTCCAACCTACTTATTTTTTCACCAAGTGAAGTTCATTCAGAGAATTTTCAATGTCAATGCATATATGGGATCAAAAACTCATCTCAACTTGCAAAAGCACTGTCCAACCTACTGCTAGCCCCAAAGAGTCAAATGGTGTCTTTTGATGTCACCAATTTTTTTATGTGTGTCTTATGGTGGATGCTCTCACTTTCACTGAACTTATCTACATGACAGCAGGAGCCCCAGCATACATCATCAGGAATTATGCAAATCTGTCTGTGACAAAAGCAGTAGAGACCCCCTTTCTTTGGGAATATATTGCTTGAAATCCAACACTTAATCACCAAGGAAAATGCCAAAGGGGTATTCTACAACAGACACATTCAAAAGACATTCTGGGACTTGACAAAGACAAAATACACCTCATGAGACAAATTGGAGTTTATAACCTCCACTGTGATGACTGAAAAGCCATATACTTGTATGAGAATGGTCTGAAAAGTTCTTGGCCTTACCCACATATGGCATCACTACTAGCGTTATTTTTTTCTCTCATGTTAGCACAACTTAAGTAGATGGCTTGTGAAATTGCAAGCTATTCCATCCAGCAGTTCGCCTGCAGGCAGTTTGAATCAGTTGCTGTGAGTGTTGTTAGAAATGGAAAAACATCAAGTATCAGGCAGTGAAAAAATTCTTCATAAAAGAGGATTTAATGCTGACCAAAATTCATTCAAGCATTGCCAATGTGTATGGGGACACTTCTCCTTTGATTTAGGCCATGAAGAAATGAGCAGCTGAGGGACACCCGATAAGCACAACCACTCGAAATAACTGAAAAAGTACACTACATGATTTTGGAAGATTGGTGAATGAAGGTGCATGACAATGCTAATCCTGTAGGGAGAACATAAGAATGTGTCAATTACATTTTGTACATGGAATAGTCTTTGATAAAGTTTTGTGCATGATGGGTGTGGCGTATGCTCACTGTGAATCAAAAATGCATTTGATTGACACTTTCCAAACAGTGCCTGGAGCGCTTTACAAAAAACAAGAGTGATTTTCTGCATCGACATGTGGAAATGGATGAAACATGGATTCGCCATTACCCACCAGAATCATAAACAACAATTCATGCAGAGGATAGAGGTCAGTCCTTGAGCTCCAAAGAAGACGAAGATGGTACCATTGGTGAGAAAGGTCATGGAATCAGTTTTTTGGGATGCAAAACGGATTCTGTCAATTAACGATCTTCAAAAAGGTAAAAAAATAACTGAGCAGTACTATTGCAACCTTCTAAAGAAACTGGACACAAAAATTTGGGAAAGCAGAAATGGCTTGCAGAGGAAAAAAAGCCATTTTCCATCAACACATTATAATTTTATTCAGGACAATAGACCTGCCCACAAAAAGTGCCTTGGAGACGAGAAAATAAGAGGGATTTGCCCAAAGAAGAGCTGGAAAATCCACCCTATTGCCCAGATTAGTGCCCTTTGACTTCCACCTCTTCTGAAAACTCAAAAGTTTTCTTGGTGGTCAACATTTTTCATCAAATCAAGAATCTATTGTGGTGGCAGATGAGTACTTAGAGTACACTACAGTGATGGGATGATAGCACTGGATGGAATAAGTTAATATTAAAGGCGATTATGTTGACAAATAAAACTTTTTTGAAGCACAAATTGTCATTTTCATCATCAGGCCCAGAACTTTTCAGATCACTCTTGTAGATTAAGTAGACTGGCACAACATCAGAACCAAAGAACACTTGGCCAGCTTTACAAACAATATGCACACTTTTCAATTCCCAAAAAATCTATTTACATACAAAACAACAGAATGAATTCCAACCCAGAACCTTATATATTGAGAAAAAAAGGTCCAAAGTTAGATTCACTCTAAGAATTAGAAATAGTCCACTGCCCACGTGCCGAGGAGATCCCTCTTGCTAAATAGCTATTGTACCCTTCCTGCTCTCCCCTCCTATATTTACCATTATTTTACCCATCTCCATCGACCATATAGTGCTTTCACGCCCCCACAAGGTAGCCATTTTCCCATCTCCCTCGCTCTCAACCATTAGCTTACAGCATCAATCCTATCATCCCTCAATCCACTCCTCTTCCTGACAGGTTAAAGGAAAAAGAATGAAAGATGGGTGGTAAGGGAACAGAAAGGAAAAGAGGTAATAAACACAACCGGTGAACAGCAGATACGTGTATTCCTGCTACCAAGGTGCTCTATTCAGCACTCTGTAGGTGAGTGATCACTACAATACTAGGCTGGAGAACCTTGACACAAGTGGTGCAAATATTAGTATGACAGGGTATCTAAGTGGCGAGGATTTCTGGAAACCAGTCCCTGGTGTGAGGATCACGGTATTGTATACTATTTCAGGAAAACCAGTGTACTTGTTAAATGTGAGATTTTGGGCACAACAGTGGGTGAATATTCCCTGAAGCTTGTTCCTGGACTTGGGAAGAACTCCTCATCAACTCCTGTAAACTATTTAAGGCAAAGCAGCAAGATTTTTTTGTGAACCTGCTAAATGGTCCCTATAACAGGAATAATTTCCCCACAACCTTCTTAGTGGGCTTGTCTCTCATTAATGCTATACACCCCTTCAAAAATCTGAAAAATTAAACACCTCCATCAGATGATGTGTATGATTCTAGTGATTATTCCTGGATAGGGAATAATTTTCTCATAAACAAGTACAAGGAAGTATGCATGTAGATTTACTGTCTATACCAGTGTTTTCTGTGTATTTACTGAATGGGGTGATCCCAGGCAAGAGATTTTCCCAATTAATCACCATACAAGCATTTGATTACCTTCTACACATGCTTAGTGCTAGACCCATTAGAGCCTATGTAGGTTTCGTGAACTTTGTGGCAACTCGCAAATGCTTTAAGAACCCATTTAATACTTACTTCATCACAGAGATCTCCATGAGAAAGAAGTAGTTGCATAAATTTGCATTACCAAGACCAAGAAAATTGTTTATGAGGATGAAGTTCTTTACAATCATTGCCAAAATATTGGTGGTGTACTATCTCACTCCAGTTTCATGAATATGACAATTGAAATGCAAAATTCAGCACCTAATAAGGTGCATTTTTGGGAAGAAATAATTCATAGTAAAAATACAAACAAACGTTGCCCATTTAAAATTGCCTCAAAAAGATATAAGGGGCTAATTTCCCGAAGCTAAGTAGATGCATAGTTCTCTGATTATAATAACTAGTACAGCACTTGTTACTTGACTAGATTACACAGATTGTGACTTTGAATGATTTATATTACATTATTAGGCTGTTTACCGAGAGCTGGTACATCAGCTCCTGACTTTGATAAACTTGGTTTCTACCATCACTTCGAATGACCCCAAATGAGTTTCATTTAATATGAGGTAAACATGGATGAATTGCAAGCTAAGTAAAGTAACACGAAATATTAGGCAAGCCATGAGGCACAAACATGCTTGATATGAGTTTGCTATGCATAGGTTTACATTCCAAAATAATAAAACGATACGGATACCCAACGCCTTCTGTGCTTTTGTAAGAAACACGCATAATTGCACTCTACACACTTGGCCTATGTTTTTAAAACACTTTACGGCCAAAGCAAACCTTCTCTAAAAATATAAGTTACGAGATGCACGAAAGAAAATATAGGTCAAGTGGCAGCTTCGAAAAGAACACGGTGCCATTGCTTCCAAAAAGAATATTAAAAAATCTATTTGAATTATAAACAAATCGTTCAGTTTCACAACAGCAGCTCTAATCTGTAATAGTTACTTACACTTTTGTCAACTGAAAAGCGCGAAACTTCATTTATGCTCATGGTTTGAATTATGGCTTCCCAAATTTCTAACTTGAATTTTTTTCCTAATACAAGTTCCATAGGTTTTCCCAATTTCCGGCTGTCATCGAGAATTTTTCCATCGCCAGCTATCTTCGTTTGGAAATGAAAGAACACCTAAATGGGAAAAACAAATGTTATCATTATATTAACCTATTTCTAAGTGTCACCAAGAAAAAAATAGTTAACAGTAGAAGACGATATTGGTTTTACTCTAGTGCCATTTGTGTACGGCTTAGAAGTATTTCCTGCATGTAATTTTATCTTTTCAACTTTATGGCCACTAAGATTAATTTTATCCATGATTAAATTAAGCCGCGCGCATTTCTGTACTGCTTTGTTTGCCAGTTTTCGTTTGGAGTTATACAGGCGCTGATGTTTACGTTCTTATTTGCATGTTCCACCAACATTACAAATTTACACCAGACCAAAATATAACGAATGTTACATAAGTACTGCAAATAAACCAAATTTGTTGAAAAACATGTATTAGTTGTTCTTAAAACTATAATGATAGCAATAATATGTATCAAGTTTTCCAAAAAAAATAGAATTAATCATGAATGCAATCTTCCCTCCGGCATTGAAGGCATACTTTTTTGTCTTAAAGTTAATTGTTGAATCCTTAGATAACAAAAAAAATCGCCATTGGCGTTGAATTATTTTTTAAAATTTTCAAAGCTCTGATTTGATAATTTTCTCTAAACTTCCTAAAATAGTGTTTTTGTTAGGTTCTTGCCAGGCATCAGCTGTGGCTAAGTTGTCACGAATGAGTGAGTTTAAATGGATGGGTGTTGTTTATCGTGCTGAATTACAACATTTTACATCGATCTGCTCGAAACTCTAATTCGTAGTCCTCTATAAGAAAGGATGCAGAGTATTTTCCGCATGTTTTTCGTTGCGTGACGTTTTCTTTGAAAAGGGCTGAAAATGAGTGGCATAAAACTAGAAGTTCAGTGGTCTCCAGTGCATCGTGATAAATTCATTATTTGGGGAAATGATATATTTTTATATGAAGTTTCCCCTTGCAAAGATCCACTCAGACCATCATGTGGGTATCATGAGTTTATATTTGTGTATATACTCCCAATGTTCACGTTAACAAAATATTTTTTCTTTTTCCAAAGGCCTGAGAATATCGGAACATACAGTTGCTCATCTTCTTGCTTCAAATACGAACCAACATTATGTAAAATGCATTGATATTCATCCCCATCCAGAAACCGACATTCTTCTTGCAATTGGACAAGCAAACGGAAAGGTTGTACTCACATCATTCGGCTCAACGTCGTTTGATTCTAGGGGTCTGATCGGCAAGGAATTCGGTTTGTGGAATTCCATACTTTTTGCAACGTACGGTTGGCTAGTGGAAGAAGCATTGTTTTTTATTCTAAAGGCATTCTATTTTTCTTTTTCAATACGAATAATTAATCAACCACTGAATCCACTTTGACTGGCAGCACCAAAACATGCAAGACAGTGCAATGCTCTTCAGTGGAGCCCGTCTGAGATTGGTTTGCTGGCTGTTGGCCTGGACAAGAATCGAGGCGACCACTCGGTGCTACTTTGGGACGTTGTAAATGGTTCGATGGGGGGAAGCAGTGGGGACGGTTTAACAGCGAAACCCCTCCAAGAGCTTGGCCTATCAGAGACTGCTCACTCGCTGACCTGGATTGCCCAAAATCCGAGGAGTTTAGCGCTGGGAATGAATCACAAGCACCTGAAACTATTCGACTTGAGAGGTATTATTTGAAGATTGTCCTTTCTTCTTAAATGTTGCCCAGAACTCGCACTCAAAATAAATCTAAATCATGGCATCAAGTCTTTATTGAAACCATTATTTACATAGCCATTCCATCTGTTGATCAAAAGTCACCATTCATTCTGCATAGTGTATCATTGACTTTTCAAGCCTAATTTCATCTTGCAATTCATAGGGATTTGGTTTGAGCCTCAAATAGTTGTTAAAATATGTTGTTTTTTACAGTATACCATTCAATTTAGGTCTTTAATGGACCAGGGACTAACCAATTCTACAGTATTAGGTTCCAGTACTGCACACCTCAACACTCAGAATTGCATTGAAACCTTTTTGTGATTCACATAATTTCTACCTGCCTTCATTCCATCCAAAACGCCTAACATTTTCCTTCCTCTACCTCCCTTTATGCAGCATTTCTCCTATCACAATCGTCAACATTCCATTGTCACTCGCTATGCCTTACATCCTTTTTATCTGCCTTCTTTGAACTTCTGATAATAGTCTTCTCTCATTCTCTTAGATACCTACCATTGTTAGTTCATTTTCCTTTCCTTCCATACTTTTTCCCATCTTATCTACATTTATTTGTATTTCAAAAACCCCCATTCTCTGTGAATTCCCTTGTTCCAATAATTAAGGCACAGACCCAATAAAATTATTCCATATCAGATTTATGTTTAAATTTATGTAGCCTTGATATTACTTAAGTTTTCTTTACTGGTCAGTCATTGATTTTTAAGCATAAACAATTTATGCTTTATTTGAGAGATAGTTGAGACCGATACTTTATGGAAATTCATTTGTAAAGCACAATGAAAGAATCAAAGACTTTGTGTGTTTTTTATTAATGCCATTACACATGACAGGACACCATCCTAGGATATGAAAAACAATGAATACATTATTTTTGTGGCTACGTTGATATTCCCATTTTGAAAGTGCTGTATTTTGTTATTTTTAAAATTTCTCATTCAATAACAATAAGGATCTTATTCAATTAAGTTTACCATTATTGTAGTACAGTAGGTATTATGCAAATGTGCATTCCATGGTTCATTAATATGATAACTTTTTGCTCTATAGCAACATTTTACATGACCTGTCCTGTAAGACAAGTTGTTGCATTTTTCCTGTTGGCAGATCATAATACCTCTGTGGAGAGTTATCACTTATGGTGTTGATAAAACAAATGCTCCCGAAACGGGTTCAATTGGAACTTCAAGTATAGGTGCAGAAACTAGGAAAGTTTTTTTTCTCATTAGATACAACAAAACCAGTGAACAGTACCCCAACTAAAGCAGTATTTGGGCTGATAGCTGATCCTCACAGTGAGCACCATTTGGCATCATATGTCGAGGGACAGATCTCCATCTGGGACCTGCGCAATTTTGAGAAGCCCATCCTTACCCTCTCACAGAGCAAGCCATTTACAAAAATGAGCTGGTCCCCTACAAGGTGAGGCATAATTTTCTCTTTTGTTTATGAGTGGTCTAATTGCAAAAGCATAAATTCCCAAAAATTGCCATGAGGAGTGCTAGTAAGTATTGCATTTTGACACAAAAATGTGGTCATAGCTAGAAGTAAATATATAAGTGGTCATAGTCACTATTATAAGATACTGCAGGAAAGGTTAAGGAAAAAATGATATTTGTTAAAAAATTGATCTATAAATTAGTTAAAAATTAAATTTTATGCATTTGGTTAGTGATGCATGCTTAACTAATGGTAATTCCTGAAGCATCTCAATCATATTGGTTGGGAATCTGTATTTTCATAACTATTTCAAAGAGCTAACCGGATATGTATCCAAGATTTAAAATTCATAAGTGAATAATATGTTAATTTCTTACACAAACTTTATACAGAAAAATTTTTAAATTTGAGATGCAGTTAAATAGAGGTACCTAGTTCCTGGAGTACATAATAAATAGGAATAAAAAGTAATCATGGCAAAAATTATATTTAATGTGCATACATTTTTATTAAAATTATACTAAAGTTAGGGTGAGTAGACAATGCATGTATATCATGCCATGCTAATGATAAAACTTGCTATACAGTCAACATAGTCCATATCTAACTAATGTGACAAAGCTGAGAGTTATTAGAACTTCAGTGATAAGGATATGGATTTATTTGGAAAATCAGTGTATGTGAAAATGGTAATAATGAGGCACAAACAGCTCCATTTATCACCAAAAGAAATTGAATATTTTTTATTCAGTGAATTTGTGATAGGCAAAATTTACAAATCAGGAATAACCTGGCTTGTATTTTGGACATTTGAAGAGGTCAGAGTTTACACAGTATTTTCCTCATGGCCAAGCTGAGCTTCATTCACCAATGAACCAGTCAGATAAGTAGCTGGTAGAGTGGATTTTATTGAATATAGATCCAACTTTTACTCACTGGTATATGCAAAATATACTAGGTATCCATCTACACCAGTCTCAGAACAAAGCCTGCATTTACATGAGGCAATGTGTCTTGTGAAAAGAATTGTGGGGGTGTGGAGGGTGTGTCCTGTGAGTGTAACTGCTTTGGGTTATGAATTGCATTCTGCAAAAGATACTGCAGGAGAACGGTGGGTAGTGCACCCAGCGAGCGGAGATGCAGGTAGGAGGTGCATCCTGTGAAAGTAAGTGTGGAGGGGGAGTGTGTGTTCTGGGAGATAAACTTCTTACAGTAAGGGAATGAATTTTGCAATAAGAATCATGGAGAACAACATCTTTGCACTTTTGGCATCCAACATACTTGTAAGAGGCATATTCAAAAGGTAATTTTGGTTATTAAATAAATATATGCATTTGAAAATGTTTCTCTTGATGGTTTTAGTTTTCTACAAACCTAGTGCTTTTTCTATATTAGCTGTTCTCTTCTTAAGTAATATCTAACCACCTTTTTTTAATCCCTCTGCATAGAAGTTTGCCGTAAATTATTTCTTTGTTGTCTTGGCAGCATCTTAAAGAAAATTAAGTTTCTCTACCCTTTGACTTAACATTGTCACATTAATTTATGATATAATCTCCTGTTGTTTATCTTTTAACCATTATGTTCTTTTCTAAGGCGTAACCTGCTTGGCTCCTTAACAAGAGACAGTTCTTACATCTACCTCTACGACATTCAACATGCTGTGGTTGGTAGTGCTGATGGGCCAGAGCCAGCAATTGCGATTGAACGGAATGTCAAACTTGAACCCCAAGCTATCCTGGCTTCATTCTCCTGGCATCCTAGTCATGAAAACAGGTTGCTTGCAATCACAGCCAGAGGTGAGCAGCTGCAAAGCTTGGCTGCATTTAGCTAATTATATACACTCACTACATTTTTTGGCCTAGAGATTTAAAAACTTTTAAGAGTTTCTAAACTCTTCCTTAGTTCTTAAAAATATGTTCTCAGACTCTTCTGTTAGGCGATACTTCATTGCAAAACCTTTTTGTTTTGATGCTTTAAACTTTTGTTTTCATATCAAGGTTGATTTAATTGGTGCATGGCTTTATGATCTTTTCAATAGCTAAGTGTGCTATTGAGAATGATTATATTTTGACATATTTTTTTAATCTGATAAACTCACTGTTTTATCATTCCTTGGTTAAAATGGTATTTCTGTAGACTTCTCTTTCCACATTAATTGTATCTTACATTTATCCTGCATGTTGGTATTGGTTTTAATATTCCACTTAGATGTGCTTTGCAGCGTTGATTTATTGCAAAATTCCAGCCATGTAATCTCATTTAGAATGAACATTACTCTGTGGTAAAGGTGTTCATTTTTGAGGTACTGTTATGAACCTTCATTGGAATATATAGAGAAAAATTAAGGTAATGAGCATCTTGTTTTTTATAGAATGGTCATGCCAGAAGGTAGATAGACCCAGCCTAATAACAGTGGTCAATTCCATTACCTAATGCTGTAACAACCATTGGGAAACTTCACTAAATTATATAAAAAACACAGATGATACAAATTAAAAAATTTCCAGATGATGTAGCTTTCTTATTTCTGAAAATGACTTGTGCATTGTGAAAATTGTTGAAATATAATACTTCCTAAATTTTCATCTCACTTTTGTCATCATTTTACATTTAGATGCTATTTTTGAAAGGTTGTTTTAAAATGTAACCATCATTACTAGTTTCATTCGGGAGGCTTACAGGGATTCTGCTCTATCCTACTCACAAGTTTCAAGGTGGTTAAAAGCCTTTAAGGAGGATCGAGAAGAGGTTCATGATGAACAATGCTCTGGGTGGCCATCATCCAGCAAAACCGACAACAATGTGGCTCATGTTCGACAATTGTTGGACCCTGACCATTGCTTGAGTATCAAGATGGTTGTCAATGAACTGAACTTTTTGTTTACTGTTGTGTCTCGTATTGTTACTGAAGATTTAGCGATGAGGAAAGTGTTTGCCAAGCTCTTGCCCAAGGTGTTTGCAGCAATGTTCTATGAGTCCCCAAATTCCTGGCCAAACACCAAGTGCCAATGCTATCCCACCCCCTATAATCCTGACGTTGCCCCAACAGACTTCTTTTTGTTCCCTTGGATTGAGGCAGCCCTAAAAGGAACCTGTTTTTCGTCCATATTTCAACCAGCCGTATCAAAGACCTTGCGAGAGGTTGGCAGAGTCAGTGGAAAAAAAGTGTAGAGGCCCAAAGACAGTACTTTGAAGAATGTTTGTGCAAATCTGTTCAATAAATTACTTAAAAAAAAAACAATTGCATTACTTTCAGAACGCACCCTGTATATTGGACCAGAGGACTATTTGGCAAAGCTCTATGGCAACAAAATATCCATTTTATGAAGTTGCTGGGACCAAAAAAGGAGGATGTTCATTGTACAGAGTCCGGAACTTAGTCGCTGTGGGTTGCTAAATAACCCAATAGTAATATGACCAATTTTCTCCCAGATAGACGGACTATGCCATCTAATTTTGTATGAAATTGGGAAAATGTGGGAAAGAGACCCATGACATGCTCAAGGTAGCTAATGGTGATAATGCTATGGGTAGATCATGTGTTTTTGAGTGACATAATTTGTTTCAGGAAGGGTAGAGAAGATATTGAAAATGCTGAGTGTTCAGGATGACCTTTGGCCTCAAAAATAATGAAAATCTAGCCAGAGTAAAGGTTTTGTTGGACTGGAATTGCAGATTAAGTGTTCACATGGTTTCTGATGAACTTAGCATTCCTAATGTGCATCAACTTGTGACCAAAAATATGGGCATGAGGATAGTGTGTATGAAGTTGGTGCCATGAATGCTCTTGGCTGAGCAAAAGGAAACTTGCTCACAGATCTGCCAAGAGCTTCTCAGTCATGTGAGTGAGCATCCAAATTTTTAAGAAAATGCCCCACCATACTTCTTCCTCTTCCCCCACCTCTACGCTGAAAGGACGCCACCATGGTTTGGTGTAAGCATTACATACATCTACATCTACATCTACATAAGTACCCTGCGAGCCACCAAAAAGGTGTGTGGCAGGGGGTGTAGCACCATGAGGGAAGGGTAAGGGTTGAGGGGGTTGGGAGTTAGGTGAGGAAAGGTGGGGGGAACCTGTAGGAAAAAAAATATATATATACATATATATATGTATATATACACACATACATATACATACATACATACACACATGTATACACATCCTCGCGAAGTCCCTAACCTGTACGTTAATACTTATTGTAATGAACTAAGTCCTGGGGAATTTCGACTACGAGCATTCTGTTCCCTTATCGTTCTTGGAAAAAATGACATTTTAAACCTGTCAGTCTTGCAGTCTATTTCTCTAGTCTTATATTCGTGATCCCTTCGACCGTAATACGTTGGGGTTCGTATTATATCCTTGATGTCATCGGAAAAGGGCCCATCTTTAAATGTTTTTAATAAGTTTAATCTATATTGGAAACGCCGCTGTGTAAGAGAATCCCAACCTAAACTGTCTAACAAAGTGGATACGCTGCTGAGTTGGTCATAACAATGTTTGACAAATCTAGCCCCCCTCCGCTGAACTCGATCTAATTCCGAAACCAAATTTATGTTGTGAGGATCCCATATACTGGCAGCATACTCTAGGTGGGGCCTGACCAAGGCAAGGAAACATCGTTCTTTCACCTTTTCGTCGCATTTACCTAGCACTCTTTTCACAAATCCCAATTTTTTATTAGCACGACCGCATATTTCTCGTATGTGTTTTCCCCAGGACAGATCGTGAGTAATTGTTACACCCAAGTATTTAAAGGAATCTACCCTCGCGATTTTGGTTTGTTTCACTTTGTAACTATAAGGGAGGGAATTACTCTTTTCCCAAAAATGTATTACTACGCATTTTTTAAAATTCAATTCCAATTGCCATGTATCGCACCAATTTTGAATTGCATCTAGGTCGTTGGCTAACACGACTCTGTCTTCGTGACTTCGGATGTCCCCATAAATTACTGCATCATCGGCGAAAAGACGGAGCTTGCTATTAACTACGGTACTGAGGTCATTTATGTAAATAAGGAAAAGGAGGGGGCCTATGACACTTCCTTGTGGTACCCCCGACGTGACCTTGACAGTATCGGATGATACACCGTCCAGGACGACTGTTTGGACACGATCACTTAAAAATTGTTTAATCCAGTTAATAATACTTTCGTGTATTCCATAGGTTTCCAATTTCGCCAGTAATTTGCAATGAGGGACTTTATCGAAAGCTTTCTTAAAATCTAGGAATATCGCATCAACTGGAATATTACTTTCACCGGAGTTTAATACATCATGTACAAAAAGTGCGAGTTGAGTTTCGCAGGATCTACCCTTACGGAAGCCGTGTTGGTTATTAATTAATAAATCTTGGCTATCGAGGTGCCTCATCATGGAACTAACAATGATGTGTTCAAGAATCTTACAGGAAATGGAAGTCAGCGATATTGGCCTATAATTACTGGGGTCCTCCCTGTCTCCGTTTTTAAATATGGGTGTTACCGAAGCTACCTTCCAGCCGTTTGGCACGCTTTCTTCTGCTAATGATTTCTTAAATATTATATCTAGATATGGGGCAATTTCAGCCGACAGTTCTTTATACACACGTGCCGGTATCTCATCAGGTCCCGGAGATTTGTTGGGGTCTATGTTTTTAAGGAGTAATTCTATTCCGCGGGTGGAAATATTGATTGCTTCCATTGAATGCTGAAATATTTTCGGAAGGTTCTCGGGTGTATTTTGTGAGGATATGTTGAAAACACTCTGGAAAAATGAGTTTAATATGTTGGCTTTATCTAAACTACTCGTTACTTTATTCCCCTTTTCGATATTCAATGAGTTTACGGTGGACTTGTTTCCCTGCACTTCCCTGACGTAGGACCAAAACATCTTTGGGTTATCGTTCAAATGTTCGCCTAATTTTTTCCTTTTGAATTCCGCTAGCGCCTTCCGGAAAGCCTTCTTGGCAGTGGACCTAGATGCTTTGTAGTTCTGTATGGTTTCGTTGATTTTATCAGGGGAGGAATCTTTAACTGCATTTTTCATTCTGGCATGGCACACCCTTTGCCGCCTAAGAGATTTCCGTACTTCAGAGTTGTACCATCGGGGTTCCTTATTCTCTTTTATATATTTACTAGGTATGAACCTCTGTATTGCTGAACGTGTTATCCTAAGAAAATTATTCCAAGTATCCTCGACACTACTAGTTTTGCTTAATTCGTCAAATATAAAAAAAGAACTTTTTAATTCACATTTTAAGCCATCATAGTCCGCTTTATTGAACAAATACACCTTTCTCTTAGGTTTGTTGACTTTATCTACACTTAGAGAAAATTTAGCGTTTACAGCCCTGTGATCACTGATTCCGTCAACAACTTCTATATTTAAGACCTTTTCGGGTATATTTGTGGCTAACAGATCAAGAATGTTCTTTCCCCTTGTTGGTGAAGTGACTAATTGATGTAGGGAATTCGAGGTGAACGCGAATAAGAGGGACTCGCATAGATCCTTGTCTTTACCTCCATTTATAAAATTGTACGAATCCCAATCTATTGTGGGAATATTAAAATCACCTCCGATAATTAGGCTATGCTCACTGTTGTGGGATGTAAAGCGTTGTATCTGTTTTTCTAGGTCTGGTATTGAGAAAGGCTTAAAGGCATAAGGCTTGTGACGAAGGAGCTTAGCAGCATTCCAGGCACTGCCTTCCATAAGGTGTATGAGGCATGGGAAACTCGCTGGCCATAGTGTATGGATTTGCAAGGGTGCTACTTTGAAGACTTTTGAGTGAATGTTTCAAGTCTGGCAATAAATGTTTTTTAATCAACTCGGTCCTACTTTTGGGACAGAACTTGTAGTTACAGAGGGGATACCTGTCAGCATTAACCTAAGCATAAGAATGATGTGTGTATATATATATATATATATATATTTTTTTTTTTGTTTCTTTACAGGTAAAATATCAGATTACACAGTCATTGAGAGGATAACTCTGAATTGGTCACCATCTTCAAAGTTGATATGGACCTATGGACGGCAGACTTTGCGCTACATGAATGAGACTGATCCAGCTTATGCCTGCTTGGATGATATCTCTGTTAAGATAAAGGAGAGAGCTCTGAATGATTATGGTCTCAAGGTAATGCTGATTTGTTTCCAAAGTATCATATGAATGGAATTAATAACAGAAATGAAAGCTATTACAATTTTCCATTCACTAAAGATTTTTCAAAAATTTTTTGATCAGGCTGATCTCTCACTCTAAAGGCAAAGTTGTAAAACTGTAATTCCATCCTTATGAAAACAGCTGAAAAATGGAAAGAAGTGGATTTTCCATTGCTAAAGTATGTTAATTTATCACAGGGGATGAAAAAGGAGAGTCACCATATACTACGAGGGTAGGCTGATAACTAATGCACATATGCTCGTAGACCACAAACAAAATGACCTTTAGATGCACTCCTGGTGGCATGTGGAAGTAACATTCCCCCTCAACTTTCATGAGCAGGTTTGAGGTCGTTTCTTTCATCCAATGTATTTTGAGATGCGGAAGTATGGAGACATGTTCTAGTGCTATGTCGACGCAAGTTAAACAGCATGCTGTTGTCAAATTTTTAACTTCTGAATAAGTGACTCCTACAGATATTCAGCGCCATTTAAAGGCTGTTTAAGGTGATGATACGTTTGATAAGTCTACCGCAAATCAATGGGTATTAAAATTTCATGGTGCTGAGGCTGGAAAAGCCATAATTGTTAATGAAACATGCAGCAGACATCCGATCACTACTGGGGATTGGGATGGTGCGGTGGCTAATGTACAGGCTTCCCACCGAGAAGGCCCGGGTTCGAATCCCGGCGTCGACAGATATTTTTCAGTGGTATCCTGATCCCTACTTGAGGTGCTTTGTGGAGAGCACTTCGCACAGTACGCCATCCATCGGATGGGACGCCTTTCGTTAAGAGCAGGCTAATGCTGATGCCGGGTTTTTCTCCACCCTTCATCCTTTCCTATCATCCCTAATGGCGCAAATGACCTGAGCTGTTAGTCGCCTCCCCAAAAAAACTACTACTACTACCGATCACTGCCATAGATGATAAAAATCACAAACTCAATCAAAGATTTGATTCCAAATGACTGGCGAATCACTCAAAAGCATATGACAAACCATATTGGAATATCCAAGGAACATATTGGTTTCATTAAACAGTTGGGATACCATAAAATCCATCCACAATGACTACCACGCTGTCTCACAGACGAGAACAAACAAAACTTTCATTCCCACGCTCTTACGCCTTGGGATTTTTATTTTTTCCTCAAATCAAGAGACACCTCAAGCGTAATCATTACACTTTGGATAATGAGGTGAAGGCAGCTGTCAAGTCCTGGATTTGAGAAAAGTCGGAATAGTTTTTCAGTTGAGGAATGAAAAAACTTGTTACACATTGGGAGAAATGTATTAACCTTAACGGTGACCACGCTGAAAAATAAATATATGATTTTGAAACTTTACTTTATTGTACTTTATAGAATTGTACTTTAATGTACTTTTTTCCCGATCTTGCTATTTGTTTTTGTTTGTGCTCTACAAGCATGTGTTCTTTACTTTTCAGTCTAGCCTCAAATATCCATTTATATCATGACATATTTTCTACATGTATTGGTTATCCATGTTTTTCAATTATTTTTACTTCATTATGCATCCATTGGCACAGGTAATCAAGAGTTCACTGTTCATACATGCTCTTCCACCTAGCTCCAGGAGACTGGTCAATTCTATTATCGAAAAATGCAAATAGTCTTTAATTTTTCAAATGCAAGAGAAAAATTTCACAATACTTTGACATTATCAGTAAGGATATGAGTGCATGATGAAGATGCAATAATTGAGAATGGAAAATTTTATGCATTCTTTCAGTTGCTGTATGTAAATAGTGTTTGCACATGTTATCTAATTGTTTCCAAATATCAGTCAAGTCATAATTGTTTATAGCTTTTTTCCTAATATATCTCAACTTTGATAACTGACTGACACAAAGTGTGTTTCCATAAAAGAGTTCATTAAATATGTCTCCGTAAAGGCATCTCAAATGTGATCTGTGAATTTCTGAGCTTTTCCACGACTTACTAAAATGTCAGAGCTGAATTTTTAATAATCAAACCACTTTACTTTTCCACATAAACTTTTTAATTTTTACTACCCAGGTTTCGTTATAGCATAACATCATCAGGTATGAAGATTTTCCACCAAGTTACGCCAGAAACTGTTTTATTTTATTAGTCAGAGCTGAAGTTAATTTTAATATGACCACTATTCTTTCTTTGAAATGTCTTATACTCTGGTTTTTCTAGAGTCTTGTGATTCTCAGTGTTAACAGTATTTTTTCTATAAAAAGAAATAGTTGTACTACCTTGAACAAAAAGTTCCCGGAATAACCACCGTGTGGCGCTCCCATCGTTCCAATTTGAGTTCTGTTTTTTTTGTTAAACTGGTACATCTGTTGTTGATATTCCCTTTAAATCTTAGTGTCATAACTTGACATTTGCAAAAGTTACGTAGCCAAGAGTACATCTATCTCTGTGTATGTTGGCGATTTTTTACAATTGCAGAAATGGATTTAAATTTGCAACAACGAACTTGTATTAAATTTTGCGTAAAAAACGGATTTAGTGGCGCACGGATGTTGAAAATGTTGGAAAAGTGTTTCAGCAACGATTCTCTAAAAAAAACGGTCGTTTACCAGTGGCACGAGCGGTTCAGAAGTGGTCGTGAGTCAATCGAAGATGATGAACGCAGTGGCAGACCATCGACATCGAAAGTCGGTGAAAAAATTGATAAAGTAAAAGAAATGTTGGTCAATAACCGCAAATTAACCATCAGAGAAATAGCGGAGGACTTGCCTATGGAGCCGCCCAAGACATTGTGGTTAATGATTTGGGTTTCCGTCGTGTAGCAGCAAAGTTGGTGCCAAAAGACCTCAATTTCATGCAAAAAAGAGACCGTGTTGACGTCGCAAAAGACATGATTTGCGAGGCTGAATCCGATCCCACATTCATCAAAAGGATCATTACTGGGGACGAGACGTGGGTTTATGAGTACGACACGCAATCCAGACATCAGGCAAGTGAATGGCGTTCACCAAATGAGCCGAGACCAAAAAAACCACGTCGTTTTCAGTCAAAAAAGAAGGCAATGCTGACGGTTTTCATGGATTACAACGGTGTAGTGCATCATGAATTTTTGCCAGAAGGCCAGACAGTAAACAAAGAGTATTATTTGGGCGTTATGAGACGTTTGCGTGAAGCAATTCGCCGAAAGAGACCAGAAATCGTCGCACAGTGCGTCGAGACCGTCGCACAGTGCTATCATTATTCGTAATTTTTTGACGAAAAATGCAACAAATACCATCCAACAGCCACCGAATTCACCTGATTTGGCTCCCTGTGACTTCTTTCTGTTCAATCGAGTTAAAAAACCATTACGGGGAACGTGTTTTAGCAGCCGAGAGGAAGTAATGGAAAAATCGCAGGAAGCACTGATGGACATACCGAAAACCGAATATAAAAAATGTTTCGAGGATTGGATCAAGCGCTGGCATAAGTGTGTTGCAGTCGATGGGGATTACTTTGAAGGGGACAATATAGATTTAGATGAATAAACTTGTATTGTTAATTTTCTGAATAAATTCCGGGAACTTTTTGATCAAGGTAGTATGTGATGCATAATGAATGTTGTGATTGTATTTGGGCTCATGTTTCCATGTTCAGCAAGATCTTTGGCAAAATGCTGACTTAGTGGCAGAGGATGAAGGCCTGAAGAAACTATGGCGATGGTTGAACACCAATCAGGCATTAATGGGTGAGGAGGTCAATTGTCGAGTGGTGAAACATCCAGGAGTTCGGTAAGTCTAAGGAGATGGCACACTATCTGCAGGGCATTCAAATTATATTTTGATTTTCACCTAATTGAAGTAATCAGCAGGCATTCATGGGGTGAGAGTGTTTATGGCATTTAAGTGCTGTTGCGTTTACAGGGTTCCCTGATAACCTCAAAAAGGCAATTTATTTGCTCAGTGTGTGTCTTGAGGTCATCTATTGTGTGGAGTTAACTATTCTGCAAATAACCAAAGGAAATTCATGTATAGTTGCTTTCTGTAGTTACTGCACGTGTCACTAATCATTCTTCCCACAATTCATGCCAAATTTTATTATGGCCATTGGAGAATACTCCTACTGTCAATTTCTAATTTTCTAATACAACTAGTAACAATAAACAAATACAGAGACTTTTACAAATGGAATTGATATATGTGGATGACAAAAAATACCTAAAGAGTACAAAGAATTTCACTTCGGAATATATTTCCATTCAGAGAAGTTTTACAAAATAATATGTAAAGAAGACAATTTAACTGCTTTTGATTTTCTATTTGCCTGATTTTATTCACTCTGATTATACTGTATTGACATACTTCATATGCATTTTGGATTAATAACATAACCATAAGGATTTGTGTTCATAAAAGAGAAAAAAAGAATGTGTCTGCATCATTAATACATTTTCAATTTTCTAACCTCCCCAATGTTCCCATCCATTGAGCTGTCACCAAAATGTGTACTAAATACCTAATTTATTTGGCAAAAACAAATGTTACCATCATTTTTATAGCTCATGGAGACCATTAGGATGGTGTGTTATCCCTTTGTAAAATCAGTTATGCATGATTTTTCCCGAAGTAGGAGTTAGCCAAGAGAAATTATCAGTTTTTAAGGTAGATTTTCAAATTTGACCCATAAATAATTCGTCTCCTCTAATCTCAATGTTGGTATCTCCTTACTTTATTCAGGGCAATCCTCAAAATGGGGCCTTACCAATCAAATGGGACACCACCAAAGTCTGAAATGAACTGTGTGCCATGGTCTGATTTGGGGCCATCTTGCCAGTCTGCAGTGAGGATATATCGGTGAGGATTTAAGTATATGTCTATATATTACCCTATTACTCCACACTTGGATATGTGACAGGGTGTGTAAGAACATTACTAACAATGAATAAAAAAATTTTCAAGAAACTGTGGGAGATGCTGCAACAGTAACTTTTAATGGAGTCGTCCGCTAACATGCATTTCAATGCAATCATTTCAGAGTGTAAAAATCATTTGCCTTGACCAGGATTTGAACCCAGATCCCTCGATGTCCGGACATCAAGGGATCTGGATTCAAATGCTGGTCAAGGGGAATAATTTTTACACTCTGAAATTGTTGTATTGAAATAATAATAATATTAATGATGTCTCTAATTAGTCTGAGGAAAAATTAGGTCCATATCAGTAAACTGCTTTACTCATCAAACATTGGAAAGACAGTCACAAGTACATCAGCCAAAGAAACCTGTAGTTATCCCTGTTTGGGTTTTAGTTTTCTTCTCAGTAAATACATTCTTTTGTGTTTTATGATTATAATATGAAAGATACTCCCACAAATGAATCATTGTGTTTACTTTTTGTCAAGTCTGAAGTTAGTGCAGCACCAAGTGCTACACTTTAGTAAAGTTCCCACATTATTTCCTCTTGGGTGAAACTATTTTTGGATTTTTTGGATAAATATAACTGAACTTTTTTGGAGGGTGAGTTGTAAATACTTTCTATACCAAGTAAGTATACTCTTGGTAATTACTAAGTAACTTCTAAAGAGAATTGATAAAATCCAGGAATGATACTTGCTATAAAGTTCTGATACAATAAGCTCTTTCTTTGTTCCTAGATGTATCTGATGTTATTGAATTAAGTGACATGTTTCTCACATATAATCCACTTTTTCAGAAGCTTTTTTCTTACTCTTAATGGAAATTTGATTCTCAAGACAGACGATGATAGCGGTTAGTTACTTGAGTAACAAATGGCACTTCTAATATACATTTCATTTAATGAATATAGCTTGAATAACTGTTTCAATTTTCTGAAAATGAAAGTATGCAAATGACACCTCGTAAGCTTGGAATCTTTAAATAGGAATGATTTACCCCTGAATAATCTAAGGTTTCCATATTTGAGAGCAGCATGTTTACTGATGTCAAAATTCTCTTTGTGCCTTCTGCCATCCACTGTAAACATCTTATGGTCCCAGGAGCGAGGAACGAGAGAGGGCTCTGCAGCTCTGTGGCTGGCGCTTTGAGCGCTGGTGGCTCGAGAGTGGTAGTGGTGGCGTGAGTGGTATGGTTGGCATGGGAAATAGCCTCAACTCCTTCCTGGATCGACTTGAGGCCGAGGAGGAGGGGTCACATACTAGAGTGGCTGCTATTGCCATATTCAACTTGCGGATTCGACTGGCTATTCAGGTGAGTGCAACAAAGAAAAAAGAGAATGGAGCACTCACTGAGACAACCATTTTTTTATAACCATTTTCTGCCCCCTGACCCCCATTTTTTGTGTTCAGTCATATCATTTTCATTTAAGATCCACTTGTTCATACCTGCATGTGTTTTATCATGCAAGCTTTTCTGTGGTCATCACATTTTTCATCCATGGTCCTTGGCCATTGTTCAGGGCTCATGCATCTTACATCCCATACCAAATTCTTTGCTCATAAAATGTCAAGTTATATGGTCTCTACCCATACATGTATATTTTTTCAGTTCACCTTCTAGGGGTACATCTAAGAAATATCTCAAGCATTTTCTGATAGGTAAATGCTATTATGATGTGGAAGAGTTTCTGGAGTCTTCAGAACAATGAAACAGCTGATTGTTTGTTTTCTGACTTGTCCTATATTTTACTCTGTGAACTCCTGAGACTGATAAATATTATTGTTATTAATAGTAATTTTATAATACACTTCCCTGAATGGAGACTATTTTGATTGCAGGTACTTAATGGAGGAGCTTCTGCTGCAGCAGCCACTGCAGTGTCCATGAACGGTTCAGGGGCAGCAATGGTTGATGGTAGCAATTTGAATATTGTGGCAATGGCACTCTCTGGTAAGTTATTTATGTTTGTAAGCAGTCACAAAGCATTCAAGGTGGCGCCCATTAATAACATCATCCACTTTAAACGAGATGAATGGTTTAATTTATGGTGATGGCATAAGACAAGTTGGGAGAGAGTGGATTGGGTCCAAAGATGTGAATTAAATTTATTTTTTCACGGAGGTAACAGTAACCTTGGTGTTGCAGAAATAGGGTACACTGCTCTATTCCCCATCCTAATCCTAAAATATTCCTTTTGATAAAGTATTAGTTCTTTAACTCCTATGAGTAGGCATGTCATGCAAATTTCTTATGGGTAATGTGACACCCATGAAAAGAATCAGTTCATTATTATCAATTAAGGACAATATTTCTAGTAATATGATTAAAAGGGAGATTAATAGTGGAAGGCATTATTTGGAAGAAATTTTTTCTTTAGGAAGGGTCCAGTTTATCAAAAAACACTTTCAAATTTGGATGATGGAGGCATGTAAACCAGCAAAAAGACTTATTTTGTCATAAGCAAGATGATATTGAGACCCATGTTCATAAGAGCTAATAAATCCATTTATGCTGTTGTAATTCACTACTGCTGTGACCATTCTGCCTAGACTATCCACAGGCTCAAATGGGGCCTTATCTGCATCTGTATTCAAGCTTAGAATCATTCATAATGACGTTAAAAAATTATTAGGCATTGAAAGTTTTATTATAATGCTTGATTTTGTGATTATAAATTCTAGTGGGTCCTTACCTATGCTCAATTCACATAATCAAAAATTTGATTCGTATAAGCTTTGGATTACTGCACAATGAAAAACTTTCATAATGATTGCTTGGATCTCTTGAAACTACATATTGTATAAGAGTGTAGTGCTTCTCTATCAGTTGTTGAGCATTTCATCGTGCAAACACACACCTATCTCATAACATATGAGTGTTTTTTCACATTAAGTTGACTGAAGACTTCAGAGGTAAAGGGAATTCTAATTCAATTCCAATCATTAATCAATAAAAAATGTAATAATCAAATTATGTTTCTTTTGGAATTCATATTCCCGAATTACATTTCAACATCTCATTATGTGCAGGCTATACAGGGGATAAGAACAGCATTTGGAGAGAGTTGTGCTTGGCGTCAAGGAGTCAGCTGATGGACCCATATCTGCGTGCAATATTTGCCTTTTTGACGGCTGATGGAGACAACTATGATAGTGTACTTGTATGTATTATTACATGATAAGTGTCTTTAGACCCTACTACCTAACAAGAAAACAAATTTACATTTTTCCACAGGTTTATTGGTAACAAACTATATGTTTTGGTCCAAAGAACCATGTCAAATAGTGACCAAAGCATATTTATAAATGTTTGAGGAAGTGGAAGGGGGAGGAGTAAGTTAGGCCTGGACATGGAGGAGAGATTGAAGAGAGGGAGTAACACTGTTTGCTGCAGAAATGGGATTCTGAGGAGAGTGGTTTATAAAAATTTGGTCATTTAACATAACATTCGCATTCAACTGTGCAATATCAAGTTGTTCTCAAATATCAAGTCTGTTGCACTTATTTTCATAGTGTAGAATCACTTCTCTCCTCAGGATCCCATTTCTGCCTCTCTTTGATTCCACATACTTTCTTCTTCCCCTCATTCTGTTCAACATGCTCATGCTTTTCCTCTCCCTGTCTCACTTGCCTAATTTCCTCCCCTCTGTCATGATCTTCATCTCTTTCTTTCCTATCAAAATGCTCTGCAATAACCTTTCCTACCTCCTTTGAATTAATCTCAAAAATCCCCTCTCCTCCCCCTCCACGCTTAGCACTTCTTTGTTTGTTTTCCTTTAATCTATTGTACCCTTTCCATCTTCCTCACACCCCTGTAAAACTGCTCTTTCTGAAGCCTTTCAGGCACTTAGAACGTTTTCTGAACCCTCAATCAATCAGCAATAATTGGAAATCAAAGAATTCCCTAGTAATTGATGTTGGCTTTAGATTTTTCTCTCACAATTAAATTGGTTGCACCAATGGCAAGTTCTCTTTGTATCATAAGATCTTTCCATTTGAAAGAATGGTACTTGATTATCAATTCCATATTGGTTTAAAGTGAATTCAATCTAATTTTAGAATGAAGCAGGCATGGCAGTTGAAGACAGGGTAGCTTTTGCATGCATGTACCTCTCAGACTCAAAGCTGAATGAATACTTGGAACGACTGGCATACCAGCTGACAGAAAAAGGAGATCTTGCTGGTATATTGCTCACTGGTAAGTTAAGAGAGCTAACATATGCAAATCCCTTATTCATTTTCCATGTTCTAATGGTAATATTCTGAATTTCTATATTTGAAATATAAAAAAATTGTAAAAAATTCATTTACCATCAACTGAGAACCAGTTCCACCAACCTTTCATCCTAATCCTAATCAGCCTTTCAGTCCTAATCCTTTCTTATGTAGAGTCACATGAGTATAATTTTCAAATGTCACTATTGTCTCATCAAAAGTTTTTTCATGCAATAAATCTTGAGTTTTTTTTGAAAGATATACTTTTTACGAAGGTGTACTTACAAAATGTAACCAAATTGTAATTAATGGTGGAAAATCAAACACCCTAGTAATATTACCCTCCAACTGATAAAATGAATATCAGGACAAAAGATTACATTTTACCATGGACATAAACCAAAAAATCGCATTCGCCACACTTAGGATGAGAAGGAAAAAATGTATGTGAATGAAATTTATGATCTCAAATGTAATGACTGCCAGGCTGCATTGGATAAACAGGCCATACATTTTGGGAAAGAATGAAAGAGCATGAAATATGTTTCCTTTGCTGGAGTAACATTTCTGTATTTCTCAAACACCTTGAAATGAATCACTTAAGTTATTTTTGTCCAGAGATTTTACACTATGAAAGCAAGGGCTAAAGTTTCACCACTTAGAAAAATGCAAAATTTTTAATAAACATTGCAGAGAATGAAGTAGTTCTTAATGTGGTTCTATTATCCTCCCCTGCTCAACAATGAGAAATGCATAGGTCTTGCACAGCTGTTTCCTACTCCCTCAGGCCCCTCCAACACCTCCCATGAATTACAAGAAAGCTTTCTCAACCCACTCTGACCCTTGCCCATCCACTTAAACTCTTTCACCTAACAACCTCCCATCTCCTCTCCCACAACCGTATACCCTGTATATTTTATTACATCTTGTAATAAAAACCCCTGATGATGTAGGTCTTCTGCAAAACCTTGGTAATGTTCAGTTAGGTAAAAATTTAACTTGAAAAACAATGATAGGCTACTACTATATTTCAATTTTTCTTAACATATTCTTGAACTGAGGATGACTTTCTAGGAAACCAACATTAAAAATCAGATGTAGCCAACTTATTAACTGCTCTATAATTGTGGTATACCTATCGTGCAGCTCGCATTGATAAAAAATTATCGCTTAATATTATTAAATGAACTTATAGTACATTGCCATGTTAAATACAAATGCATTACTCCCTGGTTAACTATAGGGTTCCAGGAAATGGGCTTAGATTCATGTTTTGAGTCAACCATGCTGTTACCAATGCCTGAAATCTCCTGTTAATTCTTTATATTAAAGAAATATAAGGATCATATGAGGATTTTAATGAATCATTATTAAGCATGGGCATTGTAGCTTTGCAAAAAACTTCATAATGTTAGAGAGAGTGGCTAATGAAAATTACTTCTCCCCAGTGCTATTTTTGTATAAGCAAGTGATGTTGCCTCTGGATGGGGCAACCATATAAATAAATGTAGGAGCAGTGTGTAGTGAATTTAATTTCCTGATTAAATCTTGAATTTTATTCATGGCATTATGAATTATTGATCAGTTAATAATTGCATCTCTTTCTGCTGGAAATTTTCAATTTTTAGTACCTTTTCCAAACATTCGACTTTCCTTAAGGGTGTCAAGGAAAATAAAGGGACATAAATAAAATGAAAAATTGGATGAGATAAATCAATGATCATCAACTTGCAAGACGACTGAGTAGCCGATTGTGTGATCAATTTCTCTGAGTCATTTGATGATATACCTCTTAAATTTCATATTGTATTTCAACCCGTGAAGGAACCAGTGAGGAAGGACTTGAACTCCTGCAGAAATACGTCGATCTAACTGGAGATGTACAGAGTGTTAGTGTGCTGGCCATCTGCGCATTCTCTGTTGACCTAATCAAGAATCAGAAGGTCCAAGAGTGGTTAGAAAGGTAAGGGAATTGCTTATCTTAGCTCGTAAGGTTTTATTGACACATGAATATTCTACATTTTGTTGGCATGATGATTTCAGTGTCTAATGGCCTGATAATACAGGCCATTAGACACTGAAAATGTGGAGCAGTTTGGGCATCATGTTTCAAGCAATAAATTAAATGTCATGATTTTAATATTTATTGTTGATTGTATTCTGTAGACAATCTTGGTGGATAATTAACTTGGAGTTAAAAGATGCTAGTAACTGACTTGCAGTGCTTGTCCAGGAGGATGGACACATCACATGCACTAGGTTTGACAGTCTGAAGTATGCCTACTTTGGCTCATGTCTTTATAACAAATGATAATTCTCCCTTTTTTCTTCATGCTAAAAAAAGGTTTTCAAATGAAACTCGAACTCATGGACTGAAATATGAGAATTGTTAAATTAAAAATAAAATTACTGTTGGCTTCAAGAAGAAATAAACATGTGTAGGAAATTGTGGAAACTTTTGGGTGACTGGCATTTCTTGTGTACTTGCTTCTGATACTCAAACTTTAGAGAATTTAATTTATAGCACAGTGAACATAACATTATGACATTGGACTCAGTTGTACACAAGTGTAAAGTGTTGTTGACAGATGTAAAAAAAATCAATCACTGTGATTCTTAATTCATGTTTAAATGCCTCAGTTTCATCAGTAGGATTATAATCATCATAATGAGAATGTGACAAGATCATAATGATGTAAGTTTACAATTTTACAAGAAATTATTGGAATATTGAACTCCTAACAATCCTTAAAAATGATATTGTGAAAAGGTTCTTCACTCAGCCAAGGATTTCATGGTTGAAAAGTTGGCCACAAAAATTTATGTTAAATCCAATAAAATAATTGTAATTATTGGTAATCTACTGATTAAGGGTTTTTGAAGAATGTAGATTATACAATAGTACAGCAATAATTCTATTCTTTATCCTAATAAAACACAAGCTGACATCTGACACTAAAATAGGCCCCTCTTCAATTCCATATACCTCCTTCTTCCTTTCATTCCATCCAACATGCCTGTCATGTTTCTACCCATTCATTTTCCTCTATTTCAGAGCCCAATAAAATTTTCTTTCTTAAAAAAAAACAATTGTCTTCTATAGCTTGATCACTTTATTTAGATCACTTTAGATTTATGACACACAAGCAGTTTCTTAATTACCAAAACCAATATGAATTTTGTATGATGAACAAAAATGCCACAGAAATCAGTATGATAATATATAATCTAAATGAACTGTTCCTCTAGTTGATACAAAACAACTTTATGGGTGAGAATTTAATAAAATATGATTCCCATTCTCCCGACTTCATTACTAGAATTTGTAATTTGCCATTTGAAAATTGTATTGAAAATTTAATAAAAATAAAATCTAAAAATGAAATAATTTCTCCATAAAATCTGTTTATTACTTAAGCACTTATTAATGGCAGTTTTCTTTAAAGTTTAGGCATATTGTAAACATGGAAAGTGTCTGTGATATATTGTGCTATACAAGGTTTGTATAAAAAGTATCATAACAATACTTTCCTGACGTGTGCATGAAGTGCTGAATTCAGAGCATCATTTAAGTGTGCCCATGATCGCATATCGTACTGGCATGTATAAAATGACAGTGCACATCATTATCACTGAAAATTTAGTGTTGTGAAAGATCTGTGCTAAACTCATCCTGGAGGTCTTGACAGATGACCAAGAGCAGAGTCACATGTCTGCTTGCAAAGAACCTTCTGTAATGGTATTGTAACAATTCCCCAACCTCCGTACATTCCCTACTTGGCACCAGAAGACTATTTCCCATTCCTGAAAGTGAAATCCCCCCTCAAAGGGCACCACTATTGGACCCTAAGTCCTGTCAAAGAAGCTTGCATGGGAACCCATAACAACCTTCTGGAATCAACCTACCAGGGAGCCTTTGAGTCATGGAAAAGCCACTGGCAAAAATGTGTTGATGCTGTTCTAAACAAAATGGATGTTCTTTGAAGAATAATGAACCATTGTAGTAATATCTGAAATAAAACTTATATTCCAAAAATGTTCTTGATACTTTTTATAAACCATGAATTTAACCTAAAGTTTCAATTTCATAATAACATTGAGGATTTCTCATTGTTTTGTACTGGGGTAGTATTTATCAAAATTAATTTGGTTTGTTTGGTTGTGTGTTTGGACAGGTCATATTGTAACGAAAATATTGTGCTAACTTGACATTATACACTCTGTCAATGCAGCTACCGCAGCCTGTTGGACAGTTGGAGAATGTGGAATCAGAGGTCCCAGTTTGACGTTGTGCTGGGTGCACGCAATTCCTCTGACAAGCCACCACAGCAAGTGTTCTTGTCATGCAACTTTTGTGGCAAGAGTGTGTCCATGTACATGCAAGGGATCAACAGGAACCGTGGGCAGTATGGTCGTCTTGGGGGAACTTCAAACAAGCATAAGGTATGCTCTGTGGTGTGAGTGGTGTCTTTTTGAAAATCGTCTCTAAACCACCTCGTATCAAATATGTATTGGTTAGTGAGTATGTTGAGGTGATTTTAACATTCATTTGTTGGGCTGCATATTGTTTAGTATTACCCAAGACTTTGAATCCACTGTATGCATATTCACAGATGATTTCAGACTTAATGTTCATGAAATGCTATATGTGATCACAGAATTAAGTAGTTTTGGAAGATGATTTATAGAATATTGAGTTCTTAAAATCATTGGTAAGCCATAAAAAAAAACTCATTAATGGAAAGGAAAACAGTGATTTTTCACTTTACTGGTGTGCAGAGAAAAAAACGAAAGCCATTTCTTTCTTACGGTAAGCGAATAACTTCATTGATGGAGTGGTTAATTGTTAATTATTTTTGACTAAGTTTCTAGCTTAGTCTTTGCTACAAAAATTCCTGCATTGTGAAATTTTTTAATGCATAATACTCAATGATGTACTAGAATTTAAAAGTGATATAATCATTTTTTTATTCCTAAGTAATGGAAGCTTATGGTATGAAATTCAAGTAATTTGGAATAAATTACGACCATAGATTGGTGCCAATGATTTTAATCTGGTACATAGCATTTTAATTTTAGGTACCATTATCCATGGCAACAGTTCTCTTCATCTAATAGAATAATAATAATTAGTATCTGCTAATCTCTAATAATTGTCTTTTGGGAATGTATACTGCTTCAAAATAATGAAAATGAGAACCTAAATGTAGTCCTCAATAGTCAATGTTCCCTTCATATGAATAAAATCATGTATTACTGGACTTCAGAATATTAGGTGACCTGTAAGTTAGAACTTTGGTGTAAAGTGGTATGTAGTGCCAAGGTCCATCATAAATATACCCTTAGCTGGTGGAATACTGCTATGGATAAATGTCGACAGATAAACTGTTTACATTTCAAATAGTATCATGATTCTTAATGGTGGTCAGGAAAAACTGAGGCTTAGTAAATTTCAAAGAAACTGCGGGAGATGCCGCAACAGTAACTTTTAACGGAGTCATCCGCTACGTGTGCATTACAATGCAACAATTTCAGAGCGTAAAAATCATTCGCCTTGACCGGGATTTGAACCCTGATCCTTCAATCCAAAAAATTTTAGAGTATAAGAGGACGTCTCGGTAGCTTAACTGGCTAAAGCACTCGGCCGGATATCAAGGGATTCGGGTTCGAATCCCTGTCAAGGCGAATGATTTTACTCTCTGAAATTGTTGCATTGTAAGGCTTAGTACTTCAATTAAGAGAAGAAAAACCCTTTCCTCAGGTATGAATCCTAGTTATTTTTTGGTACTCGGTATGCTTGTGCTGACATGCCGCAATTATAGCACCTATTACAATGTGGTTGCACTCTAATCATTGCAGATCTCATCATGCCCTAACTGCCGAAAGCCACTGCCCCGCTGTGCCATCTGCCTCATCAACATGGGGACACCCTCTGGGTTCCTCACCCAGCAGCGGCTCTTCTCAGATGAGAGGCTGGGGGGTGAGGTGGCCGTGTCGACAGTGGGCAATACTGTCATCAGGGAGAAGAGATTGTCTGAGTTCTCCTCGTGGTTCACTTGGTGTCAGACATGCCGACATGGAGGGCATGCAACACATATGTCGCAATGGTTCAAGTGAGTCTGCACACACAATGTGGCTCAAAGCATTGGAATCCTGAGGCATATTCAGGAGTTATATTTATTGTCAGAAGTTTCTCAGTTGGCTGCATTCCTTGACAAAAGACTTTAGGATATATAATTAAGTATTTTTCTTAATCAATCCCCTAACCATTATTATTAGGTATTTTAAAATTACTGCACAACGATGTATTTTATTCCTCATCCATTTTATGCATCATTTGGGTTGAATCATTTTACAAAAATTCTATTGGATTCAGTAAAATCTTGTTTATTTTTTCAAAGTTGAAGGAGCTAAAATGATGTCAGATTCTTTTTTACTGCGCCCGAGCTTTCTTCAGCATTGACCAATGTTTTTAAAACCAAAATAAATTATTGAACAGGGCATAAAAGTGATTCACTTGCTAGGGACAGGAAATGTAAGAACTCCTCTGTGTATGAAGTGGAATTGAAAAAATATACTTGGAACTGGAAAGCGAGAAGGGGGGAAAATTATTAAGCTAAAAGCTGCTAATGTCAAAACTTTAAGTGTAAAGATATACTACCTTGATCAAAAAGTTCCCGGAATGTATTCAGAAAATTAAAAATACAAGTTTATTCATCTAAATCTATATTCTCCCATTCAAAGTAATCCCCATCGACTGCAACACACTTATGCCAGCGCTTGATCCAATCCTCAAAACATTTTTTATATTCGGTTTTCGGTATGTCCATCAGTGCTTCCTGCGATTTTTCCATTACTTCCTCTCGGCTGCTAAAATGCGTTCCCCGTAATGGTTTTTTAACTCGATTGAACAGAAAGAAGTCACAGGGAGCCAAATCAGGTGAATTCGGTGGCTGTTGGATGGTATTTGTTGCATTTTTCGTCAAAAAATTACGAATAATGATAGCACTGTGCGACGGTCTCGACGCACTGTGCGACGATTTCTGGTCTCTTTCGGCGAATTGCTTCACGCAAACGTCTCATAACGCCCAAATAATACTTTTTGTTTACTGTCTGGCCTTCTGGCAAAAATTCATGATGCACTACACCGTTGTAATCCATGAAAACCGTCAGCATTGCCTTCTTTTTTGACTGAAAACGACGTGGTTTTTTTGGTCTCGGCTCATTTGGTGAACGCCATTCACTTGCCTGATGTCTGGATTGCGTGTCGTACTCATAAACCCACGTCTCGTCTCCAGTAACGATCCTTTTGATGAATGTGGGATCGGATTCAGCCTCGCAAATCATGTCTTTTGCGACGTCAACACGGTCTCTTTTTTGCATGAAATTGAGGTCTTTTGGCACCAACTTTGATGCTACACGACGGAAACCCAAATCATTAACCACAATGTCTTGGGCGGATCCATAGGCAAGTCCTCCGCTATTTCTCTGATGGTTAATTTGCGGTTATTGACCAACATTTCTTTTACTTTATCAATTTTTTCACCGACTTTCGATGTCGATGGTCTGCCACTGCGTTCATCATCTTCGATTGACTCACGACCACTTCTGAACCGCTCGTGCCACTGGTAAACGACCGTTTTTTTTAGAGAATCGTTGCTGAAACACTTTTCCAACATTGTCAACATCCGTGCGCCACTAAATCCGTTTTTTACGCAAAATTTAATACAAGTTCGTTGTTGCAAATTTAAATCCATTTCTGCAATTGTAAAAAATCGCCAACACACACAGAGATAGATGTACTCTTGGCTACGTAACTTTTGCAAATGTCAAGTTATGACACTAAGATTTAAAGGGAATATCAACAACAGATGTACCAATTTAACAAAAAAGCAGAACTCAAATCGGAACGATGGGAGCGCCACACGGTGGTTATTCCGGGAACTTTTTGTTCAAGGTAGTATCTCTTTAGGAAAGCATTCATCAGCTTAGTATTTCAACATGAACGCTTAATGATAACTGCTTGTGTTTGGTGATTGTGATTACATACTAAATAATAATTAGTAAGTACTATGTTATATGTATGTTTTTTTTTTGCACTTGTAATCCAGGTTGGCATGTACTATAGTTAAAAATTCAATCATTGGATGGATATTCAGCAATTCTGAAAGTTGTGCATTCAGTTTAAATTAATTTTTTGTGAAAATACTATCCTCACAAGAAGCTTTTTTAATGATAATAAATGGCTGGGGCCAAAGGATTAAGGTAATATATATTGAGTGAACACCACTATGATCTACCAAACTGACTGATGGGTTTATTACTATGGTTATGGTGTTACATGGTTTTGGGGGAGACAGTTGTTATGGAAATATAATTTATCTGTTTGTTAAAATAAACCAGGCTTTTCAGAGTTGATCAGTTTTAAGTTTGAGGACTACACGGTGTGTGAGAAAATAAAATTTATGCTTGGCAACTAACTTGGGATTAATCATTGATATCACTTTTTTGATCTTCCAGACTGCATGCTGAGTGTCCAGTGACAGGTTGCACCTGCCGCTGCATGTCACTAGACGCAGTTGTGAGGCTTGGGAGTGTCTCGAATAAGAGTGAGAGCAAGAATTCCATTTGATTGGGAGTTTTAAAACACGATCTCCGAAGTGCACAGTTTCCAATACAAAGTCATCATTTTTTTCCTTTTCATAAACCTTATGATTTGAGTACTTCACGAAACTGCACCTGGCAAGCCTATCCACAATTTGTATCTCAAATGGAAATGTTTATATTTCCTGAGGCAGGCTGTGTTTTTGTTGATTTTTCATGTGCAAGCAAGTGGCTTTATCCATTTTAATGATTCATAGTGAATCACATGATATCAAATTTCTGTAATTTTAATTTGATTGTTCTTTGTTTGTCCGGTTTGAAAGATTGTTGTTGAAGATATATATATATGTAAATGCAAATGGAAATTAGTGATTTAAAATATACTTATTTTTTTTAAAGAATTTTATTGTTAATATTAATTCTGTAGTTTTCTCAAGGTAAGCAGTGCATTTTTATTTGGCTATATGAATCATCAACACCTACATGTATGTGTGATTGGAATATTCTAATCCAATTCTGTTAGAATCTCATTTTATTTAAAATATTGTTGATTTGGAAAATTTGATGAAGCGTGAAGCACCATGAAAACATGTCAAAATTCCTATATAGTTTACATCAACACCTTGTTGCTATGAAAAATTGGCTTCTCATATGGCTATCAAGGCACCAAGAGCAGTAATAATTTAACGATTAATGACTGACCATTTACTTATGGCAATAAGTTAATTTTACAGATACATAATGTAACCAAAGCAAGTCAATTCTATTTGCACCAAGGATTACATGCCAAATTTCCATAACTCAAAGAAAAAAATGATCTTTTCTGTCCTAAACTTGATGGCTGGTCATTGGCTGGCTAAATTTAATGGCATAATTAACCATGGACTCTACAGGCAAAATTTTTGATTGACCAAATCGAAAGCCAAACTGTTATTTGTAAATCATTATTTGGCTAAAAAAATCACATTTTTGATCTTTCTTTTTAGTTTAAAAAATTTTAACAAAAAAGGGACTATGGAAATGGGGCCATAGTTAGTTAAATCGTTTTTATCACCTTTCATAATGACAGGTACTGTTTTGGAATATTTTAGAACTATTGCTGATGATTTAAAATGACTTCACATGTTGGAAGCCTTAAGTGTAGAAACATCATAGTTAAAGATAAAAAGAGACGTTTCAGGCGTGATATGGTGGAATATCTTGATTAATTAAAATTGGCAATTTTCCACAAAATAAAATCACCTGAAGATGAGGTATTATTAAAAGTATGTATGAGGTGGTATTAAAATTTTATTTTGTGGAAAATTGCCAATTTTAATTAAAAATGATAAAATTCTCTTTCAATAAAATAAACAATGCTCTCAGAAATCAGCTAGAGAATTTCACTCAACTTCAGTAACTTCACTCAAATGCTACATTTTTAGTGATATTATCCGAATTATTTGAACTATTTTCATAAATGAAGTGAATAGAGCAGGTGTTTTAAAAAATAAATGCCGCCTTAGCTTGCCACTAGATTTTATTGAAGGGAGCAAAATTCTATGTACGAATGATGTTGACCATGTTACTTAAATTAACGATTAATATTAATTTAATTATTTCTATTGATGATTCATACTGGGAGAACATTTACTAGTGTTTTCTTTCTTTTCATTGTCATGGTCTTGTACTTGACATTTGTCTTTAGCTGGCTATTTTTTAAACCAAAAAATATTAAAATAATAATTTACATTTGAAATATACGGAGGTCCCACTAATAAGTCCAACAAAAATGTTAAATATGCATAAGATAAATGGTCATTGAAGTTTCCTTGGTGTCATCCTGATGAGTATGCTTTTTATCATTACACTCCAGTTTAAAAGCAATGCCTAAGCGTCAGGATTTACCCTGACTGAATTAGGTTACGCTTTCGCTCCAAAGATTTCCGAAGTTTTGCCCCTTATCTAAACTTTACCTTGCTTAATTACTTTCCCCTGTCTTCCTTTTTGAAAGAAATATCTATATAATTTACATATATGTAGTTTACATTAAAATAAAAACTGAAATTTCCCACGATTCTACATCGATTATACTCGATTTGATAGTACATGTACGAGTGTAGTTACCAAATCTGAATCTGAAATCTGATTGTATCAAACCTGAAATCTGATTACCTCTACTGACATTTACTTAGAGATCACGCATGCTTACACGCACACATACGAGGGGTTTGCGAGAAGTTCAAAAACATTTTAAAGGTAAAAAAATTTTTAAATAAAAAAGCCTTATTTTCTAGAAAATTTTAATTTTTCATTTTCACTATCGTTAGAAAAGATTTTTTACTACTACGTTTTGTAGTTGAACTCTACAATTTTTTAGAAAATTTCCCTCAATTTCGATAAATGGTGATACTCTCAGCAGAAACACGAATTGGCAGCAAAATTATTTTTCTTTCAACGATTATAGCGTAGTTCATAGTCCGGAAACATTATATGACAGAAAAAGATTCCCGAAAAAAATTTACATTAACAAAAATTACTTCAGAAAGTTTGGGAGGTAAACGGAAATTATTTTTGGGAAGTGTGGATTTTGGAAAATTTCCATACCTTTCAACTGCCAATCATTCGACTAGCTTTAAAATGGATAGAACGGCTTACGTAACTCTTCGATATAAATTTACTATTCTGTTTTCCACGTTTCAAAAATGTCGGAACTTTCTCACTTCGGTTATTTCTACAACGTACTGATTATAATTACTGCATGAAGGTGTAATGGATATTACAGTTTGCTAGTGAGCCAAGGAAATTTACGGCACTAAAAAGTGTTTATTAAATTTTAAAAAATGATTTACATATCTAAAGCATCCATTTATTGCATAAATAGTTAAATTTGAAGTTATTTCGTAGAAATTAGAGCGATCATTTATTTGGTTCAGAGAAGGCTAATGGCGATGCTGTAGAAATGTTTTTATAAATTACAAGGACCAATGAAACAAAGTACAAACGAAATCACAAATATTACCGATAAAATATGTAAGTATATAAAATATGTATGTAAGTTACGCACAGATTTTTTGCACAATTTGTCTTCATTTTCTCGATTAAATGCTCATACCTCCCAATTAAAACACTTTTTTTATTTACTTTTTGATTTTATACTAGGTGCTCTAGATATACCTATTTATTCAGCTGGTTTAACATCGAATCGACCGTTTGGATAATAGCTCAAATATTTCTAAGAAAAATACTTCTTGTCATTTATACCCAGGTAATATCTTAGGCAGTAAAACATTGAGTGAGGGCAATTTATTTGATTACTTCTTGAAACTTTGTAATGATACAAAAGGACGGTATTAAAGAAAAAGCTTCATTTATTGCACTCCTTGCATTATATTTTTACTTCTCCGCTCCTTGAAACAAAGAATAAGAATGCAGAAGAATGATTAGTCGGAAACTATTGTGCTCTTTGTACTTATTTCAAAATCCGAGGGCCCATATTTGAGTATCACAATGCAGTGTGAAATACCATGTGAAAGCCATACATGCTCTCTTTGTTGCATTCCAGGGTACACTGGTACTTTTGAGGACTTACAAATGTCGTCTTTCGTTCCATTTACAGGGGTTTACCGGTTAGGGTAGATATTTAAGTGATTCAGAAGCAAAACACTACTACTTTTCTAAGTTTTGCCTACAAGACATTAAACAACATAAGTACATGAATTGAAAGAAACCATTTTCGAACTCTACATTCTTTCTACCTCGCTCTCGCGACTTTTTCACAATCCGCTCCAAAATTTAAACGATTTCCTCCTTCGCAGATGATCGAACATCATCATCCCTTCTACCACAGTATTCAACATTTCGTTACCATTCAATGTGCTCCGCTTTTTAACTTCTTCGAATTTCTCCCAACAAATATGGAGGAAACTCCATTTTGCCCAGTAATTCTGTTTTTTCTATTAATCCATTTCCTTTGCTCCGTTTTTTTGTTTTATGTTTATCTCAAAATCGTCTAATCTATGTTTTTGATATAACCTCAACAAGTTCCGAAGCCAAACAAAACTATACTTAAAATCAACGTATTCACTAATATATTTTTTTATATCTTTGCCAAAGGTACTTTTCATCAGCTTTCCTCTTTTTGGTAAAGCGACTTTTCCTAACTAAATTCTTTTTAATTAATTAATTTTTCCATTTTCGTCTTAAACAACATCCTAACAGTTAACTCTTTCATCAGCTCAATTTTATGACCTCCAACTTACAGTTGTTTAACCTATATTTCCCCATTAGCTACTTCTTAAACTTATTAGCTCTCTATTCAATGATTAATATTCATGTCATATCTACCACGCTGATTCTTTGGAGTTAGAGTGGATTAATTCAAAAGCAGGGCTTTCTTGTCACCCTTCTTTCCTTCCCTGACACCTCAAATGCACTCCAAATATTCGCATATCCCGTTCATATGGCGCATGACCTCATTTGATCGTCGCCTTCCGCTAATATCCGCTACTAATCCGAGAGAGTGCCATCGGAGATGGGGGATCGAATCCAGTGTACAAAAACTGGAGCGGGATCCCAAAGAGAGAGAGAGGATGAATTAATGATTTTCAGCCCGGCGCCCTACTAGCTATTACGGCCATCGCTATAATGTGCCAATCAAATCCCAAAACGAGACTCAAAACTGTGCTCTTTTTGAAATTCACACGCTGATTTGACACAGGATTTCCTCTACTCATCGACGATGTAAAATTGGCTCAGTTTCACAAAGCGAAATTAATTTTCCTACCATCCTGCGTATTTTTCAAGGTAGATTTTGGATGACACACACTAGCTAAAGCTTCACTAAGTCCTACTTAACCAGACATCCTGAAAACCTAGTACACTACAATAAGTTGTTTTTTTAATTCCGCATACCCACTCCCTCTTTTCATTCCTTCCAGCATTAGTATTTTCCTTCACCTATTTTACTTGCCTGACTTCCTCTCTCCTATCGTACATACATATTTTTCAACGTTTCATCACCAAGAAAAATTATGTCCATCCACTTTTCTTGCTTCCTTTGGATTTCTTCGAACAACACTCTCTCCTCCCCTACCATATATTTTCCCTTAAGTATAAACTCAATACTATTTTTATTCTGTACACTGACTCAAATTGTTGTTTCTGCATTTTGCGATGCACGAGAAAATGTTTCTTCAAATAGATTCAAGAAAAATAATTTCATATCTTATGATGTGGATATCAGCGTCATTTTTAGCCGAAAGACCTTAATAGTTGATTTTTTCGCCAGTTCTTAATAAGAAAGACATTCTTAATGCCAGTAAATGACATTTAGAATATGTCTTCTGAGAAGGAGATATTCTTATATGGTTTTTTTATAATTTTTTTAGGTCTTATATGGCCGTGCGCCTCCTATACTAGAAAATACGATGGGTGCAGGCTTTGAGCAGATCTGTTCTATAAATTACCTAAAAAAACAAAAGCATTACTTTTGGAACGCACCTTGTATATTAGGTAAGCTTTAGCTTCAATTTGACTTCGAGTTCAAATTATTTTCAATCACGTGGACTAGGTGTCACTTGGTTGTCATTCTTTTGTGCATGGTGATAGAAGGAAATAAATATGAATTTTTACTTTCCCTTCGTAGCGCTATTACCTCCACCATTAGACTTCAATCTTGCTTATCTGTGACCATTCTCCTTCATCCATAAATTTCTATTTCCCGCAATGTTTCAATGACATCGTTTAACCAAAGCGCCTATCTCAACATTCTTCTGATCTAGCTACATTCCACCAATATCATGACCCAACCAATTTATTCTTTTGGATTTCACAAATCTAACTACAACCCACCTTCCAGTTAAGAAATCCAGCTCTGCATTATATCTTATATCCCATTCCTCCTTGTCACAAGTTTATATATGATTCTTAGTCTCCTTTGTTAAACTAAGGGTTTGCTGAACCAATGTCTTAAGTATCTATATCTTCGAACAATAAATACCAAGTAATTTGACCATGGCTTTATATATTTTTCTCCTTTTTGTTTCATTTGATTAGTTGTTTCCTGAAAATCTGTTAAAATGCAAACTATGCATTATTACATGTCGGAATTTTTTATTTCACGACAATATTATCAGGATTAAGTTTTGGAAATACATTAACAGACATCAGATTCGTGTTTAGTTCGATTTCGCCAAGGATCAAACTCATTTTTACTTATTTGAAATATTACATCTCCTATTTCAGAACGTTTCCACTAATCGTGATAACGAAAGAATCACTTAGCACCACCCACGTTTCCGACCACTCATGTCATTTTTCAAGATTTAATCCCGGTTCCTTGAAGATTCTCTTTATTTCCATAACCCTCACGGTTCCAAATAAGTTTACACGAATATAATAGAGGATAATATAGGGGTGGAGGGGAGTAGACGCAATTCATCAGCCCGTCTAAAACGATGAAAAAATAAAATCTCCAGTAGAGGTTTCTACCAACGCTGTTTTAGAGAAACCTAAGAATGAATTGGGACGGAGGGGGGGAGGGAGGGGGGGCGGAATAAAGTTTTCTTTGCATCCTCCCTACATTTACATACTCTTTCCAGAAGGAACGAGGTAAGGGCCGCGCGCGACCTTCTTCATCAAAAGAAGAGCCGTTCGACGGTGCGATACACTTAATTATTCAACCTCCGAACCTCAGCGTCGGGTTTATCGTTGCGGGAAAGACGAAAGGGGTGAGGGGGGGGTGAAAATACTAAAAAAATATGAAAAATGAGAGAGAGAGACAGCCAGCTCCTCACATATAAATTGCTCCCTTGAGGTGGAATCGCGTTCTCGAAGCTCGCTTGTTTGGCGGTTTGTGGGTCACTCGCGCGGGGTCTAATCTCTGACCCACTGACACGGGACGCTCCCGGGCCATCCATCCTCTCCATCTATCTCTTTGAATCGGGAAAGCGGAACGGCGGAATACAAACATTAATTTCTTTGGCCATCTTTGATCGTTCCTGAGCACGTCTTCTCAAAAGGAGGGAGCGGGCAATCTTTCCATGTCCGACGCCACTTCCAGATGATCGTCCGGTGCCCGGAGAACCCGGTGGAGCCGTCAACTCCACCGGAACTTCCTTCCCACGGGGCTTTTTCATGACGAAAGAACATTGTGTTACCTTTTTCTCATGCATTCCTTGCTTCGCTGGAAAAGGCTTTTGACCAACATGGAGCTAAGTTTAGTCCCGTGTCCTCCTTACGCCATGATCAACCCGCAAGAATAGTACGGGGAACTGCACCACAAAATTCTCAACTTTACACTTGTAAACTCGCTATGTCACTGTAATTTTACATCATGTAATTTTACATAATTTAATTTTACATAATTTAATTTTACTCATGTAATTTCACTCATGCGGCATTTAAACGCAGTTCAAGTATTTTAAAATTATCATAAAAAGGAATACGGTTAAATGATGGGTTAGACAAAAGGATATTACATTGATTTATCTAATTTTTAAATTTCCATATTTTTTGTTTCTGCCGTTTTACAAACATTGGAACACATCAATATCGAAAAATCAAGTTAAATGACGATTTGAAATTTAATAGAGTTTCCTGGAGTAAGGGAAAAAGAGTCTAGAAAGTAAAATTTTTATGATTCCATCGTCCCTTTTTCAGAATGATAATTTTACTCTCTTTTATAAGACAAATAAAAATACCGTAAAGAAGACTTACGGGAATATAGGATTTATTAAAGAAAGTGTGAATAGGAAATTTTACAATGTACTATATGCAGTTGTGTCGTACAAGTAGAGGGCGCAAGTAAAGTAGCTGTAATATTTAAGTTAGATATTGAGAAAGAAAAATTATTAACACATGGTTTTGTAATTGGAAGGATAATTATCCCCAGATTTAAACACGATAGGGAGTTCTTCATCACCAGTACCAATCAACAAAGGAAGAAAAAGGAAATAACGCGAGAAGTTCCGTGAAGATTATCAGGAAACACGAAGTGATATGACTAAAGGTGGCGTCGATAGTATTAATGCCTTGACAGACGAGGGTTTGCAACGTGTGGGGTAGGCAAATATATAATATTCCTTTACGGAATTACATGCAAATGCACTTTATGTAGGATAATAATAGTTTCTCTTATTTAAGTAGGTTACAGAATGGGGAAACATTTTAATCTTCAACGGAAGCACTAAAGTTTTAAATAAAAAATCAAAGTGAGTCTATAAATAATACAAGTGAGTAAATAATATTTCGAGTCCTCTTAAATTCTGAAATTTTTGAGGTTTTAAAGGAACAAGATGCTGTGACGAAATACCGTACATACAATGTCACAGGCATTGCAGCATAATGGTATGTTGTCACAACATCTTGTTCCTTTAAAAGCCCAAAAAAATCAGAGTTTAAGAGGACAACTAGATAGCTTAACTGGCTGAAGCACTCGGCCGAATATTTCGAGTGCCTATTCCGTAGTGGGGTTAGAGCTTCAATGCGAATTCAATAAAATATTATATTTTAGAAGTAGAAGGCAAACCCGGGCAAAATGTTCTTCAATGACCACAATATGGGTGATAAATATCCCGAGCATTTTCGAAAACAAGTCTGCCATCGTCACTGCATGAAATGTCTGGATTTTTTTAACTCAATTTCTAAGAAAGTTCACTCTTCACGTTTGAAATCCGACGATTCTACTTTAAACATCAATCATCACAGTTATCAAAATAAAGCAATAAGAAATAATTTTCAAATTAAAATATAAACTTTGGTTTTCTTTGCCATATTTTCATAAAAACTCATTGATAATGTCGAGGTTCAGTTTGACCGTTAGAACGAAAAAAAATCTTTCAACTGGCACCTTGGAGGAGTGATATTTGTAATAATATTTTCTTTGTAGGGTTTCAAGATAAGTCTTGTGTCTTTGTAAAACTAAGGATAGGGTATGGCATTAGCAGACAAAGTTATTACATAAAAGATCAAATGCAAAAATAACAGCCTCGGCCCTTTGGTGTTGATGAAAACAATATGTACATAGCCTAACTAAATACCACATTGAAGATGACGTCGTTTTCTTGGAGAGAAACAATATTAGGCAAGACATTATATTCTCAAACCCACTGACCCTCTCAAGAGTGTGCTCTTGTGGTTTTCGGATTCCGAAAGTGACCATTGACTATACATGGGAAGAAGCTTGTAAGAGCTGAAGTTCCAAATATTTTACGCCCCGGAAAATTTCACCGATGACGATTTATCTCACCGAAACGACGCTTTCAAAAATATTTGTCCGTTTGGTCCTCTGAGCCTAGGAAAATAATGGGATATATTTCAGAAATGGAAATATTGCAAATGCAGTCGCTCTGACCCAGGCTGAAATTTGAAATAGAATTTAGATTCTCTTTAAAAGTATTAGAAACGGTTAGCAGTTTCAAGTCAAATGACAAATCTCAGCGGAATGATATGAAAAATAAAGTATTTTGAAATATTTCATACGGAAGGAAACTCATGATGACATATTCATGCTTTACGACTCAGCCGCTTGTTTTTTTGCTTCTCCTGACATCTTTATTGGGTCATATTTCCCTGGAGCCCCGCTTTTGGCTTTCCATTATGTTTCTCTAGGGTCATACCACCAGATGTTATGAAACAATAACATGGGGTTAGTGCCTTCTCGAGAAATCATTGCACCCACACTGCACTACTTCAAAGATGTTAAATACAAACCTCCAATTCTCGAGCGAGAATTACTTACTATCGAAGAGCGGAGGGGATAATTTTATGGGTGGGATTGAGTGAAAAACCGTAAAATATACGTAAAAGAGAGATCAAAACTTGGGAGATAAATAATACCCCACCTACAAGGACGATTTCATAGGAGAAGACCATTTGTGATCCCTTAATACCATAAATCTACCAATTTAGTACGCAAGACAATCTACATTTTCCTTCCAGCTTATGCCATCCTTACGTTGATATGTCCACCCAACCAGATTTCCCAGTGGACAAAAACAAAGTTACAGGAAAAAATATAAAAGAAGCAATTCGTAAATTATATTCTAATGAATTTATTGAACGTACTAAATGATATATTTTTCTTTACAGCCATAAAAACATAGATATAAAGTTTTAACTTTCAAACTAAAAAACGAATGGGCAAGATGATTGAGCAATATACTATATCCCCTAGAAGAACCTGGTTCTGCGAGGAAACATTCTTTCTTCTTCTCGTATGCATTTTAGCCTTGTAACTACTGATAAGTTTATTATGCTGACGTGAGAAATCGTAACGTTCTGCTTACAAAAAATACTGAGATATACTAGTTTAAAGCCATATAAAGGAACGGAGCTGAAGTAAATATTAGAAGGTATGAATAAGATTTCTTGCGTGAGAATTTGCTCCTCGGAAGTCAATATTGTGTGATAATTGCATTGCACAAATTAGATGTATGGGTAAGTTTATCTCGGTTGTCTTTCCAGGGAAAAGTTGAGCTATAAAAGTGAAATAAATATCGTTTACTTTATTTTTCATACTTATGCAGCTGTGAATTATTGTGATGGCGAAATAATTCATTTTTTATACACATTCATATTCGAAGTAAATTTGAACTTGAAATGCATAATCAATAACTGCTAAATACTTAAATTTCAATTTTATTATTCCCGCGCAGTAAGGTATTTTGCCTTGTAGTGTGCAGTTTAGCACTCACACTGTTGCAATTTTGAGTTTTTTCTATAAAAAAGGAAAGAGTTACTCAAAGGAACAAAATAATTCTTATAACTCTGTGGAAATATCACCATATAAAGCTAAGGGTACTCTACCAAAGAACAATAAATATTATTAAATCAACAGAAGACCATACATATTTTTGAAAACAATGTTATCATTTTATTATTTAAATAAAGACGAGGAAAAGTATTTGAAGTTTTATGAAACCATTCGCGAGTGTAAAGGGTAATTTTTTATCATCGAAAGCCTCAAAATTCGAGGAATTCCAAGCATCATCGCAAATAGTGAGCTATTCTTGGATTGTCCCTTTGACTAAAATCTGTAGGTGTTGATTTAAGTTTTGTAGAGATGGACCTTTAACTTGTGGAGTGTTATATTTCAACACTTTGGTGAGGAAGGCATAAGAGATGAGGATGTACTGAATCAGCTCTCAGAGCAGAGAGATCGGCGGAGCACTCTCGACGGTGGCGGCGTAGAGAAACTTCCCCACTTGATATATGGAACAGCCCTGTCGAACTCGGAACTCTTTTGGACCCCCTTTGCCACAAATTGGGGCGGAGGGCTCCTTACCCTGCCGAAGCATCGGAGTGCCCTTGAAAGCGCGTGACCTGAACACCCTTTCGTGTCTAAGGAATTGTTCGCAAATACTCAGTATTATTAAAGAGATAGGGGCCGATAACATAGCAAACTCTATGCGTTTAGACGTGCAACTCCTCCAAACGCTTCAAGCAAATCAAGAACGATATGGGTTGATAATATTATACGTTATTTCTTACCCTTCAATGAGATTAGCCTTGAGTATATGTTAAATATCTTAGTGAAGATGTTATTGTTGTAAGAAAAAAATGAAAGAATATAATTGTGATATCAAAAATTGACTGTCGTATTACAGTAACTCCAAAAATTGTTTTCGAGATTGTGGTTGGATTTAGAGCTGATTTTTCTACACAAAAACTTTATTTGATTGGTTTAAAGTTTCCCAAGTTACTTCCAGCTGGTAATAATACCAACATCCATACCTTGGTAAGACAAACCTCAAGGTGGCGTGTTTCAGGATGAGAATTTTCTATCCAATCCAAATGCCTGGTCTTCCATTTGGTATTTATTTTTTTGTAGATTCAGACTGAATTTGCTTACAAATGTAAGCTATGGCAACCTGAAGATAGGATTTAATATGTTCCGATTTTGATAAAAATTGCGTGAACGATGATTTTACCAATGCGCCACAAGATCGTATACGTTAAATCACTTTTGGTAAAAATAGATTTGTCTGAACCATCATATGAATACGTAATTTTCCTACTCCGTAGGTTTTTCCTGGTATCCCGAACGTGACCGTTTTATCAAAATTATGGAATAGCTAAGAATTTTACCCCATCTTCCAAAAGTAGCTTTAGCCTATTCACCTATAACTCTAAAGATCTCTTAGTCACACGACCTTTTGAAATAATGCTAATATTCTTAAAACAGAACTTATATTAATTTTTTTGATCAATGCGTTTTGACTATTAGTATGTAGGGTTTAAAAACTTTGCGCGTCAAAGCCTTTGCCTCAATGAACCGGTTAGTGGTTACAAATGACCAATGGACGCCTTTTCAAATGATATCATGACGAACAAAAATTTCTTATATTAAAGCAATTTCCAATATCTCACCTAATAAGAAAACACGCGCCAATAAGTATTATTGCTATTAGCTTAGTGCCAACTCTGTAGAATTTACACACGCTCAAAGAAACTGCGGAAGATACCGCAACAGTAATTTTTAACTGAGCCATCCACTAAATGTGCATTAGAATGCAACGTTTTCAGAATTTAAAAATCATTCGCCTCAACCGGGATTCGAACCCGAATGGCTCAATGTCCGGCCGAGTGTTTTAGCCAGTTACCAGTAACTGGTTAAAACACTCGGCCGGGAATCAAGGGATCCGGGTTCAAATCCCAGTCAAGGTAAATAATTTTTACACTCTAAAATTGTTGCATTGATATGCACACGTAGTTATGCAGTAGAAAATCCAATGTAAATCACCACTGAAATATGGGAATGGGTCTGCTCACGCAAGGAACTTCTCCTTATATTTTTTTAGAAAAAAAGGTTTTTTCCTTTTTAGATGCCTTATTTGACCAAAAACGACCTGAAGTTTGTTGAACCTCAAACCGCCACGGGAGAAGGCACTGTCAAATCCATCCTCAATCCGTTTCATGAAGAATTAAACTAATACGTTCTTGAGCTTACACATATGATTCACAAAACCGCACGCGGAAGAAAAATATCAGGGATTTACGTCTGTTTGTCGCATAGAATTCTTGGAAAATGTGGAGGAAATACTGGTCCCCGTTTAAATAAATCATTAGAGACGTTTCGTATCTTTGAGGGAACTCGCATTTTCGAATGGCAGATCGTCATTTAGTGTTGAAAGGTGACAAATACCTTTCAATATGATATTAGGAGGGCCAAGAGACTTTGGGATTCTATAGAAAGTCATAGGAAGAATCAAGGCTTGAACTTGGCGCGTTAATATAGAAAAAATTCTGCATAATGTAAGGTATAGCAAGGTTGGAGACTTTTGCTTAATTAGGAGAATCTAGGGGTTAAAAACACTGACAACCAACGGTTTAGCTAAAATTCAGCCATTAAGAGACATTTGGTGGAATTAATATAGTACGAAAAACTAAGAAGAACTTGACTCATTTAAAAAGAGAGGAGAATATATATATCTAGAGTGTAAAATGTGTGTGAGAGGAGTGTGAAATTTTGTGTTGATGATGTTGGGAATATTATTGAGCACAATCACCCCAGAGCGAAAAACGAGCGCTATGTTGGCACATTTATTTTAGTTGGTACTTAATTAGATAGTTATTTAAATGACTCTAACCTCAACCGAAATAAGAGCAGGGAATAAAACTTTCCGCGAAAACATGATGCGGATGGTAAAGAAAAAGCATATGGTGAACAAGATAGACTTGCAGTTTTAAATAAACCGGAGCAAGGTTTTAGCGATATTCGGAGCGTTCTCCTGGAGTTAAAGGATATAATTAAGAGAACGTATGGATATAAAATACGCACAACTACCAATATTGCAAAACGGGTTAACATATTTCTTAAAATAACTTAGTAAATCAATTTATATACCGCAGTAAGAGGGCAAAATCTGGCCCCTGAAGTTTTTCTCAAACATTTGGATGAATGACGTTTGTTTAATGAACATAATGACATGATTGAATGACCCGAGCAATTATTAGATTTTTAAAGAGAGGTTGATTTTTTGGATTGTAATATCCAAATCAATGGCATCGTACAGTATTACTACACGCACGGAATTCCTCAAGAAGCGGTGGCGATTCTATCAAATTGTCTTCCATTTTTAGTGGAGAATATTCAACGCGGAATAACGAAATAAATACGTATCATAAGTTATCCATCAGTGATTAATAAACCGATTGGATGAACGGCGGCAGAGCTGTTATATATCACCGGTCTTTAGCGTGAAATGAAGTCTTTCAAAGAAAGATACTGATAGGGGGAAGGGGGATGGAAACGCCCTTTCTTGGATGGATAGTGGAAGTTCTCAAACTTCGCTGATGGCAATGGAGTGAAACCACCAAATCTAACTCGAAAGTGAGTTTGGCAGTTTCTAAAAAAATAACCTTTCCGTGGGAAATTAGAACCCCACTACATTCCGTTCTGAAACATAAAACACACTCCCGCAGGATCGTACACAAGCCACTCAATCATTCGAGCATCCTTGAGTTGAGAAGGGAGTTAAACCCCATTTCAGCGAGTCACCGTGAAATGAAGAAACCTTGCCCCAAAATACATTCACTTGCACCCGCAAAGTTTGAGTAGAATTTACTCTCTTTCCATTGGACTTCAATTATGCGCACTTGCCCTCGCAAACTAAACTCGGGCAACCAGTTAATAGTAGCGGAGGCAGGATAAAAGACCCTCATTTTTCACCGGAGGGGGGGAGGGAAGACCGGGGGAAGACAACCAGTCGGTTGAGGTGGGGCTCAACTTTCCGAAACCACGGTTAAAAATCCTTGGCGGCTTCAGGATTGGGAAGTTGAGAAACGTCGCGCCCACCTTCCTCAGCTCTTCGAAACAATGTTGGATGGATGACTCCGATAAACAATCAAACACATTCTCCGAGAAATGTTTGTAAAGTTCGTCAAACATTTCCGAGGTCTTTCATTTGGCCTCTTTGATCTTCATAAGTTGCTTATGCCCTGTTTCACATCGTAACTACCTACGCAAATGAAGTGAACAGATATTAATTTATTCTACATGCTGGCAAGTGAGGGTTTGCCTTGAGAAGGAGAGAAAGGTTTCGTTTCAGATTTTGATGTAGTTTCCGTTCCTCTTATCCTTGAAAATTCTCTAAGTAACATTCGCCTCGATTAGGTTCCTACTGAGGAAAACTGTGATAACTAACGTCTTGGGAAATTGATTTCTCTAAACTACAAAGTGTTTTCTTTAAAAGTATTTACTAGGTTCCATGATTATTTAAAAACTTAAACGCTTAAGATTCAGTTCATACAAGGATATGTTCATTTAAGTTATGCTGAAAGTAAAAATTAGATTAGTAATACACTATCACTTACGGAAAGTTTACGAATAAATCATTCTAAAATTTGGAATTAATATAAATAAAAAATATATTTTTACGCCACAAAGACTTAAAAAATGACCATAGGATAAGTAATAAATGATGGTATAATAGCAGTCGTCATATTTGCGAAGTTGAGCTCTCAGGCAACTTTTGATCACTCCCCATCTTTGAGACTCACAAATATTTGACCCTGATTTGATAACTATCAATTGCAGTCTGAATATATAAACATCAGTAAAAATGTTTTAGAGAAACTTTGTGCCAGAGTTATGAGGTTTTTTGTTTAAATTTCCGTCCTAGGAAAATCTTTAAATCTTTCTCTAGCTTAAACGGAAAAAGAAGAACGTTGCAGCAAAAGCGGAATCAATATTCAACACACCGGCCAGCCAGATATCGGTAATGTTATCTTCCGAGGCCTTATTGGTCACTTTGAAGTAGTAGAAGAATTTCATATCCAGGGTACGTTATTAACATTACTCATATGTCATTCCGAAGGTAATGGGATCGGTTAAGATGAGAGGAAAGATGGGCAAAACCCATGAAACAAGGGAATTTAAGATGTCTGTAATAGCCAAATTCTTTAAACTAAATGTATAAAATATTCCCAAAACTCAATTCTTCATAAAACGGACCATGCTCTTTGCTTAAGGTACAACTCATAGGATAAGACTGCATTAACACTGAAAAACGTAATAGGACCGGTAATGGAAAGCAGGCAGGTGCTTTGTCAGCGGAAATAATATAGTATACCTAACTGCTGCGGATCACTGGAACGCTTAAAGGAACGATAATTAAGAAAATCTACAGTTGGTGATGGGCTATATTCAAAATTTTAGAAACCCAGCTCTATAAATGGGGTTTTCGGGATTTTTTTATATGAATAGGATTTATCTTATTATTAAAATATGTATATAAGGAAAGAAAAAAGTCACTCGTCAAAAAATCTGTACCAGAAATGCCAAAAACGTGAATTAATCGAAATCGGTAACTGGGAGTTGTAATTCATCCATACCAGGCCTGATGATCAGTATACTCCGGCTCTTTAGTTTAAAAAACACTTAATAGATATCTGAATAGCAAGATTTAGCCGCAAAAGAAGAAACGACAGCACATAATCTATGTTATGAGGCAGAGTGGGAGGAAACAAGAAATTGTAAGATCGCTTGCCAAACTAAAACTGCTTTTTCCGCTTGGAAATAAAATTTATAGGTGCCTACTTATCTGCATTATCCCCCTAATTTTCACAATGACCTAGTTTTGTGCTCTCTGGAGCATGATCCGCAAATCTACATTAGCGACTCCCGTTCACGGCTGTGAATAACTAGATAGTTTACCAAAGGTTACTTGGGAACCGTTTCAACGACCTGCTCTAACAAGGTTTTTACGTGAGGAGGATAGAGCCCATTAATGACATTTAGTACTTTGTTAAGACCTCAAGTTGGATCTTCTTAAAGCACAGATTCAAACAAAGAATAGCCGAATGCCATCTTTAACGAGCATTATTAATTAAAATGAATTTTTGTACAACACTGGATTTATATTTACAATTACATTTCGAATCGATTTTGGCATACTGCGAGAAAATTTGAGAATTTTAATATCCTAATAAAGAAAGCGTGGGCGTAAAAGAATGAAATGTCGAAAATTTAGCACGGTTAAAGCTATTGTCTAGTTAACATAACTGAAACATTATTTAAAAATTTTAAACTTGCTTTATACAAATGCATATTAGAGTTATGACAGCCTTAAGTAAGGTCGCAAAATAAAGTGCTTCCTTTACGCAAAATTCCTTTTATTATCACGACTAGACAAAAAGTATTATTCTTAGAACTAAAGCTTTTTTCGCGTGATTTCAAAATTGTTTATTGCTTACATATAAATTCCAACCTTGGAAAAAAATATATATAAAATGGCCAAAGTAAAGCATGGAGGCTACAACAAATTTCATATTCTTTCTGGTAATTATTATAAAAATACGCATGTGTAATTCGTGATACTCCTTAGGGTACGAATCAAGAGAAAGCATAATGTGAAAGCTTAAATTTTCTGTAATTTTCAATTGTGTGGTTTTATGATGTTGTGTATTCTTAATTTATCATTGAAATAGGAATCGCCACAAAATTATCTCATATATAGTAGGTAGCCTATGAACCTTTCCATTTCCATGGAATTATGATTTTCCTCAAGAAAGACAGAGAGATTAGAGACGGCTCTCAGTTTGAACTATAACCCAAAAACTCGGAAGATGGGAACATTTCCGGTCTAGGCAGCAAAGTGACAGACAGTAATCTTGACGGCAGAAGTCGAGATCAGACAGAGGGATGGAAAAATGAAAATTATAATATTTTATTTCACGAATACCAGGGTTAAACAAAATCAAACTGACAATTAAACCTGATTTTCTATAAGCATATGCATTCATAAAAAGGAAGGAATGAAACTAAAGTGCTTATTTAAGTGTTTATGAAATAGGAATAAATTAAATTCCTTGAACATATCGATTACGAGTAATTATATATATATATATATATATATATATATATATATATATATATATATATATATATATATATATATATATATATATATATATATAGCTGTCACGGATAAGAGATATACAAAAATCTTCTGAAATAAATTTGGCCTCATGAAACAGGAATGATCTCTGAAGAAAACTTTAGAACTAATCAATTTCTTGAGGCAAAATGGTGGTCATAAATGTGGTGGCTGTCTGTCAATTACATAACATCTCCGTATCCACATCAATTAAGATGTGGATACGGAGAAGAATTGCGGAAGCATTTCTGACAGATATTAAGAACAAAAATTAAGTTTTAAACAAAATGGGAGAAAGAGGAAGTTTCTGTGAAGAATACAGCCATAGGTGAGTGGAGGATATATGATCAGATAGCAGGACGTTCATAGCATAAGGGGGGGATGTTAGGTTATCAGACTATAGAAATGAAGAGAGCATGCATTTTTTGACAGGAAGAAAATAGGCAGAAAGTGCAAACAACTAAATAAAGAAACAAAGAAATCACGAGGAAGTCTATACCAAATAATATCAATTGCTAAGGACCGACCAAAACATAAATTTTAAAGTTGAATTTCTAATGATGACAATAAAGAGGCAAATCCAATACAATTGGTAATAAATGAAATTTATTTCGTAGTTCATACAAAAAACAGTGGCATGGAGTATGGGTCTCACCTATGGGTGAGAAGAGAGAAAGTAGGGCTTGTGGTCGAATATGAGGAGGCAATTGATTATACTTATGACGCTAAAGAGAAAATAATAAGGATTCTAACTAAAAATAAGCAGATATAACGAGAAAAATAAATTCCAGGCTTGGTAGATTTTAGTATCCATTAACACGATTCGCGATCACAAAAAAATAAGTTCTAGGCACCCAAAATACAGTATTTGCAAACCCTAATGTGGCCATCTCACTTCTTTTTGGATACGATATCTTTCTTTTTGACCAAAAGCAAATGCAGCGTTGCTAATTAACGGCAACATTGTTCAGGTCTATGAAAAGCTTTTGTTTTTGCTTTTGTATGACGAAATCCAAATAATATTGAAATACTCTTTTATTAATGTTCATATATAGTTTTAAATCTCTAGTTGTATTAGAAATCTTTTCTATGGGGGGTGGATTGGACTCCCGATTTGTCCTGTTAATGAGACTGAGCCGGGTCCCAAGATGAAATCTCTGTGTATTTTCAGCAATTTGATATGACCAAATCAGCACTATAAATACGTATTTGAAAGTCTTTTTATTTGTACTCGTATATCATATGGACTACGAAAACTGGCGAATATAATAAGATAATTCAATTCATTTTTCCATTTAATGATTCAAGTCTCACTTTGATAACTCAATTCCGTTATCTTTATCGACGTAAATTAAACGACGTTTCATGGGTATTACTATCCGTTTTATACAAGAACTTGAACTAATAATAGCGTTTGGATCTCTAATTCTATTTCAAAGATTATTTTGCCTCAGGACGATAGAAATAAGTTAAAGAAGGCCCAAAATGGTTACTTTCAGTGGTTGAATGTATGAGTAATTCTAATTAATTAAACTACGCTTGAAAATGTTTAAAAATATAAAATTTTGTAAAAGTTTTTTGTTATCTCCGCATAAAATTACAAACACGCGGACTGGTAACTCGGAAAATGATTACAATGTATTTAGAACACATCAAAACGTGTAAATTCGTTAAAATCCCGAAATTGAATTCTTTCTAAATAATATCTTCTTCTTTATTACGCGTGGATGAAGTACAAATCTTGAACCACATTTTACTTGGGGTCTCCTTTCATGCGCGAATTACTTCTGTTCCTGAAAAGCGCCATCTTGTTCATTTGAAATTATATATTTGTTGACATTGTTGCCATGCATATAACTGGGAACAGTTATAAACAAGTAAAAAAAGCTCTTATTAATGGAAATACTCTACTTCCATTAATGATAAAAAAAATTTTGTGAAGTGTTTATACTCCTACTACTCCGTCTAAATTCACTCTTATCTAGAGGACGTCCAATTCACTTATTAATCAAGCGGCGCTTAACTCATTCACAAGTAGATGACACAAGAGAATTTCAATCATTCAAAGCTTCCACGGGTCGAAAAGAACAAGCCGCGTGTGTGCGCGACATATTACGTACGTGCAATGTTTGGTCCCCGGAAACTCTTTGGCTGCCAAAGACATCCAGTCACTGCTGTCCTTAATGATTAAGAAGGCCTTCCTTCCACGTCGTCTGTCTGTGACCGAGAGGAGGCTGGCTTTCCCGGGAGGGATAGATGATGGAGAAGGAGTCCACTCGAAATCGCTTGGGAGAATCACGATGGACCGGGGTGAGCGGGTAGGCTAGGAGTTTGCCCTTCCATCTCGGTGGGTCGGTGGGCGGCGGCGCGTGGCGAAAGAGTTGGATCTCCTTTAAGAAATAAAGAAGGGATATGGATGTAACGACGCAAGGACTGACTACCCCGTCGAGTCCTGCAAGTGGGCAGAGTCGAGTTTGAGCTCTTCGGAGTTTGTGAAAGGGAACTCCGCCGGATGGAACCAGAGGACGGGAACTCCACAATAGTGGCCGAACTCTTAATGTCCTGAACGCCGAATCTCATATCTGAGAACAGATCTCGACCACTACACACTATCGGCTTGTTTTCTTCCGACCTTTCAAGAGGGTTTCCCTTTCTGGAGGACTGCTTTTCAGATTAGCGATCGAAACTGATGCTTTTTCATTCCGATGTCAAACGGTTCTTATTTTCGCATTTGAAAAACGCTAACAGACATCCATTAACGCTGATTCATTTTAGAGGAATGACCCTTTTGATCTGAACTAGGATATCGCCTTGCGTAACGTCATGAGCCCCGTACGAATTGAGACGAATGAGATTAGAGACGCTCCACTTCAAGAGGGAGAAAAATCTTCCTGTTGACTCATAAATTTCAATGGACTTCAAATGGAAAAGCATGTCTTTGGTTAAGTTGGTGTCAGAATAGCTAAAAAAAACCTCAAGGGGAACCCAGGAGGGTTCTTTGGCATTTTGCAAAAAGCTTTTAAGACGGAAAACAACGATTTCCGCTAAGAAAGTGTCCTTGTTATGAACACATAAACCTAATGCGGAGTTTTTATGCAGCAGACCCTTGCACAAAATCAAAATACTATGAAGCTAAACGATACGCATAATATGTGTAGACATTTCACTCTCTTATTTCATACATTCCTTCCGATTTTAAACCAATTCATCGCATCTAATTTTTACTTTTTTATTCTTGCAAGGGTTATACAGATCATTATTTATTTAGTAATAATTGGGAATAATACTTACTAATAATAATACCAACCGTCAAGTAGAACTTTTTAATATATTTCATCCAGAAATGACGTCATTTCTAATCATGTTTGAGCGGATTATTTTTAATTTTCTATCTAGTGTTAATGTTATTTTGCAAAATTTACATTTGCAAATATTCCAGGAATAATTTCATACTTAATCCGGAGAAACAGCCATGCATAGGCAAACATTGAATATATTTCTCAAATATCAAATAATAAGCTACAAAAAAGCATAGAAATATACTACTTGAATGATATGATGACAGATTATTTATTAAATTAAAAAGGATGACGGACGACCGCGGCAATGGATTTTTTTTAGAAAATATTTAGTCCTTTCTTCATCAGTATCGATGTAGTATAACTCCATGGAAAAGAATTAAAAACGGGGAATATTTTCAATTTGGTAACTTTAACTAAAGAACATCTGTTAAAAAGATAACAACACGTCCATTAGTGCCAAAACACCAAATCAAAATAAAGTTGGAGTAAACTTTAAAGCGGGCGTGAACCACATTGGGTCGAAGGTAAGACTTTTGACAGCGATGTAAACGTTATGTGAAGATGTAAACTAAGGTGGTGATATGATAATGAGATAACGGGTAATGATAGGCTTATTGATAAAATAAGGGATACAAATAGAATATATAGGAAAGTTTGGAAAGAAAACGGGAAAAAAATCTAGGTTGACTTTTTCACGAAATTTAGTATTCTATATAAGAACTTTTGAACTAAATAAATGTGAAGTCCAGTGTAGAACCATATCTTGAGCTAGATAAATGATTAAACCGGTCAGACCAAGTGAAGAATATGTTCCGAGCCATATAGTGTTCACGGGAATGATTAAGAATTTATTGAATACTGTGAGTGCCTTGCATACATTGCTAAATAAAAGTTCTTGGGTACATAAAAAATTTAAAGGAGAGAATATAAAATGACTCTTGTTTATCAAACCTGGAACAATTCATTCAAAAATACGAAGACAAATTTAAGGTTGACCTAACTTAAAATCAAACAAAACAGAAATAAACCAATTTAAAAATTACGACCATTCCAATTTATTTTCGACGGCGAGAAAATAATCAATACCTCAATAAGTGGGCCAGTCAACTGTGATAGTTAAAGGGAATAAGATCGCAAAAGAAATATGCATCTGTAAGAATAACTCTCCACTCCCTAGTATTGGTCATCACTTGAGACGGTAGGAGAAAGAATTAGAACACATAAATGTATATACATTTGTATGTACACATGTTCGTTTATTTTGTTTGCATGCATGTACATTTGTTTACATTTATTTGTATTTACATTTATTTTGTACGTCATTCTTGTATCTCAGAGAACCAAACGCAACCATCCTATACACTATATGTATTGCTTTTTCACATAAATAGGTAGAATGTTAGGTGAGCTGTTAGGACAATCACTAAATAGTCTCACAAGTTGATTACCCCCCATTATGACCTCAATTTGTTTATGGATTCCCTGAATAACTTCATAAAAACTATAAAGTAAATTAATCCCAGGGCATCAGGAAAAAATTGAGACGAATAAAGAAAGAAAACTTTGAGGGTAAAAATTGTGAGACCGGCATGAAAGATTTTCTGATTTTCTTTTCACAGTTTTGTACGCACGGGTATGATTTTTCACAGTTTTCTCCAAAGACTTTTCAAACAGATGACAATAGCTCACGGATTTATCGCAACTAAACGCGGTTATTTACACTCAGAGGCCAATTCCTAGATGTCTTCCCTATCTTAGACCTTTCCAAGCACTTCTGAAATAAATTTGATCGACGAGCAGCTTATGGGGCTTCACAGCAGAACGTTCAGGCCTTTGTGTGCTCACTGATCCGAAAACCGACCCTTAAATATTCGCACGTTTCCATGAAAATGAAACCCATTTTCCGCACCGCTTTTCTAAGCCGACAATCAACCGCGTGAATAATACCTTCTCGTATAAACTTTCTTAAATTCAAACGTCAAGTTCCTGTCAAATAAATATCCCTCTAATTTTTACCGTTATAACTCTGACGGATTACCTAAGTTTTTTACGATTTATATCGCAAATACTAAGATGAAAAATATAAGTTACATCAATCTCTCTATTAGGTAGGAACGATTTCACGGGTCACAAGCGAATTCTAATACTACTGCTCTGAGGTGGTGGATGCACATGAGACCGACCATGGGTGTGCACAAAAGACGACACATCGCCTAAAATAGTATATATTAACAGCCAATTTTGTCTTACTCATTTGGGAAGTGTGTGGCGGAGAAACCTAATGTGATAACATGTGGAGAATGTTAGGAGCTTCAAACAAATTAGAATGATGCTCGGAAGAGGTATTTTGAATTATTGATTATCAATAGCAAACCCCTCATGAGATTACTAAAATAATAAAAAATAAGAGATAATCCTAGAAACTGAGTGAATGAGTTAGAATTTTTGGTCATTAATGCGCCTTAAAGATTAAATCTCCAGAATATAGTAAATTGGTAGGATCTCTCTATAGCGATAATGTTGCAAATATATTATTAATTTCACCGTATTACGGTAGTAGAGACCGTGCAAAGAAAATTAGAGAGACAAAGTTTGAAATAGGTAGATTTAAGGTGTCGCTTTTCCCAAGAACGATAAGGGATCAGAATAATGGCTGATCGCTTTAGGGGTGAAAAGTATTTTGTGTAAAAAGTATCCTGGTATGTAATTACCTCCTGCCAAACCTTCTGGTGGTATTTTTCAGGATTCTATGTAGTAATGACAATAAATATTAAATTTTTAATTATAAATCAATCAATAATAATCCTGTCTTTGCTAGTGGATTAGTTGTAATTATTTTGATGAATAATTGCATGCATTTTCAAGCGACATCTATGCTGCTGGATTATAATGTAATGGGTATTAAATAATAGTATAGCAAATGGCTCCGCTTAATAGTTTCGTGCAATGTCAGAATACAAATCGTATCATCACGAACTTCATTTTTTCGTGTAAACCCTGTAATTATTTGATAAATGACATATGCAAGGGCTGACTAAATTCATTCATAGCTCTAAGCTCAATTATGTTCGCATAATGAATGGATATTTCTCTTCTATTATATCATACTAAATACTTAATGCCTCTTTAAAATATTGTATTATATGTATTGCTGAGGATATCCAGCAAAAAGAAGGTAAACTTCTTGTCTCTAATACAAGACAACATTCCAAGAATTATTAAGGATTTTCAACGACATCCAATGGTGATAAATGGCTGCATTGTCCTTTCTAAAGATTGTATTGCTCCGTTTTAACCAGCAAGTATTATTAAAGTTATAACAGTTGAAGAGGGAGTGATTTTGATGCCCATTCTACCAGTACGGACTTAAAAAAAACGCGTAGATATTCCCTTCACTGATATCCGAATTAATACTTTAAGAATTAAACACATGCTATTCAGAACATATCCTAAGCTCCAAAATTTCTGTTCTGTTAAAAAACATTATGGTAATATTTTATACCAACAGGAAAGCATTAGAGAGATAAATATTCAGAAATGCAAAACGCAGAAATTAAAATCCGCTGGTGTAATATACGAATTATTTATAAAAATATAATAAAACGTTACGGGTATTGAATAAATTTTAGGGATATTACCTTTATTTTGATCAAAAAAGCTCAAGTAATTACAAGTATTGCCTAAAAGTCAGGTTGAATACGCCCAAAACAATCCAAAGAAATCAACTCGAAGATTGATAACTGGAATTAGTTGTTTTCACAGAGTATAAGATCACAAAATACATAACTTAGATTCGAATCCAAACTGAAAATTCAAATTTCTTTTTTAACGAATAAAGTAGCGCAACCATTTTTAACTTGTATCATAGTTAATCGTCTTATCAATAATATATCAGCTTCATAGCCTATCTGTAGCACCAATAAATTCAGCATAGCATTCATTGGCTTTTGGCACCCTATGCCCAAACAATCTCTTTAATTTCCTTTATAATTTATTTCCTCTGGCGTGGCCTCCTTCCACAACTTCACAATCTCATTCATCTCCTTGCCCATTCTCGGCACTTCTCTCTGCATTCATTTCGATTACCTCGATTCGATTCATTCTCTGCATTCGATTCGATTGTCTTAAGCAGATTTCTGTGCCTCCATCAGTCGATATTAATTTCTCTTTCCATATTTTCATTATCTTTCCGAATATTTCTCTTTGCGTGATCATTCTTAGAAAGACACCAGTCAACCAATCAACCCATTTAGATTTCTTAAGTTTCACCAATGGCACATTTGTACTCATTACCATCATTTTTATCTCGTGCTGCTTACGGTCAACGCCTAACAAACTTAGAATCTTCCATATAAAGGTTTATTGGAACACTGTCTTGAGGTCAATGTGCCCTATATCATTAGGAGTCATTTCTTTTCTGTTTTGATTTTGCCAAACTATTCACATCTATTAACTGCTTTTTTTACATTCACTGTGTTTCTTTGCCTAAATACGAATTTACTTCCTCTTTTTGCAGCCGATTATTTTCCAATTTCGTCAAAACATCATCTTCTTCAGCTCAGTTACAGGCCATCTTCTCGTTAAATCAATCTAGGGAATAATATTTCATGAAATGTTCCGTGGAACGGTTTTTGATGAATATATTTATTTCTTTACGGATATTCATCCGCGTTTATTTTTCCAAAAACTTGACAGGTTCGCTTTCGTTTCGGGCGGCTTCTTCATTTGCATTATGCCATATTTTGAGAAACGCTGCAAAAGTAGCTGCAGCGGATTCAACCACTGATGCGTATACACAAATGCGAAACATTTCAAAGCGGAAAATTACACGTCTCCGCCAAAATTCTAGCCCCGATCCTAAGAACTACTGTTTTCAATGTGACTCCACTAAATTTAATGTTGACAAATTAAGAGCAGTTTTTTTGAATTTGTCGAAGTGAAATCCCTTTTAATTTGAAACGTTGACTTTAACATCTGGAGAGTAACACTCTATCTACGATTAATTCGTGGCGCGGTACATGCGATATTTTGCTCATTTTAAAGTCCTCGGAAATTAGCAGGCCTTTTCAATTTATTTTCCTTGATTACATTGAATATTGGAAGAACTCTTTGTGAAGCATTCTTAGTTCAGCGTGACCTAATTATGAGTGATACGCTAGGTCGTGATCAAATGTCAATGGTATTCAGAGTTCATTGCATTGTCTTATTGTGAATGGTTAATTAAAACGAAAATAAAGAGGATGAGGCGTCCTTAAATCGATTTGAAAGACCAACCCACCACTTCTGGGGAACACGATACCTCGGTTAAATCTGTAATATCATTCCCATTGACTGCCGTGGGCATATCAACTATTCGCAGAGAAGTTAATTGCTCTACAACAGTGAAGCAAGTGTTAGCCGAAACGACACTGTCATCTAGTCCGCAAGCTACAACTAAATACTTGGGAGGATTCCGGTCATTTTAATTTGGTTCCAAATGAAATGAACCTTATTTGAGGTTTTCGAGATCATGAAATATTATAAGAGAAAAGAAGTTTTCAAATAGACGACCAAAAATAATAATTTTCTACAATATTTTTCCAAAGTAACTTCAGTTGTAACCATTTTTTATAAACCTCTCTATGCCTCCGCTGCTATAAATATTTTAGTTAAAATGCTCACCAGACGTCAATTCGATTTGAAATTCATGAACACTCATGATAAAAGAATAGAGAAGAAATGATGATACCATATTAGTGTCTGACATAGGGAATAAGATAAGGGAAGTTGTAGTAATTAAAGCCATAACTGCAGTTATAAGACAATCGATCGCCGATAAGGAGAGTGAGAGAGTCGTGCATAGCAAACAAGGACATACGTTAAATATATTTAAAAATTAAAATACTATGAAAAAAATGCTAAAACTTTCTTTCTATCCTATAACGTAAAGTGACGCAACGCATGCAATGCTCTAGGACTATATTAATTTTTGATGATGTTAATAACGAAAGGAGAAATTTAAAATTTTCTAAATAATTGATGCAAATCTTTATTTGAAAGCTGAAACAACCAAATGCCATGATAACAGAGATAAATAGTAAACTTCGTACAGCGTGTCTTCATTTTCATCGTTTTTTTGGGATCAATTCTGTAGAATCTGACAGAACTGTAATACGTTCTGCCTGTATTTCCTTACGCATCAGAGAAAAAAGTATTTTGTAGCTCTAAACGGATGGGTAACAATATAGAATGTTAAAATGTGATTGTTATTACACATTATTCAAAAGATTTCGATCAAATACTACGATCTTAAGAGGGAAAGCTATATATGTTTGGCGAAAAAGTAAACTCTTAAACATAACTGTTACATATAACTCATCTAACATTAATCTATTTTATTATAACAAAAAATAAATATTATTAGATTAAAACATCTTTGTGAAGATGGAGAACTTCAGTAAAACTAACAAAGAGCTTGCCCAAAAATTATTGCGAGATCTTTTTCACTTCTATTACACCTGGTCGTACATTTATGTGCTGATCCTTCAGTGTTCCATGTCGTTGAAGGTATTACTTCAGTTCGCTCACCGTTTCACCAGAGACATATTTGATAGAATATTTTTGTACAGCAGATTGTATCTGAAAATTCTGTCATCACAGAGACCTGAGGGTTCTTAACATAATCTATTGAATAAAATGTACTCCTCATCAGTAACGAGGTATTATTTGATTGAAGTAGTAATGCAGGTAATTGAAAAACATAAAATTTAAAGCTAACAAAATGAAATAGTTTCCCAATTAAGGAAAGAGTGGGAGATATACATTTATTATTTTCATAGTATTTACTCGTATCCGAGCGCTTATCAATTCATGTGGTTAACGGCACAAAAGCAATTTTAAAATAACTAATGACAAAGCATGGGTGCTTGCGCCTATCTTTATGCTCACCGTGTGAAATTATCGAGTGACATTAATCGGGTAACATTAATCGAGTGACGTGCATTCCTCAAATTTTTAGCGGTTTCATAATACTATTCCGAAGAGTTTCCGGCCTAGCATAGCTGACACTAATAAGCATTCGAGACGAGGAGGTAGAGATGACATAAAATCAAATATGCTCAAAGAATGTGCTCTCCCAAACAAAGAGGGTTCCAATATGAAATAATCCGTGTGCAGTGTGGATGAGGGTGTTTCAATGGTAGACGTGGATAACGTGAAAAGCAGACGTGAGAGGAAGGGTAACCTTCAAATCCTGGTGAGGGAATCGGATGCTGAGGATCAAACGGACGGGTAAAGTGAATAGCGAGGAAGTATGCCATCGAGTTCAATAGGAAAAGGCCGTTACCACGCGGAAATGAAGAATCAGTGGGATTGAATACACTCTTGACACTCAACAGATTAGTTGCGAGCGTGACAGAAGGGAAATATGAGAGTAAGTAAATAGGAGAAGATTCAAAAGGAAGATTAAGAGGACGACGTCGACTAAAAGGGATGTCGGAAAAAAGGAGTCATTAGGTCGTAAGGGTATTAGTTCTCGATTGGAAAGGATGGAGTAACGAAACTCCGAAACGAAACACTAATTAAGTACACGAATCGACGAATGTGTCACCGTATACACAATTTGTTCGCACCCACGTGCAATAAATGAACCATTTTTTCACTATCACCGAGGTCTATATTTTTTTCAAGATAATCATGAAAGATGGAATGTGGTTGTAAAAAGTGTTGGACTACTTTCACATAGGGTACGAATTCAATTCACGGGCACGCCTCTCTTGGCAACCTCAACTCCGCTCGAGCTGTGTGGTTTTTCGGGTATCAGAACTTCCTGGGAAACCATGACCGGCAAAGGGAAAGTAACTGGCCCCCTTACCCTGAAGTGTGAATTTACCACACCCATTTGGCTTAGTACTGGGTGTACTCTAACATCACCTACCCAACGGTTTATGGTTTTTTTTTAATCATGAGAGTTACAACATTACATAACTTTCTTCCTCACCCTAAAATCCGAACTGATTGGCGACCGTACAATCTCAATCCGTCAGTACTAAGGGCTCAAAAGACTTCCTTCATGAGCAAATGGACCCTCCGTTCATCTTATTTATCCCCACAGGGGACCCATGGCACGGGACCATTTTAATAGGGCTGAATGGGGGGAGTGGAGAGATGTCAGTTGTAGCCTCACCCAACACAACCGAGACAGTGTGTGTACCTATGCTCTCACTTGAGGGGGACAGCGGGAGTGCAGCGCGTGTGTTCTGAGCGTCCTACCCGGCGGGGGTCGGGGCAGTGGGGATGCTGCAAGGAAGGGTGCGGTGGGGGGAGGGGAGGGTCTTGTTCCACCTTTTGATGGATGGGTGGGCGGGAGAGAAGCGAGTGGTCGCTACTTCCCACCCCCCCCCCTTGTGAGTTCGCCGGAGGGAGAGGAGCCAATTAATCTTCGTCCCCCAACCATCGCCCTTCCCTTAACACGTAAATGGCGACGGAGATTATATCGCAGGAGGGATGGGAGGGGATGATCTTGGAACTCTGAGGGACTGCTGTAGGAGAAGAGGTATGCGGATTCTCAGCAATGGGACGTGTTCGATTCCCAAACATCGATGCCACCATCGATGTCTATCTTTCTGGACTCGGCATGGAATACGAGACACCACCTTTCCCCCATCTTTTCCAATCTTCATATAAATGTGCATGATAAAATCGCTATATCAAAATGCAATAATACTTATGAGTAAAGATTTACCAACTTCGTTTGCTGTGATGGCAAAAAACATTTTTCTATTAGTTTTCAGGAAAGTTGCTCTCAGTTTGTTGGACAATATTGTTTTTTCTCCTCAATGGATTCTAGATTTTTATTTTTTAATATCTCAATTGTTATCCAAAATTTTTCCTTTTTTAAACAATCCCTCTATCTATCTATGCATCTCTTATTGGTAAAGTGCTCTGGTTAAATTTTGACGGCTCTCCTGTGGCCCATACTCTCCATGGCTACCAAGTGGTCCATTAAAGAGATATTGGCAGATATCATCGGCTTCGCACCCGAACGTTGTTTTTAACCCTATTTAAAAATCACATTTCAGAAAAAAACTGCCCGTATAAATGAAATTAACTTTTACAATGCTTTATACGAGCTGGTAAAACTTGAGTTTTTGAAACAAATATTAAATATTTATAGAAATATAACTATCCATATAGTTAGTAGCCGTAATTTTACACGGTAAAACCATTACATTTACTTTCTCAAATAATAAGACAGACAGTAGTCAAATCGGTTAAAAAATTATTCCCGAAATGGATCTTAGACATAAAATGTAGTAAGAAAACGGAAAAATTAATGATTCTGATATAATATTTTCTTTAAAAATTTGGTCGTCTTACTTGGTGCAACTAGTTTCATGTTTCTCCATGGAAACCTCGGAAACTTGCGCTATTCAATGAGAATGGAAGAATATTAAAAACCCCATGAGCGAGAATTGGAGACCTTTTATTTATGTTCATGGACGACGAAAAGAAGATAAGATCAGAAGAAAGCGAAAGAAAAGTGTGGAAGTGTTACATATTGTTGGGTATTGGAGTCATACAACTCTTAGGGGATATTCGGAGACGACGGAAAGTATTTATAAAGAAGACTTTGCTAGATATGAGCTTTAGAAAGCAGAAAATTAAGTATAAATTATAAGACAGAGAGCAATAGAGTCTTATGAAAGAGTAGGGAGTAAGAGGGAGAGGAAATGAGAGGTCATTACTAATGGTATGAAAGAGAAGAAAGTATGTGGCACTGGAAAAGACAGCATTGTAGTAAAAACCTCAGCACGTGCTCCATAAGTGTTTTGTAAATTTAGGACGATAGGAAATATAATCCAGAAATATTTATAAAATAACCTATAGGTATTGGAAATAAAAACATAAATTTTGTAGAAAATGTTTATGCCTACATGTTATTCAAAAAGGGCGTAAAAAGAAAAGACGGAGAGAAAGTCGAGCACAAAGTCACCTATCGCCAATATTTCGATACCATCGAACATCGATACTTATCCTAATGGAGATCTGCCCCTCGCTCCATAACTACCTCCCCTCACGCCCGCTCTCAAATAACCGTCCGCCACTCCACTCTCCTCAACCCCCTATTCACCCCCTCCGGCTCTCCCCCGACCCCGCATCGGCTGTCGCCGCGGAAGCCGGAAAGGCGATTAAGAAGAGAATCTGAGGGCGTGTGGGAGGAGTGATTGAACGGATAATGCGGGCAGGCCCCGCTGCAGGGCGAGAGATGACGGGAGGGAGATATCTAGAGGGCGTGATTGATCGATTGATTGATACCGAGACATCGATTAGACGAATCCAAGTCCTAGTGGTGATTACTCTCGCTGCAGGACAAGGAAGACACTGCTATGCAGGGAAGGGCGAGTGGGAAGCACTGCCAAGATCGTCATTAGAGAATCATTGACCTCACACTTTCGAGGTGAAACAAAATCTGTACTCGGTAATTGCTTCGGGATAAAGTTTTTGGTTTCTTTTCATTACTGCGTGAGCTGCCTCGCATTCCTATTGGGAATTTTGTTTTTCATTTGTGTCCAAGTTTTGCACCTTTTACACCGTCCAATGATGAATACGCTTGAGTATAAGGGCCGCTAATTTACTGAAACGGTGCATTAGACTTTATTTATTTTTCTTTCACTATTCGTGAGGCTGGAAAAATATTGTATTGATGGGGAAACGTGTTTTTGTTGCCAAATAACTCAATCACAGCTGAACCAAAACTAATATTTCATTTCTTTCAGCAGAAATAAAATAACTAGGGTTTTGAAAATGAAACAGTTTCTGGCGTAACTTGGTGGAAAATCTTCATACTGACTTTTAATAATCAAACCACTTTATCTGATGATGATGTGCTATAACGAAACCTGGATTGTAAAAATTAAAAAGTTTATGTGGAAAAGTAAAGTGGTTTGATTATTAAAAGTCAGTAACTAGGGTTTTATTGAGGGTTTTATTGATATCTAACCAACAAATAAAAGGAATGAAAAAATATATATAATTGGGTAAATTATACCCATGTTTTGAAAAATGCCGATGGTTACTCCATACGCGGTATCGACAAAAGAATTATTCCATTCAATAGTCAATATAAACCCATATTACTCTCCAAACACTTATTGCCGAGAAATTTAAAGTTTTGCAATCAAAATATTTTGTATCACCAGGTGTTCAAATCAATGACCACAGTTTGGAAAAATAGAAAACTTTTGTTTTGTATTTTAATCAAAGAAACTATGTGAAATTTGGGAAAAAATGTCTGTATTTAGCTCTTTACAACATTGACTACGAATAATAACGTGATATTTTCCTACTCTCCACTCAAATACGCTAGGATTTATATGCGTGAGCATGTACTCTTGTTTGTTCCTTGTTCTCCGGGAGGTATATATATCGTATATGGAAAATCCACAAAAATCTTTTTATTAAAAAATGGAATTAATACAGGAAATTCCATTTCTTTTGACCACACACGTTTTTAGAAAGGATTTTGTCCTCCAAGAAATAATATTTACTATACACCATTGAAATAATTCTGCATCTCTAAATTGATATGATTTTCCCTGATTAAAATGCAGTGTTTGATGAGAAATGATGCGACTAAGGTGTTTTGTCAGTTCTGATAGCGTTGTCTTGCAGATAAAATGGAGCTCTTATATCTACACCCATCATATCGGATTCCAGAGGTACTATGCATGTATACACACGATGTTTAATACTATATATTTAATGCGATGCAAATGCACAAATGTATTATACTTGTACAATCACAAATTCCATCTAGAAAGAATTTGATATGTGTATAAACCATGAAGTCTTAAGGCCTTTATGAATTCAGTTGAGCAAATTATACAGCCAAATATCCTCTGGGTACGTACTCGTATGTTAATGAAAATAGAAAACAACGATATGTGGTAATTTTAGATTCATGAATTTTTAAATGAAAATTTATTTTGGAAAATAAAAAGCTAGGTCTTCTGGGAATACTCTGTTACTTTGAACCGTTACCCTTGAACTTTGATGTGTCACGTATTTGGTAATTTACCAAGATCAATACTTAATAATGCAATATCATATTCAATGTATTACTGTTAGCTTTGCATTTTTTATTATGTGAAAATAAAATGCAATTAAGCCCTAATGCAAATAAAACATGCTAGTGTGACAAAAACAACTCGTAGGTGGGCTACATGTAGAGTTTGAAGCCAATAATAGTAAAAATCATTGTTTTTTCTAACGCAATTCCCCCATATCACAACACTGTTGTCCCTTTATTTTTTAACTCTCGCTATTTCAACCAAATACATTTAATTCAATTCCAACTCCTCCCTCCCTTCAACCAAACGACATATCTTCCTTCCATCGCGCATTCAACATCCAACTAACTCGCAATATCTTTTCAACCCAGTTTTTATGGACATCTTCAAACGACGCTCAATATTTTCCCGCTTCTCATATCACATAAACTAAATAAACTTTTCCTTTTCCCTACCTAATATACTTTCTTAATTATTCACCAAAACACATCTCGAAGTCCAAATTTTTTCTCTGCAGCCAAATTCACGAATTATTCAACGCTATGCTGAACGCTGAAATATTTATTGATATTTTCTTGAATAAATGTAAAGTATCATCAATATCAGCATCATCACTGCTGATCTTGACAGGCATGATGCAATTATGATTGCAAGAGGCAGAAAAATAAATGTTTTTCTCTTGCAATCACCTTAATAATTCCATACAATTGTATTTCGATGTTAACTAACAAATTGATCTCAGTCATCATTAAAATTTTATCAGAATAGGACGTGGAATTGACATTCTTCAGGTAAAATTCCTAAAAATCTACCTAACATACATCCTTATCGGTCAATTTTGCGGCAGAACCACGGTGAATTGGTTGTTAGGTTGAGCCATGAGTGAAGTACGTAACACATAGATTTATAAGATTTTTTTCTATTCTGCCAAATCCATCCTTCATTGATGCCTATTCACATGTGTAGATGCGATTTTTTGTTTTCTGATAAATTCCAAAGATGAAATGGACAATCAAACCATTGGCTAATGAAGTTTGATGCTGGAAACTGAGATGACCAACAATGTAATGAGTTGGCTATACTGATTTTTATGAAGGCTGCTCCGATACCAATTTACGTACATCAATATCAATCTCATCATGTCACCCAGCGCACCAATCAACGGGTGGAGTTATGGATCATGTGGTTGCTACTTGTAAACACGAGAGAACAACTGTAAAAAGCATATACCGTGATTTTGTGACTTTAGTCTGGTGTTTTTGTGTGTTCTTAGTCAAAGAAAACACTTTTCAATCCTATGCATCCCGGAATCCAGTCACAATGGGCCATAAATGTTGCTTTAAGAGCATTAATCGTGGGTGCATTTATAGAATAACGGATATTTCCCGAATGAATTATTAATTCCAAAGTCGTGCACAGGCTTTACATCTTGAATACCGATCCATATCTAAAAACGATAGGTGTTGTGAAAATAAATGAAAAGTTTGGCCTCCTGGGTGAAAATATCTTTACAACTTAAAGATAAAAATAAATTTTTAAATTTATTATTACTTTTATTATTATTAACCGAAGCCTACCGGGTTACCCCAGGTTTTTGTTGGACAATGGTACTGCACATTTAAATATATTGTATTATTTACTTATTTAAATGTAGTTTTGCAATCAGCCTGTACTCATAAGCCCTTACTAACATGACACAAATTATCCTCAAACTCCATACTAGATTTTCTATCATTAATACTCGATGCAAATGCATATTCACAGCCTCAACCGCTACTAATAAACATTGATAGTTTCAGATGTCATTCGTGGGCCACCGCCCCTTAATGGCCGGCTTTTAGATGTAGTTCCGTCATTATTTACTTTTAAATTCCTCCATCGCAGTAATAAATTGATTTTGTTTTTCCTCGCTACTAACATTCCGAGACAACGGATCGACAGACCTTGACCTCAGTGGTGTATCCATTTACCCTGCCACACATACCAAATCTGTACTTACCGAACCGTACCCTTCTCCTGATACAAATCTCCCCTCCCCCCGGTAGGCAATATATAAACCGTAATCTCGATGCCAACCCCATCTGGAGGGGGGAGGGTAATCCGCAACTTGAATCGCAAGGCGATAACTCTGTTTTGGGCATTCACCGCCGCAGTCGCGGAAGTTCCCGCTGCAGGGGCGATTCCGCAACACATCCTCTACAACGCCACGAATGACTCAAAGGAGCCAGGCTCCCGGATCTCGCGGGTTCACGAGATGATCAGGAAACGAGGTGTCTCTTAGGTTTCGCTCACACGGGTCCCCTTAGGTTTCGTTCGCACTATGTGCTGTTTTCCAAGTGGAAACGCAGGGATCCAATTGGAATCTGAGGAGAGCGATACTCATCTGCGAGGATTATTTAGAAAAAAATTGAGTTTTTATGAAAAGAAATGTTTAATAAGGGAATTAAGATGCATGTTTGTCACATAAAAGAACCGTCTTGGAAACCGGTGGGAATATTTAAGTCTCAACTCAAATTCATTTTATTGTTTATTGACTTACTTAGAATTATTAAGGTGATTTTCCTATTATTTAATAATTTGGTGATAATTACCCATTGTAATTTTTTTGGCTCTAAGACTTTTTAAATGTGATAGATTGATTCAAAGATATCTTCATAGAGTTTTCAACCCGTCAAGAAATAAACAAATGCAATATATTTCCTGTATATATCTACATACTGTATGTATCCTGCATATATCTGGGACAATGTAATATCTTTCACACTGTTACTGCCCTATTTCAACGAGCTACAACACTTTGAAAGAATAGCAATGGAAACGAGCAATTTATTAGGAAAAAGCAGACTATGCAGACCTTTGATAAAAGAAATGAAAACGAAATGGGCAAGATGTTACATCCCGAGTGTGATTTTATGCGGGGCAGAAACGTGGACTTCGCGGACAGTTGAAGGAGACAAAGAATAGAGACCGTCAAAATGTGGACCTGGAGGAGGATGGAAGAAATTAGATGGGAAGAGTGAAGAATGAGGAGGTACTACTCAGGATTGAAGAAAAAAGGCGATTGGTGAAGAAAATCAAGGAAAGGATGGTTAAAATGGTTAAGACATGGTATGGTGAAGGAGTATCTGTTGAAGACTATGTTGGAGGGGAAGAAAGGACGAAGGAGGGAATGGATCAGGACATGAATACGAGCACATGGAGGTCGAACATTAGAAAACCTGCCACAATGCAGAACAACCGATGATGATGACAATAATATTGTCATGTTCGAATCCGAAAATACTACAAAGGTTTTGCATTTGTTTCGTAAATAAAGTTTAGTGGGAGTTGATACTTAACTGAAGTGTGTGTTAATTATCATCATAGATAACTTCCAAATTAACGAGAAGTTTTGGACGGTCCATAGAAACTACTAAATATGGTGGCAACCTAGAATATGTGTAGCATAAACTATATTTTTGTCCTATAATATTGTTCTTCAGCCCTTTCCACCTTCAGCTGCTTTCCATCAACTTTCTCTCCACCCAAATTCCCAATTCTTCGTAGAGAAGAATGTAGACTCTTCTTCCCCGCTTATCTAAAATTTTTCTCTTCAATGACGGACTTATATTACCCTATTACCTTCCAATATATATCTCCTCCAAGTATCCATTCCTTAACACAATTTTCTTCGTGATATTCTTTCTATTCACTCACAACCTTTTTAAAACTTCGTCGTTTGTCTTCCACTATTTTCAGCTGTTTTCTCTTTATTCTTTAAAAGATCAGTAATCTATGCTACATCTACAATATAAGAGCTCGCACAATCATATGCTAAGGTTTTGTTATCCTTATGGTGTTCATTTAAAATATAACGAACGCTCATTTACTACATGCCCTTGCAGAAATTACCCAAATAGTTTAATGTGAAATCAACCTTTTTATTTTCCTGAATATGGCCCATCATTTAAAGATTGGTCCACATAAGTGTAGACATATTACAAGGAAAGAAATTTAGTAAAAAAGATGAGACGTTACCTTGGAATAGCTAACCTCTATTTGGGATGTAACAACAATTTACATTCATGTGGGGTGCTTAATTGGTATTCATTAAAGGCCGACGTGAATGAAGAGAGACATCATGCGTTAAATGGAGGACATTCACATCCTCTAATTGAGATCAATGGACATTAAAAACGCTCAACATCTTTTCTTCGTGGGGCAGGTTATTACTTCCGATCCAGGAAATTTCCATTCTCGCAGTCATCATATCATAATGACGGCTTTCTGCTTATTTATGTGAATTTTATCTAGATACTTAATAATCTTTGGCGGATTGTTATGGAAGGTTTCATCATTATAGTTACCACCCGTGAGATTCACCGTGTTTCCGGCGAGAATAAGAGTCATCCAGCTGATGGGAAATTGCTAGAGGTGAATAAAAAAAGAGAAGCCGGGAAAAGCAATGCGAGAAATATTCCGCTCAAGTAAGGGAATAGCCCCTTCGGTGATATGTTAAAAAACGAAACATGATTCCTGTACCATAAAATGCATAACAGTAAGTCAATTATATAACTCTCCAAGGTCAATACCAGAGTTCCTATGAACCTTATCTAATTCTTTAATTAACGTTTCTCTAATTTAGCCCAGATACTTGCCGCATATTTCAAATATGTTTTAACTAATTCCAAGAAACTGGGAGAGATGCCGCGACTGTAACTTTTGACGGAGTCATCCGCTAAATTTGCACTACAATGAAACAATTTTAGAGTTTAAAAACTATTCACCTTGATCAGGATTCGAACCCGGATCCCTCGATGTCCGGCCGAGTGCGTTAGCCAGGTAAGCCATCGTGGCGTCATCTCGAGATATTGGGGGCTTTAAAGGCACAAAATATACTGTACGAGGAACAAAACACTATACCTGCGATGTCACAGGGATTTTTAGTCGTGCGAGATGCGTCACAGTCCACGAGGTTAAACCCAATTTGAAACACTAGAGATATTTAAACTTTGACAAATTCCAAGAAACTGAAAAACATGCCGTGAAAGTAACTTTTAACGGAGTCATCTTAATTCAGCCTAACTGGCTAAAGGACACGGCCGGACATTGAGGCATCCGGGTTTGAATCCCGGAAAAGGCGAATAATTTTAAATCTGAAATCGTTGCAAGTCTTAACTTATTTGTAATAACACCTTTCTCTTAATTTTCATTTTTCTATAAGCAGTCACATGCGACTTGGTTTATTTTTGGCTCAGTTATCTTCCTCTTAATGGAAGATTTGATATCAGAGCAACACCCAAGTATTTGACATGCTCTGAAATACTCGTACTTAACTCGATCCAATCCATTTTATAATTTACATATTTTTTATCTTTTCTTTTATTCCACAAGTTCGATGCTATTCATTTTCTGAAATTCATTCTAACCCTTATAGTTTACTCCTCTGTGATATTTGATTCAAATCGTTAGAGAGTAAAAAACAAGAAGCCAATATTCTTATTTCATTGTAAATAACTGTGTCGTCTGCAAACAGTTTAATATTGCAAATAACGTGGGAGCTTAATAAATAATTTACATATATCAAAAAGAATAGGAGCCCTAAAACATTACTCTAAGGTAATCCTGAAGCTACGATTACCTTTAATAAACTCAAACAATCGATAACTACTTCTCATTTACGGTAAGATAAGATTTGCCAAATCCAGATAGTCACTTTCCAACCAAGTTGGTCCCTTTTTGTAAAATATAAACATTTTACATTGAATAATATATTAAGCCATAAGTCAAAAATCATGGAGGAGACGATACCGTCAGCATAAAACTGGTAATCATAATGATTTTCTAATACTTTACCAGCATTAAATCCTAAGATTGGTTGATTGCCGCCACTCAGTCATGAATTTGAATCTCTTTCACTCTGATTGACCTTACCAATATTTACCTGCAATACAATACAGCAATTACATAGATGAATATAACTTAAAATTCACCCAGTAAAGGCAATTAATACTCGGATGCAATGGAGTTGTCGGTAGTGTTATTCAAAGCACGATCCAAAATTTGGCGAACGTTAAATTAACTTCATAGTTGTCAAAGAAATGGTTTTTAAAACAACCACTATTTAGGCAGACACGGTGAAAATGTAAATTATTTCATTTAAATTTGGTCAAAATATAAATGTACTTACTCGAAATAATTCATTAACGGTACTAAACGATAACATATTTGAAATTTTCATTTTCAGTGCTGTGCCAAGTTATTGATTTCCGATGATTTAATTGTTACCATGCATGCATCTGATTATCTGATCGGATTAAGTGATGAATCTTGGTTCCACCTGAAAATTCTAATAATTATTTATATTAAGTAATATTACAACAGCGCTAATTCTGGAAAAGCAAAATATGAACTAGCTGAAGATGGCTATTTTTCAGGACGTATAGTGACCCAGTTCTGTTGCTACAAAGGTAAACATTATTTATATTCAACTAGCATCTACATACATGTAATACATCTAAATAATACCCCGCATGCGACCGCAAGGGCATGTGACGGGGGTGTTAGGTCACCACCTATAAAAGGGAACAAAACCGCATGCATAATCAACACATCCATGCAAAACTATACCCACAGTGCCGAATACATCCATAAAAAATCCTTTCAACTTACATGCAGGCAAAGACATATACTATCAACTGACAAACAATCGCACCTTAGGATGCAGTTAAAACAATTGTCCAATAAGGTGCAATCTAGAATTTGACCAGTAAGAAGCGAAATTTCACTACCTTATGGACATGAGATGCAACTGAATGATGGGTTATATTGAATATATCTCACTTTCGACAAATTAACCCATCAATTATAATGTAAATAATATATTTTTAATTCAACAGATCATAAGTATCCCGTCGAGCAAAATCTACATCACCCGTTGGTCGACAATGAAAAATGTGCAGCTCATTATCTTCAACGGTGTACAATTTATCATGTGAAAAAATGTTTTGCGGGGCTCACTCAAAAATAAGAATGAGCTTTAAATGCTAATTGCCTCAAAATATTCCATATCTTGTTTGTTATTGAAATTACTGATTTGACTTGGTTGCAATGGAATTATTGATAATTCATCTACAAATATACAACCCATAGCGCCTATCTTTATCCAGAAATCATATAAATTTTAAAGCGGTCAATACAGAACATAGTAGAGACCGTTTTACGGGAATTGACCAATATTCTCGCATTTTTTCGCGATATGAATATAGGGCGTCACAATAATTCAAAATCACCGATAATCGATACAATGGTATTTACTGCGGACGATCACAAGTTTGCGGCCAAAGCACCTCAAGACCATTTGCTTGAATATACAAAAAATATTTACTAGATAAATCTGAAAATAGGATAGTATTTTCATAGAAGCACGTTGATCGAAAACCTCTAACTATATAAGCTTTCAAGCGCAACGTTAACCTAAATTGACCTACGGGAGAAGACACTTCCCTGGAAGTCATTGTATAGTGTTATCAATTTTTACCTCGCAGTTTTTAGAGCTCCAAAGATTGCAAAAATTCTAGCTTTTTATTCTCCCTCTACATTAAACAATTGAGCATACAAAAAGGTATAATTATTAAATCTTTGTAATAAATAATTTATCATAATTCTCGTAGTATTGAATATATTTTGATATCTTCTTTTTTTAGAAAAACATTTATGTTGATTGGCTTCAAACTGCAAAATACGTATGGATAGCCATCAGTTTGAATTTAAAAACTTACCACTGCTTAAAAAATTCTTAAAGCTTTTAAATCTAAACTTATTTATGTTATTCATTAACATCTTTTTAAAAGTATACGCTATGCAAAGTTTGTTTATAAAGAAGAGCATAGAATCCAGTCAGGATGTGCTTGTTTGTTTCGCGGACTTCAAAAAAGTATCCGATAAAGTGAATTAGGCATATTTGGTGAATGTATTGCAGAAAATAGAAGTAGATTGGAGTGATAGGAGACTTATCCGCAAGTTGTACGTTTTCTGACTGCTCAGGTGCGTTCGGCAGCTGGGGAGTCGGGATGGGAAATGTCTGGAAGAGGGATAAGACAAGGGTGTCCATTACCCCCTGTGCAGTTCAACGCATATGGAAGAAAATGTTTAAAGAGTAATGGGAAGAACTGAAGACAGGAATGAAAGTCGGTAGGAAATTTGTAAAACTAGTTAGATTTACAGATGATCAAGATGTAGTTTGCCAATCAGCCAAGGGGTTATAAGCATTGCAAAGCACATTGAATGGTCAGAGTGGGTATGGGATGGAATCAATTTGCAAAAGACAAAGGTTATGCGATTTTTGAGAACGGAAAAGACTATTTCAAATTTTAAAGTTAGAGTTCATAATCTAGAGTCAGTGGACAAGTTAGACCAGAAAGTTTTTAGGTGGACCAGTTGGGACCAAAATGGTTCAAGTGTTCAGAATGTGAGACTATGACCTGTGTTAGGATAAGAATCTTGTGAAAATTTTCATTAAAAAAATAAACTTTCATAAAGAGGCGGTAACAGAAGACAGAGATACTGAGTAAGAGTATCAAGAAAAGACTCCTTAAAACTTTGAAATGGAAGGTGAATTTGCGCGTTGCACAAACATGGTCGTTAAAGCACGGTGTGGATTGAATGCTTTGTGAAATGTGGTTGTTGAGAAGGATGGAAAAAGTAAAATGGACAGGAAGGAGAACAAACGAAGAACTGCTAAGCATAGTTTGGGAGGAGATGGGATTATTGGGAGATGAAAAAGGTGAACTAAGCCGAAAGGAAAGCAAACGGAGCGCTCGGATAGGGGGAGGGGATTGTTGAGAGAAATCCAAAATAGATAGAAAAGATGGATGCAGAGCGTTTTGATTGGCGATGGGACGTTGAAGACTGTGATAGAGGGGAAAATATTAGGTAAGCGAGGAAGAGGCAGGAATAGGATAGAGAGGAATCAAAAGAGGAAGTAAATGCTAAGATGTGATTTGCTGGGAAAGGCAAGGGAATTATCGTTGTACTGGTGTTTAGCCTGTGCCCATCCAAAACTTATCTTAAAACGTAAGATACAAAATAATAAAATAAAAATATTTGAATACAAACCATTTAAAGGAAAGCGTCAATAAATTTTGCTATTGAATTGTTAAACTAGTACGTAAATATACGATATACTCATATACTATGAAACTATCGCAGCTATAAGGAAACAATAGACCGTTCAAGACTGCAAAATTTATTACATATTTCACATTAACGAACCAATCTTAATATGTTCTAAAATAAATAAACAACAAAATAAGGCAAATTAAAGCATTCTTTAATTGTGTTCAATACAACGTAATCCCTCTACAAAATCAACTCTTCATTAAATGAAGAAACACAATGTATACATCCAATGCTCTTTATTATTGTACGACTAGTTTCAACGCTTTGGCGTCATCATCAGGTACAAAATTAAAACCAGCTGCTGTTCGGTTTATAGCATTTATGAGGGAGAGTGGAGTGGGTGAGAGAGGGGGTAAAAAAGAGGGGTTAAATCGGGTTGTGATCGGCGTAAATGGGAAGGAGGATAGGGGTGCTAAGCGTCAGTGATTGGTGGGTTAACAGTCGGGCGGGGGGGGGGGGGTGTATCTTCGGTCTTTCTGGTGGTCTGGTGTCTTTCGGTGAAGGAATCTTGGGGTACCTCCAAGATTGGGGAGTGGTATTCAAACAATAATTCGTTCACCAAATGACCCGTTTTTAAATTCTTTCTCATTTCAAGCTCCTCCCACTTGTCCATCCTCATCCCGTTTGTCCATCTGGTGTAAGAGTTATGGGTTGAAATCACTCTCATGGTTGTTTACCCACAGATGTTTAGCGAAGTTCGATTTCTTGAGGTCACAATTCCTACAAAAGCGTTTATGCTCTTCCGCGCGTGCTTTTAACGACCTCCCCGTTTGGCCTATATAATAAAGAAACAGTGGATGTATACATTGTGTTTCTTTATTTAATGAACATGAACTTCCACAAAGTTGAGCTTAAATTAATAGAAAGCAAATCAACTCTTTCCCGATTGGAATATATACGATCAAGTTTAGGTGGTGGATTTGACAGAATCGTCTTTAAAATGATCAAATTTATAGGTAGATCAACGTAGATTCTAATCGTCCGAGAAATTCGGCGTCATTCATCTACGGGTAAAGACAGAAATATGTTGCAAATATGTCTCTAGATGCGTGGACAGAATGCCGGGGTAACCATGTACCCCATCTACCATCGTGATAATGGCTAAAATCGCTCCCTTGTCGGGAAAGGGCCACACTACGTAGAACGGTCGCAATGCCTGCGTGAACTTGGCCTTGGAGCGCCGTCCATAAATTTGTTTCACACCGACAGGGGGAGAGTTGTCGTGCGTCGCGGCGTCTCGTGAAATAGAGGTTGGCGAGGGAGGGAGGGGAAAGGCCACTGGCTCTCTTTGTTTGGAGACGGCACTCGACTGCTGAAGTCATTTCGGCCATTTCAGAGAGGGAGGGCAGGTGACAATAGATGGATTATCCTGGGCATAAACCTAGATAAACCTTACCCTGAAGGTACTTGTGGGCACGGGGATCTGCAAGATAACCAGTGAATGTCCATTTCAACGCAGCTATGTTTTTTATGTACGTAGCATGTGACATCTCTGAACATAAATATTTATACATAACAGAGAGAAAGAGAGAGAGAGAGAAGACAAAGCGGATCTCCTAGGGTTTTATGGCATGTGGACAGTATCCAATTGTATACCCTAACGAGATGAATAACATTTTGATGGGCAATGAAATGTTGAGTACTGCAAAAGAGGGCAAAAAGTAGGGGAAGTGAGGGAGAGGATGCAAAAGATTGTCAACGTTGAACAGAATGGAAGGAGACAAAGGCTATGTGGAGCTGAAGAAGTGTTCATTGTCCAGCTAGGTATTAGAATATTTATGCAGCGTCGTGTTTGGTGGAGCTTAAAACCGTACCCGGTATTAATCACTGGATTTATCAAAAAACCCGGGCAGGCAGACCACTCATAATGATAATAATAATCCTATCGCCCACTTATCATTGTCTTTATGTTTCAAATGTAACTATGCTATGACTTTTTTCATGTGATCCGGATGTATTAAAACAATTGAAAATTATAATACACACACATTACGTAGGCATTTTAAAAAACGTCGTTTTAAGAAATTTTAAGAATGGACAAATGTAATAGCATGCAAATAGATTAATGGTAAACGCTGATGAAACACATTAGCAAAGTTACACCGAGCGACGAAGGAGGGTTTGGAAAACCTGCGTCATCCCCACGATAGCGCGAGCTCATTTCAGCAAAACATAAAAACAAGATCACCGCTAAGGCCTTAAGGGGAAACTCTTCTTTATTTATTTATTATTTTTGATTTTATTGGCTCTAATTATCTTTTCTATAAATTCAGTTCACGAATAAAATCTATGCTCATTTGACGACTCGGAGGACGGTCCGTTAGCATACTGGGATTCTGAAAAGTTATATTTGGCTTGATTACTGGTTTCCCATGAGTCTTTAAGCTACTGTAAACGCAAATGACATTTTCAAAACGTAACTTGAGCCTGGATCTATGTGCTTGCAAACGACAGGTTGCCACCCAGCAGACTAACTTAATTGGAGCTTTGGAGATGCCAGGTAATTTATCCATTTAGAATCCCCACTTAATTCTATGATAACTAGATGGATGATTAAATAAGTGTCTTTATCCTCCGAGCCTGGAATTAATTTTTCTAATAGCCCGATGGATTTTTAGTATCTTCAATTTTTGTCCGTAACTTAAAACTAACATTTTTACCCTTGTAACTAAAATTGAAGACTTTTCAGTCAATACCTTAATCCAATTAATCGAGAATTGACATTTTACTAATAAGTAATAAAACATGCAAAAATCAGAACTATTATTCATCTTTCATATTCACTACTCCCCACAGTTTTGTGCGACAGATAGGGGATGAGAATCAATATTAATAAAACAAAGATAGAGCGATTTTCCAGAAAGAAAAAAAGGCTAAGTTAAATATTAAAATAGGAGGGCAAAAACTAGAGCAGGTGGAACAGTTTACATATTTCGAAAGTGTTTTTGACCAATACGGTCAAAGTAGTAGGGACGTAAGGAGAAGAATTGCGCTAGGCAAGGAGGCTTTCTCAAGGAGGGAGTTGGTGAGGGGGACGTTGAGTAGAGAGGTTAAGAAAAGACTCGTAAAAACTTTGATATGTAGCGTAGTTATGTACGGCTCGGTAATGTGGTCACTGAAGCAGGAGGATAGACGTAGATTGGAGGTTTCTGAAATGTGGGTGTGGAGAATAATGGAGAAGGTGAAATGGACCGAAAGGAAAACAAATGAGGAAGTACTGGAGATGGTGGGTGAGGAGAGGGGTTTGTTGAGAGAAATCCTATGGAGGCAGGGAAGATGGATAAAAGGCGTATTGAGCGGCAGTGGGATGCTGAAGATGGTAATAGAGGGGAGAATGTTGGGCAAGCGAGTAAAGGGCAGGAACAGGATAGGGATGTTGGACGGGATGAAGGGAGGAAGGAAGTACACAGAGATGAAGAGGGATCTTATGTAGAGTAGATTGCTGGATTGTGTTTTGTTAGGAGTCAGAAAATATTAATTTGGTATTTGAATCCATCCAAAACCTACAAAAAAATATGTATACTTTCAATTGAGTGAAAAATTAAGTTACTGATACAACCAGAATCCATTCCAAGGAAAAGCTGACAGAAGCTGCGGTGGATGTTACAACCTTGAGAAGAGCGTTGATGGAAAGACTCAATGGTGAATGTTTGTGTGTGTGCTTGTGCTGATGGGAGAATGGAATATAGAGATGGAGGGTGGCAGAGGGGAGGCTTATGTTTTCCCGCCTTTCTTCCCACAAGATCTGAACCGAAGAAAGCCTTTACTCGCTCTCCATCCCACAAGAGCTTTCTCTCCTGCTCCTTTATCGCTCGCCTCGACTTAAAAAAAAAGAAGTTCCCATCCAGTGTGCCTCTTATCTTTAAAATTGGTCCTCGTGGAAAAAAATGGGAGTGGGTGGGGCGTGGGAAACGACCGATTTCTCATTGTCAACGAAAACATCCACTCAAACTTTAATTTTTTTTAAAGAAAATAATAAACAAATAAAGCAACCACAATCGAACGAGTCTGCACTCCATGTCGCCCTCATTCGAAAGAGCGCGTAGACAAGGTCGAGGAGATGCATTATGGGAAACAAACACCCATTCAACTCCGCACGAAAATGAGTTTCGGGTTAATGATAGGGTAGGATGAGAGAGGACATGGATTGAGCACGTTTTCCACATTAACCACTTCTAAAAGAGGAATGAACATGCGCGTGTGTGTGTGTGAATCCATTTGCAACGGAAAGTTCAAAAGAGTGGTAAATCAGGTTATAAAATTTGGTTAAAAACAATAGCAAACATGACGCTTAGGTTTGTTTATGGAAACGGGTAAATATAAGCACTGAAAATGACGGTCTCATACATCTTCGAGTGATTGATTAAGTTGCGTTGTATAATTTATTTCAAGATTGGGGTATATAGATTGGCTACGTAATTTGCTATTATTCATTATACTACATATTATGCTTCAATTCTGTCAAACAGTATCCTATGGGTTTTAAATTAACAAAGGTATTTAATATTTACTGATATTATATTAGCAAGAGGAAAAGGTGAAATTTGAGGGTTCCCAGAATTATTCTCTCTAGGCGTTATAAATATAACCACATTTGAGACAATCGTCCCGATTGTTTAATAATTTCCAATTAGTAATACATTCTCAGGTAAAACAAGATTACCGATCATACATTTTTAGAAATTTTTTTACGGAAGGTATGAATTATGTTGCGTTCAGGCGTGATAATAATAGATAAGTTTACGGTCCCGGTATTTTTTTGTTTACATTATTCACGACCGTAGCTACGTTCCTTGTATATTTAAAGTCGATCGAATATAAAGGAATTCTATAAATAACTAGAAATATGTACGACAATTGAGCGTATTAATTAAAGGTAGACCTAATTTTTGTGTATGCGTTAAATAAAATCTTTTGAAAACAGTTCCAAGCCTGTGTGCCATTGAATACTGTGCAAAGACCATGACCTTTCCTTAAAAAATAATCAATGGGAGAGACTTTTAAAAAATTTTCAAAAGCCTCAGCTGTGGAATATTACTTTTAACAAATTTTCTTAATATTTATTGAAACTAACCTTATTTAAACAGTCTAATTTTATCGTCCTTGTTCCGTAAAGTTCACAGAATGGAGGATGTATAAACTGTAAAATGAAATGGAGAGGATTTTCAGTTTCAGCAATCAAAGTAACCAATTGCAAAAAAATGGCTTCTTTATGAGAGAAAAAATGCACTACGTGGACTTAAATGGGACACTGGGATTTAATATATCATTCTGTGGGAGAGCCGATTTTTGTAGTTGAGGGGCTATTTATAATCAACCTATACGGTATGGCAATACTGCAGAAATTTTTCGGCCACTGCGGAGATTTTTTGTAATTAAACTGTAAATTCAATTTCATGCTCAAAAAATATTTGTACCTGAAGCTTTCATTATGTTATTTTCATCATCAACTTGATTGCGATCCCTTAAGCCTGTCTTACATCAATGTTCAGTATCTTTCTTCTCTCAATTCCCTTCATCCCTTTCGTTTGTATGTGATTGCTAATACCAAAAGTCTTTATTTATCTACTCTTTCAACATGTGTTTCCGTTTTTGTTTATATTTATTTATTTTTTCTTGGAATCAATGCTTGTTGAAAAATGTTTTTTAACCGTCGTTATTGTTCCAAATTGCTGTTGTTGACTAAAACGACATAAGATACTATAGAGATATATACTGTATATAATATAGTACGGTGTAGTACTATACTATGTATACAATAATGTATACTGTCTTAGTTGGGACAGATCCATTAATAAAACATGAAATATTTGACTAAAACGTTAGATATATTTAGAGGAGAGACTTTATAAGAATAAAGATGAAATAACTGAATGGGATATGATGGAAGATCTACCAATCACTCACGCAACTTCATAAATGAGCCAAAAATGCCTCATTTAGAATATACTGTAAGTACTATATACAGGACCCTCACGAAGTTGGATTTATTGCCGAATCGGATCACGTGCAGTGTAGAGTAGTTAGGTTTGTGAAATGTTCATATGATGAACTTATTAGCGTATTCAGAATATTAGAGCGGCTACGCTGGGAATCACTCATGGAGCGAAGGTTAAATTACAGATTAAACCTCTTGCATAAATTAAAGAGGATGTTTCTTTGGTAGTGATATTGAAAATGTATATACCCCCGTCGTACTACAGTAGGAGAGATCATGTCAATAAAATTAAAGAGATTAAAGGCAGAACAGGTATGTATAATATGTAATTTTTTCCACGAAAAATAAGGGATCAAAATAACATTGTCCGACCACTGTAGGGTCATATTCAGGTCAAAATTAGTCTGATGTAGATTCACTCCCTACCACACACCCTAGCGGTGACCTGCAGGATAATAAAATAAAAAAATAAAAAAGAAAGAAATTGCTCCGAGAATCAATCAAACCGCTTTGGGTGCACGCGGGAGTTTTCAAAAGCATCGTCGCGATATGGACTCGGGACGTCCCAGCTAGAAGTTCCATCTCGGCTACCACGTCGCGGGCGTATGCTTTTTTATCGAATGGCCTTTCAATCAGATGTCAATTGGATTTCCTCATCTTTCGTCACATCGGTTTCCGCGGCTACCAACCTGCCGTCATCCGTGTAACGCAACGATCGTCCAAACCATAGCTCCCGTAAACATGACACTTACTGGTCCAACCAAACTCGTTCGTACGCGAAAGAGATACCGCAAAGCTGGCCGCCATTAAGGGTAGGAGGAGTGAGGGCTGTTGGGGAAGGGGGACTGCTGTGCAGAGGCGGCGGCGGGCGGTCCAATTCCTCAGCTGAACACGTAGTCATGGAGTGTGTACACGACGTGTGCACGTCAGGGTATCAGCAATCCACCCACAAACCTACCCAAAAGCCAGCCTTCGCCCACGCTTGTCCACCCAGTCGCCTATCGGCAGACGGAGAGGAATTGGGGGACAGGAACATTTGTTGGCGGGAACGGGATGGGGGTATGGAAGACCATCGAGACAGAATTGTGTGAAACGAAACACATCACCTTTCAGTGAATAATGAGGGGAACTAAGCACTTCTAAATTGTATTGAAGTCATTTGTATTAACATCAATGTCATTACATTCTGACTCAAAGCAGAAAATTTCTTCAAGATATAAAGTATAGGATAAAGTATAAGAAGACAGTATCATTGAGGATTTGGAATATGAAAAAGAATATTCTGGTTAAAATTATATGTATGCCTTAAATATTTTTCTGCATGAAATTTATTTAGCACAACACACGTTTAATTGAATATCAACATTTGGACTTTACGTAGAAGAACAAAATAAAATTTTCATTTGACATTAATTAGCTCCACCATGCTTCCCCGAATCCAATTAACCTTGGAAATAGCCAAACGCAGAGAGCAAGATAGGATACGTGAAACCTAACCTCGTATCAAGCCCTATTGCGCTTGAAATTCATACATTCACGGTAGTAAGACAGTGCCCCCATGTGGTTTTGGAGGAAAATTTGTTACTCGAATAACACGTAGGTTAAAGCTGAGACTACCACTGGCCTAGTAGCCCAGATTTGAAACCATGATATAACGGGCTGTTGTAAATAAACTAAAAATCAAATCTATTTCAAATGGCGATCATTGGTGGTATTTTTGCCGATGATCAGTAATTAGTTGTTTTCCTTCAAACAAAAGCATTTTCTAAGTAAAATAATGGCTAAGACTAAGTTTTTCGTGAATAAAACCTGGGAAGCTCACAAACCTCCCATCAACCCAACTATACAAAGGCGGGAATGGGGAGGAAACCCCCTGTTTACAGGATGATTCTTAAACATCGATATACTGAATAAAATTAGAAATATTATTGTTAGTATTATAATACGGATGAATCGAATCAAGACTCTCAGAAAAGGTGAAATACTTGTGTGTTAAACTGATTAAAACCTTTCATGGGGCACATATGACTCGTACATCAGGAATTACAATGAACAGGTAAGAGAGAGGCTTTACTTCTTTTCACTTCAGTTTAGGCACAGAATTCCATCATAAGACCTCTCCGAAGGTCTTCCTCTTCATTAATCTTTTTTTCATTAATATTATCTACAGTCACATATCAAAAACCTCAAATATAGCTTTTACTCTGGCTTAAAATACCAAGTCACGGATCCAAGCAGTTCTGCTCTCCTTATATCTAAAAAGCGTCACACATATTTTCTTTCCCTATTAATTTATGACACAAGGCATCAATTCCATTCTTGTATACACTTCTTTCACCAATACGTCTTCTCCCAATAATCTAAAGGCTTCGTCCATTTCAATCTAAATTGTTGTAAATATGTGAACCTTTCCACGTGGTACAGTTTATTTTCTCTCACTATTATTGTTTAACTAATCAATACTTTTGAAAGTGTCATTCATTTTTCTTGTCATTAATTCCATCGTGTTTTTTGCGATGGTCCTTCATGGCACTTAAAGTAGTAAATGCAATTCAGTAGTTTTGTGAGGTATTATTGTTTGATCATCTGTAAATCTGACGATCAGATAACACGCAGCTCTTCATATTTCATTATAAATGAACTTGAAATGTAATTTTGTTAGGTAATATACGTACCAACCCCTTTTTCATCTTCACATATGACTATTCTTCCCGATTTTCCCTCAACCAAAATTTGATCAAGGGTAATTAATCACGTTTGATTGTTTATTTAGAGGTCGCTAATCCTGCAGAACATACGTACACGTGTCCTACTCGATTCTATTCCCCTAATTTTTGCATATGGTTTTCATTAAGGAAAATTTTCGTAATGTGTGGGCTTAAAAAAGTTGCTCTAACATGACAAATGCGAACTCAGCTGCCCAGGACTTTTTTAAGAGTCGAAATATGAAGACTACATTCGTTCGATTTTTCCATTTCTCCAAGTTTATTTTTTCAATAAATCTGCAAAATTTAGTTTATATTCATACAAGTTGGTTTTTTGAGGAGGTACTTTATAGAATCGATTCATTTCATAGTAAAAAACTATAACTTTGTATTTACACGGTATTTTATTAGACACAACCCGAGTTTCCACGTCATCATCATCACTCACTGAGCATCGTAACCCTTGTCGTGTCTAAGTAAAAAACTGTGGAATTAAAAAATATAGTTTTCCATTATTCACACAAGTTTCCAAAAAAAATTACCAGATCATGAAGATTGTGACTGTTTCCTTAATAATCCGTTTTAATTGGTCCAAGTGCCACAATTGCAATCTAGCTATAGCCTAGCATACATGAAATTACATTTTTTACATAATGCATGCCTTAATTTTATGCATTATCAGCAAATATATATAATTAACAATAATCTACAAAATTATCTCATTCCAAGAAACTGCGGGAGATGTCGATACAGTAACTTTTAATGATTTGTACACTCTGAAGTTGTTGCATTGATATTTACCTCATGCCTATTATTCACCAAATGTTACAAGGAGCAGGAACCACCAAACACCTGACATATATCAAAATACTGATGTCTTTCATCCCAATCTTAAACTAACAATTGTAACTTTGATTGTTCAACTAGTTTTCTTTTGCTTTGATCACTAACTTATACAACTTGTTGTACAACATAGTCTTCGGAAGAACTTTCTATTAGCCACTAGATCTGTACACATAATAATTAATTCTAATGATAAAAGTGTATCCTGGATAGAATGCACAATACTATGTGTCCATAATTTAACGTCAGAAGCTTTAGTGCGTCGTATGTTCCTGTACTTAAGCGGCAAGATAGTTTTAATTGTCTATGAACAGCAAAAATTAGATTTGCTATTGTTAAGAAATAAAAAATGTTAGCGAGTCGTGATAATCTGTCACGGAAATTACATTTTCTTCCAAAAATACACTTGCACACCTCCTAATGGCTAATCCTCAACCAGTGAACTCTAATAATCTTCTTATGAAATGGGAATTTGAAATTTTTTGTGAGCTTGCACGTCTACATATCTTGCAAAAAATATTTTAAACGTGGTAACCTCGGTCCTCCCCCAGCACTCCCATCCCGGAAAAAAAAATCTTTCGAAAACAATTTATTGTGGTCAACATTAAGATCATACCATAACGCGAAAAAAAACAAGTATAAATTAAGTAGCGGGACAATGTGTTGGACGTGAGGAAGAAAGTCCAGCAGATGGTCGAAATGGGAGTGACCCCGTGGTCCCCGTCTCCAACCTCCCCCAACAAACCCCCTCACGTTCCCAGATACATCCAACTCGCCCCTTAGCCCAGCTGCTGATTTCTTCTGAAGGAGCGCGAGGGACGAGGCAAAAAAGATATAAAAAACAAGGTGAATCGGATGGAGGCACTTTTTATTACAATTTTTTTTCAAGGACTGAGGACGAAATTCACGAGGACGCGATTAAATGGCGAAATCGTTTTTGCGGGCATGCGGGAAGGTGTTTGCTCAACACACCACATTTTCGTTACCTGCCCATCGTGCTAACCTCAGCGTTTTGAGTGCTCTTCAGTTATTCCAGACTCGGAACGAAAATTGATGGTTAAAAATAAAAACATTCCCTGCAGCAGTCGCTTTAACCGTTGTTGGATGATTTATACTCAACTCGTGTCTATATACCATCACTGCAATGGTCGTTACAACGGTCCGTTGAAGGAGGATTCATATTCAATTTGTGCTTACGGGGCACGTTTCTCTTTGGCAGTGAGACAGTGAACATTAACAGCAGAAGAAACAGAAATATTGGGCCCTGTGTAAACATTATACCACAGGAGAATGATTATGATTAATAGGGGATATCGAGTAACTGATGAAGCTGCTCTACGAAAGTTAAAATAAGAAAGAGGTTCAATCCAAAATTTGAAATTAGAAAGAGACACCCTTATTCGATAAATTTTGAATCACGATCTACTGATGAATGCAATCTTAGAAGAATAATTGATCGGGAAGGTATACAGATGGGACTTTGAATGAGATACGAGGGATGGATAATGGCATGAGTAGGCAAGAAGACGTTCGCATACTGAAGAATCGATTTTAGAGTTGATTCAACTCAATTTTAGGACGGATTACCGCTAATGATGGTCGATATCTCGTGTAAAATAATCAATACAAACATAACATTCCAGGTGAATGGCAATAGCTTTCCTAAAATAAATTTTACATTTTTTAAATGGCAGTGCTTATATTTCTGAAGTACACCTTTATTTGGTGTTTGTGATTAGAAAATAGTCGCTTTTTCTAAATAATATCCTTTCCTAGAAGATAGTACTTTCCAAAAATAGTTCAATTTTGATAAATTCCGAGTTTTTCGCGAGTATTGAGTTGCTATTTTTAATATAAAATTGTTTATAAACATTTAATGAACGCATAATATTGCTGTGAACATTAATGTTGGTTTAACTAACACACTAGAAAATTTATTTGCTTCCTGTTTCGTGAATGACGAAATGGACCACTGATGACTAACTTACATGTACGATAGGGTAAATTATCGTACATTTGGCGTCGGAAGGAGCAAGTGGCGAATAATCTTAGAGCTCCCAATTTATATCGACTTTATTCCTGCGTATTTAATAGATGCTGGACATAACATTAAAAGTTTAACGCCGTATAAAATTGTATGGAACAGCCCTAAAGATTCCATCAAAAACATACGTTTAACCAAAGACTTAGATTATTGTACCTTTAATTAGCGAATATACTGGAACGCCATAAGACAGATACTTATTTAGACCCTGGGAAGATTCATGAACACTCTAATACTCTCTTTTGCATGGTTCTCCTTATAGGTAGTTCTCCTTTGAACTACTTGGAGCTTAAAATGAAATTGGTCCATTCATGAGTTTTGTATACATAAACCCTGAAAAACAGGGGATTCTTAGCTAGGAATCAGCTCACACTTCCCTCCTTCTCACTCCCACATCCGCTGGTCTTTCAAGTCCATGGGAATTCAACTCATTTAAATTGTGACTATACCCAAGATTGCCCGAAGTTTAACCGAAATATTTTCATTGGCAAAAGGCTAACATTTGTGTAAGTTGGTAGTATTAAATGCAACTTAGCTTACTTATTTACTGAATAAATGAGCTTTGCATTTTTTAATGCAAAAAACTTAACAATACTACCGATTTAGACACATAGGTGACATCATCAGGTACAAAATCATATAGGGTCAGAACATTTATATATTCTCGTTAGGAGGTGAGATGGGCCACGGAAGGGAATTTTAGGGGGAAAGGAGGGGAGGGGCATGGGTTGTTGGCCGACGGGAGAGGGTAGGTAGGTTTCTGATGAACCCTGGCACGACGCACTACAACACTCTTAAGCCCTATTTTCTCTTTATCATCCTATTGTCTCTCGGTATCTTATGAGTACCTTAATATGAGTATCTTAAGATACCTAGAATATGTACTCAAATAAAAGCTGATTTTTGGTAATTACGTGGGACCATATCTGACGTCCAGCCATGAATTGCTCTTCTTTGCTTCGAAAAGTAAATAAGTATTCTGTTGAGGAGGTGAGAAAATGATGAAGAACCACTGCGACCAAACTGATGTTACCGAAACTAATGTTCCAATCTTGAATATATCTTTGAAGAACGATCTTTGCGTAAAAATTGTGCCATATTGGAAAAATTACATGATTTTAAAGAATTTTAATACTTAAGTTGCGGGAGAAATTTCTCAAGTCAATTACGATAAAGTTACGGTAATTCAAATGCAGGACAAAATTTCTAAATTGGTTTTAAAAACTATTTCATGAATTCTCTCGTTGATTCCTGCGCAAAAGTAGAATCCTGATATCCTAACGGAAGAAAATAACAGTGCCATAACGCAATCGAGGGAAGCCTTAACATCAAATAAGCTGAATTTTTTCTCCTTGATATTACTTGGGATGAATCACTTGAGATTTTCTTGGTAAATATAACCCATTACACCTCGCTTAACTTCAAGTTGAATATTAGATAGTTGATTGGGAAAGCATGAAAACAAATAATGTCATGACCCATTTATCAAAGAAATTGTTCTTCTTAGTTAGAAGAACATGAGTTTTAATACCTTGAGTCATCTTACTTGGAGTTCTCTTCTGATAAAATTTTTAGTAACTTTCGTTTACTTTCTGTCTTTATCTAAACAGATGGAATGAATGAAACGAAGTTAAAGACTTTGAGTGCTAGATTCGCCAAGCTCATAAGCTATTTGAGCTCACTTTCGATCTCTGCTCTGAGCCACGGATATAAAATCTAAGTTTCTGTTCCGTGATCGATGTCGACCACTCATCCTATGACGGCTGAACGTCCTAGTTCATCGGAGGGGGCATTTGTGGAGGATGCAGTAAAACCTATACTCATTAGAGAATAATGCGTGTGGATTGATGCATCTCCTACGCCACATGAAAGGCGCGAGGGCGAGGAAACCGGCGTGGTCCCCTCTTGAATTCCCGCGCATACAAGCACAGAGAGGGCACACACTTCCGTTCCCACGCCCCCGCAAATACATAATGGATTCCCCCCCACGGGAGACATCGCATGGAGAGAGAGAGTGGACCTGCGCCGTCCCAGAGTGCATTGAGGGACGGATTGGGAGGGAAAATGGGGGAGAGAATCGACTCTCCCATCCTCCATCCCCACCCCCGAACGCTCTTCATCTCTCCGCGAATGCGTGGCTGCGCTCGGTGTGCCTTGTCTGTCGTGTGTGAGAGGGAGCGCCTGCCTGCATCCGCCAACACTCAATCCGACCACTTAATCTCAAACTAGAGTGCGTGGTCCAGACATGATAATTACCGAGTTTGTCTCTCGAAAAGCGCAAGTAACTTGAGTTCACCCATTCCCCCACTCATTCATTATTGTCGTGTTCATCATTTTCTCGTAGGACGGTGAGCATAAGTACGTAACTAGGACCCTACAATGTGAAGGACGCCGATCCAAATAACATCCCTGGTTTTCTTTTAACACATTAAATATTCGTATTTAATATACATACATAGAGTAACCTATTTCTGGGAGCACGGCGGATTTACTTGACCAGCTGGTGTTATCAAAGTACCAAATTTATCCGAACAGGAAACAACTGCTAAGTTTTTAAATTTGACTACTAAAAAAATTGTTATTCATTAACATTATGCTACGGTGCTGACATTTACCAATGCAAGTTGGCAAACATGGCACAATGACGCTTTTAAAAAATATATCATCAGTCAGGTTCTGATATCTTAGCACTATAAATAGTGCATAACTCACGGTTTACCTGTCAGATTATTAACTATGATGTTTAACTATGGCATATTTGTACTATTTAAGGTTAATTGAACTATTATGTTTACACTTTTTTTCACCTCCTGAAATTATATTTTTATATCCGTGCTGGATTATTTACTTCTGTTGTCAACTTCTTACTTTATATTGTATTGTTTGCACTTAAAAAACGGTATATTAAAAAAATATGTTTTAATTAACTTTAGTTTCGCCCAACGCAGGTGGATTTTAATTAGAGGAAGAGAAAGAGAGTAGGATAGGATTATAGAAAAAATGTAGACGATGAAAGTATTTATTAGGTAACTCCATCAAGATTAGGGAAAGGAGAATGATAGAGACGCACATTAATAGGAGAAACATCATGACAATGAAGTATTTTTAAAAATTTAAATCTCTTCCAGAAAGTCAATAGTTTGGGCAAAAAATTCTTTTCAAGTCATTTCTAACAGTTCACTGAAATTTCATTTATTAAAATGACGTGCATGAAAAGCACAGTCAACTTGTGTATTTATGACCTCTGATTTCTCTGTTATAAAGACATTCCCCTGACAACGGACCTCTATTTACAAACGAAATCAAATATTAATAATAAAGAAAATAATTCCGTTTTAATTAATGATTCCATCAAAAAGCTCACGTCGCTTAAAATAAAATATATGTACAATAAAATTGACATAAAAATCAATACATGTGTGTCCACTTTTTAAAGTTTTGTGAAAATTGCGCTTCTCTTATCAATGAATTGAATACCTGATGCTTTCTCACGCTTGAGCTTTTGAACTAGAGGCATTTGATCTTCTGACAGTCAATTTGCGACGCTTAACTCTTTCTTTGCGATCTGTTTGAATATTTTATTTGTTTTTTCACCATCAAGTGCAATATAGAAGGCAGATTTTGGAGACAATTATTACGCATTTTATGCCACATAAACTTCTCCTTATTTTATCTAAACTATCTTATCTAAACTTATATCTTTTATCTAAACATATAACAATATTTTATATCTATATATATCAATATTATATATGTTAATTATCTTTAATTATAACCTTTGCTACAAAATTTTAATTTGCTTTTGTAGTATGTTGCACTTCAAAAAGAGCTTAAAGTAATGCATTACTCTTCCAGCAGTACTAAAATTTAAAGTTTATGAGCGTCTACTTGTGCTCAATTTACTTCCTATAAAATTCATTTCATTGAAGTAAAGCGAAGAGTGAGGCAAGTAATTAAAGCTTTTACCTTCGATAATGGTTAAGGTCTCAGGAGCAAACTTCCTGAATGACCTGCACTGCATGTCAATATACGAAAATGATGTTAGCATGCACTGAAGATTGCACTTAACTCAAGTCACTGAAGAGATTCCATGACCGCATGAAAAAGCTGTTCTTGCTGGGAAAGATCGCACTTTTGATCCGTTCTACCCTAATAAAACACTGGCCTCGAGCAAAATAAAGATTCTAAATCTATTGGATCTCTCGAACCATCGCCTTTACTCCGAAAACAAAGAATGCTGAGAGAAAAAAAGAGCGCCCGATTGCTCAACGATGGAACGCATTGTTTGAACTACACTGGCCAGGGTCTTGATCTATGAATCGTAAACAAATAGAAAAGACGTTAAATGTGGCAATGACATACTCCAGGAAAGTGGTGCCACTCTCTTAGCTCTGGAGAACTTTTTCATCGCAAAGCGCTGTCTGTGTCTTCCGATAGTTAATTGGGACTTGAATCCTTTCCTGAGGAGCCCACTTATTTTAAAGACACCGTGAGGTGCGCAAGGTTGGGCTGGGTTTGAGCTGATTGAAGGAATTAATGAATAAATCCAATAAATTTGAGATTTACCTCAAAAGCACTAAGACATTGAGAACATTATACCGAAATTTTTACCGTGCGACATGAAATGTTTATCAATGAATGCTCTTCTGTTAAGCTGATAAATAAAATTGGCTATTAAGTTTCATAAGCAAGAATAAACTAGACGGTGGAGTTAAGTAATCCGCCTCAAACTGTCCATCGGCAATTTCAATGTGCTATTTTATCTTCTCATCAGTTACTGAATATAAGCGTTTCACAGAGTAGAATTAACCCTCTTACACAGGGAATTTCAAGTTATAATGACTCTTCCTCATACTTCCAATTAAAGTATTTGCTCCAAAATATCACTTGTTCTACTGCTTGTGTGCATTCATACCCTCTTTAGTTTCCTACAAATTCATCGAGCCCTAACAACGCCTTTCCTATCCAATATTTATATTTTTTCGGCGTTGTCCATTTCACAATCTTTATCTGACTTTTCCAAATAAGTCAAATATTCTTTTGTATGTCTATTCTCATTTATGATAAAAGTCGTTGCCATCTCCAATATAAACATACCGCACACAATGCTCTAATTTTCCATCGTAATTGGTTCAAGTGAATTAGGCCTTCCAGATTCTTCAATTTACTCATTAAACACTTAAAATCAGTCATCATCGTCCCATTTTAGGTCACTTCACTTCCCAAGAGGGCAGAATGACATACAACTTAGAGAATATATCATTCAACATTCTATATAGTCTAAAGCCGAATGCAATTCTGAATAAACTCTCGTATCGTCTCATTTTAACGATAAAATGTATTATTTCAGCTCTTGTATTTTTCCAAAATTATTTAGCAGAAAACAAGTACCACTAAAGTGTTAAGGTTTCGCTTTTGCCTAAGATAGCATGAAAATCAAAGGAAAATATTTTTTTGGGTTTATTATGGATACTTGTTTGACTTTTTATTCGCAAATAATGAAACGATATTTCATCATAAAAGTTGTGGTCGACATTGTTTCACATGGTGGTCGATACATACTCTTTCGGATTGGAGTGAAAATTAGCTCTCTTAGATCCAATTCGCATTCGATTGGCAATTCACAATTTTTGATGCATGAACCTCACGTGGTAAATATGACTAATTGCAAATGTAAACCTTATTCCTTTCAAAGTAACGTCATAATAATTATTTCCACAGCTTAAAATGCAACATGATTTTAAATGTGTACATCTTTTGCCCAAAGGAGAAAAAAAATGATATAAAGCCAGCCTAGGAAAAATAGATGAAGCTAAAATACAGTTATTGCTATAATTTAAAAGAAAAATTCCAATCGATTTTAGTGATTAACGCTAAGAACATCCTTAGCAAAGGATAAGAGTACCAATTTCAGGAAGAGTTCACAAGGACAAGGATTAAACCTCAGGAATTTACCTGGAAAAGGGTGTTAGGTGCAGTTCAGGAAAGTGACCTGAGTCGGAGGACATAGTAGCGCATGTCCCCTGCTCCATTACCCCCTTACAAACACAACCCCGCGGCCGCAAAAGGGCAGGGGGTTGGAAGGAGGGAGAACACAAAATGGAAGGATAAGACAAAGGAATTCCGTGGGTGCTACTGCGCTTACAAGTTGGAAATTCTCGTTTTGAACGGAAGGGATTATAATGAAAAACATGGGCGTAAGTAGGGCATCAGCTAGGTTCAAACTATTTCTGTGGAAATAAAGACCAAATTCGCAAGAGCAATCACATGAAAACCGAAGTAAGGCATGCATGTGCCATAAAGAGAATTTTAACGAGATTCGAAAGAAATGTAAGAATAAATGATTTGAATAACGACTCGCCAATAAAAGGAATGGGGAGACTGTTCTCAAAGATATTACGCGGAGGAAAGAAAAGTTATTTCCGAATAAAATAAAAAGAAATATCAAAGACTCGAGAAGGTGAAACGGGGGAACATAACGGCATTAAGCCTGAAAATAATACTGCAATGCAAATTTTATGATAGTTAAGAAATATACCGAATACAGTGTTTTATTAAAAGGTTCGCAACAATGGCGAAAACTTCAAAAACAAAATTATAGATTTTAAGACCGAAATATTGATCATATTTTGGGTAAACACGAGGAAATCAGGAGAGGAGAAATCTAAAAATTATCAATATTTACAAAGAATACTAAGGCCTAATACTAAGGAAGGACTTTTTTAGTTGATCAGCTGACCTGATTTATTAGCACACCAAAATAAATCACTGACAAATCGATGAGTCAATGAGTGTTATGAAAATGTCGCAGAAAGAGGTATCCCTCCTCAGTAGCTAAAATATTAAAAGCAAAATCCAGAACGGATTTTAAAAGGATATGCTTTGGGAAGCTGAGTCTTGATGGACTAAATCCTATTCAAACCAGATGAAAGATATACTTGAACCAATGTTAAATTAACAGATGTTAGGAAAACCTAGGTTAGCTATTTATTGGTAGAATGACCGAGATACAAGGGCATGTAATGGTGTACCTATTATTCCTAGTATGCAAGAAAATAAGACGTCGAGAACATGTTGTTTGTTTGGGGGCACAATAATAAATCGATTAAAAACGAGTCCGGTAAAAGCCGGATTACTGTATCGCGAAAAAAAACAATATTTTTTTGACTCTTGATCAAAAGTTTAACTCTTGTTAAATGTAGAAAAATTAATATTTGTAGAACAATAAATAAAAAAAAATGTTAACTTTTAAAGAATCCATTGCCCTTTAAAGAAGCAGGGATTTCTAGGATACTCGGTGTCAATTTTGACCATTTCCGAAGTTTCTTCTCCTCTAATGGAGAATCACCTGGATTGATCGATTTGCCTACGTACCGCGTTTATAATCAACTGTATACGTATTACTTTCAGTTAGTGATGAGGGGAGTCTTTGGTTCTGGAATTTTCATGCGGAGGTTTCTATCTTATTATTGTTAGTACGAAAATACACATGTACAAATAAGCAAAGTTAGGTGGCACACCAATCCCTAGCACCACAATCAATCTTAAAACAAAAAGATGAGCATAAGAAATGATCAAAAATAATCAAATCAGGCAAAAAAACATAGAACACATCTAAAGATCTATCATTAAAAAATTCCCATCTCATTGGCAAGAGATCCTTAGTCAAAGAAAAAATGATGGAGTGCCATTCATTAATGGTAGTCTGGACGCTTTGGCCTTAGCCTCTGTTGAAATTATTCAGGTATTTCTCAATTTATGTTCATTATAATGTAAAGATCGTTTTGTAATACCTTTCCCTCTCGATGACCCTCGTGCTGGCATTGTTCCTTTCATGGCCTCCTTAGGCAAACTCAGTGGCTACCGACCACAATAATGGCCCCGCACGAATGAAACCAGGAGGCCTCTAGCTTCTTGTTAAAATGTAACATCCATCTGCCCGATGTATGCCTTTTCAAATATTTTTCATTTCATCTCGTAAAAGTAATATCTATACACCTATTATAGGACTAATCTATTATAAACGTTCAGGGTTCGTCCGGAAAATAAGTGTACTGAGCTCAGGAAAAAATATTACATTTTTACATATCGTAAGCTAATATTCCTCAAAATAGGACCCTTGTGAGTCGATACACTTGTTCCACCGGCGTTCCCATTCCTGGAATGCTCCCGCGAAGGCATCATCGGGAACCTCTCGAAGACACGTCGTCACGCCTCTTTGACGGCGTCCAAAGTCCCGTATCGCGTTCCTTTCAAACTCCTCTTTATCCTCGGGAACAGAAAGAAGTCCGGTGGTGCCAAGTCCGGGCTGTAGGGCGGGTGCGGCAGCGTTGCCACGCCGTGCTTGGCCAAGAAGTCCGACACGACAAGCGCGGTGTGAGACGGCGCATTGTCGCTCAGGTTGTCAGTCATACGGTTGATCGCTGCCCGGACGCTGGCGACTCGTTTTCGAAGCCTGTCGAGCACTTGGACGTTAAATGCAGCATTTACAGTTTGTCGTTCAGGTACAAATTCGTAGTGGACGACTCCCCTTTTGTCAAAAAAGACAATGAGCATCATAAACTTATTTTCCGGACGAACCCTGTATATAATGGAGAATGATAAACCGAATGCAAATGACTATTAGGGTTCCCAAGAGGTAAATTTCCCTAAATCGTGCATCAAATGCTGAAACCTTAGGGAGAATGAATTGTCAGTGAAGGAATGAACCTCTAAATTTTCTCAAAACTGTTTTTACTTCAAAATATATTCATTAACGGAGAAGATTTCAAAAATGGGTGCAAAATTATTACTTTATTATGTTTACTCTAGAGTAGCTATACCGTTAAATTTAGGAAGAGAGATGAAATATAATCTAAAATGGCGTAGTAAGTCAATCACAATCGATTTATCAGTTCTTTTGGCTCCTATTTTTCAGTACAATACACTTCCAGTTATTAAATTACATTCTACCTCCAATTGCATTAGGTTGTCATTCATCTAATTTTCTGAAAAAAATAATGCAATAAAGATTACCAATTTGCCATCTTCAAAGCATGCTTAAGTATTTTTACAGTGTATTGACGCTTTTCTTTCAACTTTTGTAAATAAATAACCTATTCAAAGCGTTAATCATTAGCACAGCAGCTCTTTTTGACATTTTCTTTAAATAAATATAAATAGAATAGCAATCAATCATTCAGTCAAAATTTCTGTGAAGCTTTTAACCCAGGATGATACGGGGCGATAGAAAAAACTCCATTCGTTAATAGGTGGCGATATGATGGAGAACGTGGATTGATGTAATTTACGGGCTAAAGGTCAATGCCTCGTCGCAGTAATAAGTTGAGATGGTATACAGTCGCTTTAAAGTAACACCGTGAATCACATGTCAACTTTAGTATCTAACTTGAGAACACTAACAACCATTTTTCAAAACCTTTTCCTATGAAACTGACGAAGATTCCTCTGTAAAAATAAATTTGTCCAGCAAAAATATTAAAAATCAATTGAAAACTAAACATATAACTCCCTAACACTCATAAATTAGACATTATATTCCTTTCCAGAATGCCACGCTTGGAAACGAAATATTATCAATGAACTGCACATAATACGTCAGCAAGAGGTCAGTCATAAATCATTTGTAACCCAGAAAAACTTCCTTATGAACTTTAGGAGCACGTTACTTTTTAGTGGCATCGTCCTCGAGCTTAGAGGGAGACTAAATGGCACGAGCGGAATCCAAGGAAAGAAATAAAACGAAGATTGCCTTTCAGGTGTTCCAGAGAACGGAACGAAAAACATGAAAGACATCGCTTGAAACTTTTTGGCATGAGGAAACACTCTGCGTTGAATAGTAAAAGAGAAAAAAATATCGAGTGAATAAACTTCCGCCTTAAGTCACCCTCCGTGCCTGCTCGTCATTTTCCATCGTCGCTATTTCTCGCTTCCAGTAGTGAGTGGAGTGAGCAAGTATAAGCCAAAAAATAAGGTACACGCCACTTGCTTATTCTTAAGGACTAGGAAAAGAAAATAAGATAAGGGATACGTAAAACATAAATTGAACACCTGCAAGATTAATGGATAAGAAAGAATATTTTCTACAAAAAAAAGATGTTTCGTGTAACGATTGCCAGTTCAGAAATATTTCCTTTTTTAAATAAATATCTTTTAAAAATCGTTATCAAGCAAGAAAAATTAACGGAAATCCTTATTATAAAATTACTACTAACTTTAGAAATAATCCGCAGAAGGGTAAACACAAAGACAATCCTCATTTAATTTAATTAAAAAAATAAAACGCAACAGTTCTCTTTGAGATTTTATTCCTTTCTGATGTGTTTTACCAAATCTAGAGACCTATTTTCCAGATTATATGACACTCAAAAACGATATATTCACCTTCACCTCATATCATCAAAGTCTTTCCGAGGTGAGAAAAGTATTAGCACATTCACAACGGGTTAATCGTTTCTATTACTCTACTCTTTTGAAGGATGTTAATGGCTTATAACATTTGGATTGCACAATATAACACAGAATAAAATAGATAACACAATACATATATAAACAATACATAACGTAAAAGGACACTCACATTTTAGATTGTTTAACCTTTCGGCCTACTCCGAGGCCTTCTTCAGGTCAGACTGAAAGGTCTTGGGGAAAATGGTGTCTGGGGAGGGAAAAAAAGGGGGAGGGAGTGTAAGGAATGCTGGGAGGAGAATTAAAGATGGTGGTTAAGGGTGAGAATTTTAAAGGATCGGAAAGCTAGGATATATGCGGATTCGCGAGTTCGCACCTCTATGTTGGTGGCATCTATTTTATTCTGTGTTCTATTGTGCCGTCAAATTTGTTATACTTCTCTCGTGAGTACTTCCACATCATCCATATATAGTATATACACATACGCACACACAGCAAATATTCACTTACAGATATAGATATAAGGAAAAGGATAGAAACACACAAAAGAAGTGGGGAAGGCGGAATCGAGCAGATCACAAGTGCAAAAATATTTCCTTGACCGGAACTTAAACCTCGGATCTTTCGATTAGCTAGGTCGATGCTCTATGATGGATTTTCTAAGGGCTTATTGAACAACACACTTAATTTTGCTATAATATTTTTCGAATTTTATAAGTCATATAAGTGTAGAGAGAATTTCATTTTTATGATTAGTTTTATGGTCAAATACTTCCTTTCGACGAATGATGCTCAAATTCGTCTAAATTAAGCACATTCTTAATAATGCGGTCATAATTGGTTTAATTAAAATGAAAAATAGTGGAAACATTCTATGTATTTACGCTCCTTTTCGTGACAGGTGGAAGGGAATGGAAATAGGTGCACAATAATTCTTTATTAAGAAACTTTGGTCCTCCCGATCCAGCACTACCACGAAAATTGACGTTACAATGCAAACCTGCATATTTCAAACACAGAAGTAAATTTTTTACCTTTGATTTTTAAAGCAAATTTGAAAATATTCTAATTTATATCCGTAATTTGGTGAATGAATTATTAGCATCGTTTTTTTCCTGAATGGTTGACCACTATGAGTCTTAACAGAACACAGACTAATCTTATTTCTTTATGTATTAAATAATATTTTCCAAAGAATATTCATGCAAAAATTATCTATGCATTACTTGAAGAGTTACATTTGGAAAAGATGAACTTGTCACATATCCAATGTACATAACATTTTTCAAACTGACAATTTGTGTTTTAATTTTCCTGTTTTTCCAGTTTCTTGCCCACTGCTATACGTACATTTGAGGTTTTATTTTGTCTTTTGCTGAATTATCTCTATTTACACCTTAGATCCCATGTACCCGAATGGTTAGTCTATGTTATTACGTAATGCTCCCTCTACCGTCCGCGTTTCACGTATTTTTGATTTCACGAACTCACTTCAAGGATGCCAGACTCTCAAGTAAGCATCGCTGACCTCATACTGCGGAAATTTGTCTATACTTCATGTAGGTTCTCCCTATATCTCTTATGGGGAGACCCAATTGTTTCATCGTTTCTCCTTTGTTGCTGCTTACGAGGACGCAAACGACCAACCAGGGAGTAGGGTTAGAACAGAGGTTGGGAAACTTTTTGGCACAATGTGGTCACCAGTGCATGCATCTTAGTAGACGAGGCAGGTTTTTGATGTGCAAAATATGTGGGGGCATTATGAGGATTTTTCTCTAGGGGGGGAGGGAGGGAGGAGATACGTGGATACATAATATTTTGGAGGAAGACTAAAGTGATCGGTGGATCGTAGTTTCGTTGTCCTCGGTTCGAATCCAATACCTTAAAATGCGCAATAAGTTCCATAGATCGCTACTATAGTTAAACTTCCCAATAGAGCGCACTTTTGGGGCCCTAAGCATGTTTCGATACTTAGAGGTGTCTGCTGCCGAGTGGAGGGATGCATATCCCTCACGCGTTTCCTACCAGCAAAATTTATCTTCAGGACTACGCTTTTGATATAACCAAAAACCAAGCATTTCTAAGCTCTGCCTAAAATGAAAGAATAAGTAATCTTATACCTTGTATTGGAATAAATCATTCTTCATCTCCATATATTTGCACGTCCCACCTCCATGTACTTCGCCTAAAATGCTTTTTCTTGTCCAATATTTTCAGCATCTTCCTCCCTTATCCTACATTTTCTCTTATTTCTCTCATAATTCAGTTTCCACTCTCTAAGCCCTGCGTCAATTTCTTGGACTTCTTCAAATTTCTCCCAACAAACCTCTTCCTCTGACAATATGCCTAACACCTCCTTTGTTTTCTTTCCGTTCACTTTATTTTTTCTACCCTCCTTCATACTTCTATCTCAACAGCTACTAAACTACGCCTTTCCTTTTGCCTCAACGACCACGTTTCCGAGCCGTAAAATATTTACCTCTAAATCAAAGTTATAATTAATTCTTTCTTTATCCTAAACCTTTCTCCATAATATGTTCCGGGCCTTGCCATTAAAGACAGAACGGCACCTTTTGACACAAACCCTCCTTGCAGTATAGTCGTTGAAAGGGAAAAGACGTGCCTCTATACAGGGTATAGAGCCACCATGGGTGACTTGTATGGGTGAATTGGAATGCTACAAGGGCACAGGTTTGAGATATTTCCTCAATAATTTGCACTATATGTTTTTTTAAATGAATTTACCGTTTTTATAGTACAGTTATCAGTTGAAGTATATTCACATAGGAGAAAATAAAAGTAATGAGTATGGAACAGTGTCAATGTCCACTTTTTACAGTTCCCGGTATTTATAGTTCTTAGTTTGATAGCTGTATATACTAAGCTATCGTGGCATGATAAAATATCCTTGATTTTTATACGTCCGGTATCAAGAGGAAGACTTTATGTCTTAATTTAAAATATCTTTATCGGATATTTTGTTATGCACTAATGACATAGAACTCGTCAGAATACAAGTATGTATCCAAAGATTAATTTCAATGAGTTTTTCCTGTGATGCTCAATGAATTCATCACCAGAATGAATGGTATTTACAAGAAAAGTTTTAATTTTTGTTTAAACATCTTAAAAGAATCTAAATTTTTTTATTGTCTTAGAGAGAAAATTGCACAATTTGACAGCATGGTGGTAGTAAACTATGCTATTTCGTCCACATCGTACAGGGTGAACTTGGATATTGTTTCTAATTCCTGCACTTTCCCAAGTGTATTGAAATTCCTTTCTAGAATTGAAAAGTTTTTCTTGACAACATTTAAATACTCTAATACATACAGTTCAGGTAGATATAATATTTTTTATTGATGAAAAGCATATCTGCATGACTCTCTAGCAAGTTATAAATTCGAGGTAGTTCTAAAAGCTTTTTTTGGAATCTTAACAGTACCTGATTCTGTCTCAAGTTTCCCTATATAATTATGTTATACACCATGAACACTTGGGCGTTCAACAGATTTCAGTACTACTAAACTAATATTTTCTCTAATATATCTGGGCTGAAAAATAACTTCACTAGATTTTAGATACGGTGACTCAATCTGAGATATCCACTTTAATGGTTGAGAACTTTGACGTTCAAAAAGGTTAAATTATCTACAAAATGAATACCATTATTGTATCAGTTCATCATTGGTGGATGTTTCTTGGAGAAATGTAGGCAAACAGGTTTTTTTCATTTCTAGAAATATTATTACGGATCAAACCATTTTTCAAGTTTTTGCAGTAATATTAATATCGACTTAGGTTTCGTAATTACTGCATCAACGGCCGTCAATGCAAATCAATGATGATAAACCAACCACTTCAATACCTAGATTGAAATAATACTTCTGTAATAAAAAAATTGTTTGCTTAGAGTGTGCCCCTAACTATTAAAAATTCTTTAGGTAAAAACTATAGTTAGCAAAAAATACTGACTTTTAACAAGTAGAAAAGCTTTACACGATCACTATAGTTTGTGGTGGTATTACCTCCGTCTTCTTGGTGACCGGTGTTTTTATTCTTCTCAGTTCACCGGAAGATGGAGTGAGGGAAGGCTCGGATGCGGCTGCGCTCAAAAGCGGGTATGTGCGTTGCGACATAAGTGTATGTGTGTGGAAGAGGTACATAAGCCTGGACAGTACGCTTTGCTGAGTAATTAAAGCAATTTATTGGGCATACGGACTATTATTCCCCGACCGCGACGGGTACATTACGAATTAAACTGCTTCTGCATCGAAGAGCACTAGTTATCCACTATTACCCTCTAATTATTCTACGCGGATAAAAACCGCAGAAGTGTCCTAAGTTCAGATCTAATGAATGGATATATGGAGAGGAAAATGGAGAGATACAAATGGGTCCATTAATTTTGCAACACCATATGAATGAAAATACCTCGTAAATTATTATTTATCCATCTTGATTTAATATCTCTAAGTAAATGGACACTCCAAATTATGTTTTACTGGTTTTCACAAAATTATTGTGGGTTATCAATCAGAAATTAATCTAGAGCAGCTTCCCAAACAGGCTTGCTTTCTGACATTCTTTTCAGTTTCCTGCACTTAAGTCTTTCACCACGCGATTCTTATAATCTATACTTGGCCTTCTATTATTCTTCTCTTTTATCTTCTCTTAATATTAGCTGTTGGTACATACTTGTGACTCTTGATACTTAGTCTACTTAGTTTCCCTCTTCCTCTCCTTTAAGGAAAATTCTTCTCTCTTCGTCCACTATTCGTTCGTTTCCCCGTCAATTCATTCATCCATTCATTTCTGAAAATTCTTGGGTAGCTTTACATTCTCATTGCTTATAATCTTCTTTTCTCAACTCTTATCGTCCATATTGTGCGTTGTAGCAAAAGTTGTAGAAAAATAGACAGCATATTGGACTTAATGAATTATTTATTTTTTTCAAGGGTAATATTATTTAACGCAAGTAGTTTATCCTTCTTTTAGAAAGCCTTCTCAGTCATTCCGATCATGCTTACTACATCTGGCTTGTGATTTCCATCGATAGTGACCTTGCTACCTAAACAGCGAAATTCTTTCGTTCATCCCAGTGTTTCTTTGATTTTGAATTGAAGAAAATTTGCAGGACCTTCCTCAGATTTCTCTTATCATTACAATGAACTTTCCCATTTGACTTCTAATGAAGGAAAATATAAGTGCTTTCCTACCTCTCTCAAGGGTGCCTATGTTACACCGTCCACAAATCTCAGCATACTATACATATACTTTCTCGGTATATTCTTACTTAGTCCAATGTTTTTTCTTAAGATTTTAATATTCCTCTCAATATACCTGTTAAAAATTGAGAGCGATAAGAAACAATCTAACCTGATTACTTTTTGTGTCTTAATCTAGATAACCTCTTCCTCCATTCAGTTGGTATTCGTGTAACAAAATCTGAACGGAGCTACGACAAACTTCTCTTAATTTCAGAGCGGTTATTCCGTTTCCAGCACCTACTCATTATTTTGGATGAACAAGGGGCAGAAATCGATCAGTATCCGATAGTTATGGAAATTTTAAAACAATGCACCATTTTTTCCAATATCTTGTATATTTTACTCGAATAAATCTACATATCCATCAAATATTAAAGGGATTCGTTTGTTTTCTTCCACATGCACTTAATTGTTTTTTCATTTCGCTTGGAAACTTATAAATCTGCACTAAATATTAATATCTTCCGAAGCTTTTATTTCATCTTTCTTCAAAGTTTTCTCAATTATTAATTCCCTTCGTTTTGGTACAACCCTATTTTCATTATGCTGTTATTTCCACACCAACTTTTGCAAATGTAAAACTCTAAAACGACTTCCGCAAGTAACTCACTGACGAAGCGTGAGGGTGGTGTATTCAGAGAAGGAGAAATGGCGTGGGAGCGGACGGAGCTTGCGAAAACTAAGTCCACGTATGTGTGTGTGATCATAAAGCGGACTTGCCGGCGTGACGATGCACTCCCCATCCTTCGAGTTTACACCTCTTACGTCCTTACTCACCAGAATTAGCTCCAACGTTCCTTGCCACCGCCAGTCTTCTCTTTGAGCTCTAGGACCGCGGGTATTTCTAAACCACGGGATCAAATGGGCGCTCCGCCTTTCGCTAAGTTAGCGCTTCGGCTAGACTCCACCGCCGACGTCCTTGCGTAACTTGTTCAAATCACCTCTCTCATGTGGGCGCATTTCCCAATGCTTGAGGTTGACAGTACTTAACGCCACTTCTAAAAATTCCGTTTGCATAAGGAATGGGAACTCACAGAGACTCGTGGACTCCACACTAGGTATATTCTGTTCAAAAGATGATGATATCTAGACACTTCTATAGTAAATCGAGCGATTTGACGATAAGTATGAAATCGCAAAAATAATCCTTTTATCTCAGCAAAAGATATAGCATTTAAAAACGATAATTCATGAAAATTCATTCTACTGACTTCCAGATCTCGCACAGCCTACGTAAGTCGAATGGCATTTTACACAATCTACCAGATTGACCCAAGGATTTTTTCCCCTCAATAAATTCACGATCACAACACAGATAGAGTAACCCTTGTTAAATTCGAATACCCACTATCACGTCACGGAGTCAAGGTGTTCAGAAATTCAGGATCAGTGTTTTAAGTGTCCAGCAGGTCCTAAGCTGGAGTCATGGGTGTAAAAGGCACGACCCAACAAAATCAACTCCTTCAGTCATCTCGAGAAGAATAGAAAAGCAATGAAGCGAAAGCGAAGCAATGGAGAGAAGCGAAAAGCACTTCATTTGGTGGCCAGCAGGCACTGACTGACTCACTCGCAGGTGGAGATAAAATTCAAGGATACACATTACGCTCTCTCTTATCACTCCACAAAGTGGTGCCACCCTAGCATAAACACTGCGCGCTGAAAGTTAATTACGTCGGTTACATTGTCGACCGGCCTCGTGTGTGTGCATATGTACATATTCGTATGAGAGACAGGGGTGCCCATTGCCATCCGAATTTTCAACGTATACGCGGAGGAACTGATATAAAACGTAAAACATGGAATGACAGTTGGTGGAAAATCGATAAAATCAGTAAAACTTGGGAAAGATCAAGCTTTATTTTGTCAGTCAGGCAAATATTTGCAAACATTGATGAGCGCACTGGAATATCATTGTGATAGTTAAGGAATTACAATCAGTGTGAAAAACAAAGTTTACAACATTTTCAGGAAAGAGAAGGGCTAATTTACACGTTAACATTCGAGGGCGTAAACTAAATAAGGTAGAATATTTTACCTATTTTCTTATGTGTTTTGGACCAAGATGATCAAATCAGGAGAGACGCAAGGAGAAGAAATACGTAAGGCAAAGAAGATTTTATGAGGAGATAATTGATGAGCGGAAGGTAGCTAAGCAAATATGAGTGATTAATTAAATATGGATCGTAGTTTTTTACGACGCTGACACTTATTCATTGATACCAGATGATTGGCGCAATTTGGAAGGTTTATCGACATGTGGAAAAAGATGGAACAATCAATACGTACTAAAAGAATAACAAACGAAAAAGAGCAAGGTAGGGAGGAGGAGGTGAGAGGTATTTTTTGGAGAAATCCAAAGAAAGCAGTTTAATTTGGTTGGTGACAGAGTTCTGAAGAGTTAGGTATAAGGTACACAAGGTTGAGGTAATAAAATATCAGACAAGTTGGATGGGATGAAAGTAAGCCGAAAGCATGTAGAATTGAAGAAGAGCTTATTTTAGTGTAGGATGTCACATTATGTCATGTTAGGTGAAGATTAGAAATACAGCCGTGGCTGTTCTGTATGGCCATCCAAAACCAACCTTAAACGGTAGGATATCATCAATAATAACACCGATTTGATAAGAATAAAGAAAGATCAACGAAGTAATGATAAATATGGAATGAGAAGAAAGGAAGTTGCTGGGAGGAATCCAAGAAAGGTGGGAGAAATAAATAAAGGATACATTGATAGGTAGTGTGATGTTGAAGATTTATAGAATATAAAGAGGGGAATTTTTAGTGAAGTAGAAGGAGGAATATAATAGATATTTGGTTGCAATGAAAGGAGGTAGAAAGTACGAAGATGAATTACCATCTTAAGGATGATAACGGGAAAATCAAATGGTATTTTTGCTAAACAGAAATTGGAATACATGCAGCCATTGCAATGTTTTATTTTTAAGAGTCCAAATAACATTTATGTTTTACTGATAGTCAGCCGCAAATGAATCGTTTAAACACAAGTGATAATAAATCTGTTTCTCGCTCACATAATAATGCTGGACGGATGAGTTTGAAGGATTGACAAACTTTGCAGACTTCAAGCGGATACATTATTTATGATACGGCCGGAAGGTTATCCCTTTCTCCACCAACTCAATTAATGTTCCAATAATCCTTTCTCCAATAGGGAAGCTTGATTCTTCAAATTGCAAATGTCGATCTTCACCCATCTAATTTATGCTTTAAGCCAGTATGAACTCACAGTCGTTGCGAGCACCTCTTCAAATGTCCTAGCAGCTTTATAATAAGTTCTTTCGATTTTCTCCTAGTCTCTTAACTCTCTACCGCTTCAATGATCCAAACGAAACCTCTAGAAATCTAGACACGTGTAGAAAGAACGGCGAACTTCAAAAGGGATTCATTTAATTTAGTATTGGCCTAATCTAAAAATGATGCGGTGGGAAAAAATATCGAAACACGGAGAGATGTAGAGAAGAGATACTTATCAAACGTACAGTTGAGATCGAGTGGGAAATTTTGTACTGAAGTCAAGCATATGTGAATATGCGTAAATATATTGTTTATGCAAAAATGATGATTAATGTATCCATTTCAATTTCATACTTATTATGCTTCATAAATAAGGTACAGTTCCAAAGTGAATTTTACCGATTTGCAGGTTTCCAGTCTTCGTTTAACACATTTAAGTTTTCATTTCATTTTCAGCAATACAAAATTATATGCGTCAAAGAACTAACAAATTTTTGTAGCATTGATCGCAATAATATTACTTATGGTGCGATGGAAAACATAAACGGAACATTATTTCTATTTGTTAATTGAAATCATTATCAGAATAACATGATTTTTAAATTTAGATCATTGTGTGCAGTGTACTTCATTTTAATGTATCCTAGCAATAAACACAGTTCATCTTGGAGATAAATTTCGAGATGTAACAGATATACAAATAATATTGTTTATGCACGATGACAAGGCATGCACATAATCTTACTTCTCCTTATTAAATAAATATTATGTAAGCCTTAGGTATCATGAGCCTTATTAATTTATAGCCTTAGGTATCATGAGCAGTGCACTCATATTCCAGAGAAGCAACTAAACATTTTTCTTTCGTTTTACAATAATTATTAAATTTTGTAGCAAAAAACACATAAATACGATATAGTTTAGATTAAATGTCATACAATGGCATTCAAACGGGTTGGCTAGTGTTGCAATTTAATGCCACTTTTAAAATGGAGTGACGCATAACTCACAGTAATTATGAATAAAAATGATTTATATGCAATGACTCAAACCAGATTATGAGAAATCATAACAAAAATAAGCTGACAAATATATGCCGTCCTCCCTTCCGGCGAGTGTTCCATAGTAATACTCACAGTTCTCCATTCGGTGCCCCCCCTCTCTCTCTCTCTCTCCTTGGAGACTACTCACTTTCTCCAAACCCAAATATCGACTCTCAATATTTTCCTGAAGTTCACGACCCCGACTACCCTACCAATAAATTCCATACGAAAATCCTTTCTTGACCTCTTCCGATTTGTCCACATATTTTGTCAATGTGAAGGGAAGGAGTAGAGGGAGTTGGATGGAAACGGCTGAATGCGACAAGGGGAAACGGAAAGGTAATAGGAAAAGCAAACATCACTCGGGAGAAACCCAAAACTTGCATGGTACACACGGCATTTTCCAATACAATTAATTTCGTACTACAGAGGGTAAATAGAACGATGTCCATCTCTATAACTGACTGATGTTGATTTAAGTCTGTATTTCACTGAAACTCACCCCTCAAACCTCACCCTTGGGAAATTTACAATCAAGGAAGATGCAATTTATTGAGTACTTAATTGTGAAACACTATTTTTTCCACCATTTAAAAAAATTATCGAAATTGTTATCATTTTCACGAAGACTACATTTTTTAAAGAGTTGTATTCAAGAACAATTTTCATATAGCCAATCTGTGTGTTCCTGTAAACTGTTGGGTTAACCTAGTTAACTTATTAATAACAATATACTTTGTAGGTTTTCCGCGACCATTCTCGTATGGAGTTTTCCTGCAGGGAATTTGTTTAAAGAATTAATAATAAAATATTTTGATTTCTGTACGTAAGTAAACTTATCTGTCTAATTAGCCAAATAAAAGATGCATATGAAGACGCCAAGAAGGGGAATAATACGGGGATAGCAAGGTGGAGGGAAAAAATAAAATATATAGTATGCAAAGGGAAGTAGAATACATGCAAGGCTGAGTTATTGCAACATGCAGTATGAGATTTAAGGATATTTGCCACGCTAGTAAGGCATTAGGATTACAGTAGTGCAATGGTTCATTAAAAACTATCCGTAATAATAATACTGTGTGTGCACATGCACACATACATACATACATACATACATACATACATACATATATATATATATATATATATATATATATATATATATATATATATATATGTATATATAACTTTTGGACGGCACAATAGAACACAGAATAAAACAGATAACACGTAAAAGGACACTCACACTGTAGATGATTTAAGCTTTCGGCCTACTCCGAGGCCTTCTTCAGGTCAGACTCGGTAGGCCTCGGAGTAGGCCGAAAGCTTAAATCATCTACAGTGTGTCCTTTTACGTGTTATCTGTTTTATTCTGTGTTCTATTGTGCCGTCCAAAAGTTATATTGCTCTCGTGAGTACTTCCGCATCATCGATATATATATATATATAAATTTATTGTATATATATATATATATATATATATATATATATATATATACAAATACGAACTTTCTCAATTCCGTCGCAAAAATGCAATATCTTACCTATCTACCCTTCAGCTCCTTAGACGATACTTAAGTTACTAGGTCTCAAATCCTTTATTTTTAATTTGACGGATTTCCTATATTCAATATGAAATTTCAGTTAATCTATTACCAAGTTTTCATTATTCAGTGGCTTAAAAGTTGAGGGTTTGAAACATTATAACAACAGATCGTATAGGTAGAGAAACATATGCATAGAATTGGAATCTATGTACAAACGACATAGCATCCAGGCCCTTCTATGATAATATCAGAGATTAGGGGGAAAATTAGCGGAACGCGTAGCAAAATATAAAAACAATTATGAAAAAGTACAGTAGATAACTGGGATTCTAAAAATAACCCATTTCCAAATACACAAACCATCATATCGTCACCATATATCGATAATAAATGTATCAATTTCTAACTAAATTAAGAGTTAGAAAATTTACTCTAAAATGGGCGTTAAGAAATTAACTGAAAAATGTGACAGAAGAAATGGTCATACACTTTGCTTGAAGAACAGTTATTTCTCAGCTGACAACTTCCTTTAGTCCCCAGAATTTTTCCTTGTTGGAGTATTTTTCTCTCTTTTCTCTCACTAACATTCACCGTAAAATTCAAATAAGCCATTTGTTACAAGAATCGATAGCGTAATAAATATATTCTTAAATATTTTAAACCTTATGGTATATGGCTCAACCCGCTAAGCATTTTGCAAAGTCTTAAGTCTAAACAAAACCAGAACACACCAAAGTTTGATTATCGTAGGTGAGAGACACGCGCCAACTGTAGCCTCAATGTTAGATCGAGTTTCCAAATAATCTTGGTTCGTAATCCCAATAAAACTTGGCTTTATATAGGGATATCGGGAGGAATCAGACGGCTTTGTGCCAATGACGACAAATTACCCTAGAAAACTTTTCTTCTATAACGAGAAATATACTTACAAGGAAAGAAGACAATTCCAAGTTAAATGGATAGATTTATAAGAAGACGACCATGGAAAAAGTTTTACGAAATGTCCATAAAATCAGAAAGGAGATTTAAGAATTAAAGAGTTATAAGTAAACAGCCTCGCAATCTCTATATTAAATCGTACGATATTTTAATAATTTATTATCTGGGATGTATTATGATGGCATTTTTTCGGTAAAAACGAGAGAAGGAAATGGAGAATAAAATATTTTTTTCAGAAATACGATATGTTTACTCCTCTCCACCGGCTCTCTTCAATTTTTTATGTTCCCTGATCTTCTTTAAGAGGTTTTGAATACCTCTTCTCCTTACTCCATTTATCTCACCTAAAATTTCCTCTTTAATCCCCTTATTCACTCACTTGCCTTTCAATAATTAATTTTTTAGAAGCCTACCAGAATGCCATCCGTCCATGAAGATTAACTATGTAACACTAAAATCACTATTTAGATAAATACTCAAATTTAAAAATATTTTAAAATTTGCTAATACAGTATTGATATATCTAAAATATCATTTTCTCTATTATATCTAAAATACTGACTTGAAAATAACTTTACTTCATAAAAAAATTGCAATAAAAATTTTTCATGAACGAAATTTTTGTTGGGTGACACGAAAACGAATGAGTGAGCAAAAGTAGCGGAAAGTACAAGAGAGAAGACATTGATGGTAAGGCTTCGCAAATATGTAAAGAAAGGATATAGGTTGAAAACTTTGGTATAGAATGTCACCATGTATTGTTCCGAAACTTGGTCTTTGAGGAAAAAAGATGATGGAGTTTCAGGTGGATTTTGAGGTGCGGGTATGGAGAATAATGGAGAAAATAAGTTGAAGAGAGAGTTCGGCAAATGATGAAGCGTTTTATATCGTTGGGCTAAAGAGGGAGTGTTGAGGGAAATCTGAAAAAGACCGATAAGGTGGACGGCTGAGAAATGGAGGGCAATGAGATTCTAAAGCCTAAGATGGAAGGGAGAGTGCGGAATAAGCGAAAAACGTGAAGTGAAAAAACCAAAATTTTGAAGAGCATTGTATGAGGAGCTGAACGAGAAAAGTGTACGGAAAAAGATGTTTATACTAGGTCAGTTTGCTAGAGCAGAAGTAAAGGATTCAATGGGAGAATGATGGGTTTTACGTCTATCCATAACCTTGCTTAAAAAACTTCGAATTTATTTTTCAAGAGGAAAAAACACATGATTTAAAGTTACGTGACTGGAACAATAGTGAATAGTTAACCGATAGTGAATATCACATAACTCTTATGATGCCTAGCGGGCATAAACAGATGTATAGCGAAAAGGAATAGATATTCTTCCCTCTAAGGAGCAACGCAATGCGAAAAAACCTTCTCCTGAAATACATTTAAACGATGAATAAAAAATCATAATTTATTATTTACATTTGTTTATATTCATTTATAGATTATAATTTATTTATCATTCATCAAATCGCAACAGGAGAGTGGCCTTCCAATTAAAACGCTAGATCGGCCCTGTGTCAGAATGCTACAGAAGTTTTACTAACTTCATAGACCGTCTCTTGAAAGTTAAGTTCCAGTTGCCCTTACCTCTGTGCATGAAGATATCAGTTTAAGTGTATCATTAATGGCTACATGCTGCCTCCTTCTTTTTACACAAACTGGTCGTCTTGTGGAACGCGAACAATACAATAGCTGGGGTGCGCATGCCAATACAAATGGCAAAAGGCACTTTTTCTTAAATTTATTGTAAAATTCGCCACCAATCAGTTTAAACAGGTGTTGGTTGTTCAAAATAACTTTCAGAATTTTTTTAAAATTTTTATGATTTAGCAGGGGCGTGGAAGATAATTATTCTAAGTATGTATTCCGCAGTACTCTCCATTTTCTTGCAGCGAGGCTTGCTTTTAATTAATTCTTTGGGACATCGAAACAACTTCACGGTACTACATGTTTGATAACGCTAAATGAAAAGTTTTTCGATATTGCATTCTATGTATATTATGTTGTATATATCTATCTATGTATGTTATGTTGTATATTGTATATATGTATTGTATTTCGATATTCTCTAGTATTCGCGATAATCTTATCACCAAACTTTACACATACATATTTACACAATATTATTATATTAGTAATAAGCAATAATTAATAAGAGGCATATTATTTCATTAAAAACAGTTAATAAAGGAAATCAAAGATATTTGGAATATTAATTCGTATATTCATGTGGTTGTGTTAAACTATATCAGACACAGTATTTTATAACAGTATCCCTCCACACTATTTCTTCGTCCAATGGCAAATGACATTACAGAATATAGCAGAGAACTTTGTAAGTTGAAGAAAGTTTCTACCCGACTCTCCGTCTGACAATTCACTTTCTAACTCTTCCAACCTGCGAATCTCAAAATCCATCTTTCCAAATTGTTCGCTCTTCCTCACAAAGATTGATTCCATATCAACTCTTTCCCTTCTCTTTCCTTCTCAAGATCCCAGTCATTAATTCTTGTCCCCTTGGAAGCGACTCTTTTACTATTTTGAAATCCTTTTCTCCAAAATGTCCGCAGTGTTTTTTCGCCTTCGCTTAAGACTGTCCAGATATGGAACCAGACCCATTTGCTACAGCTTTTGCGTTCAACATGATATTATGCTCCACTTCTCGGGCTAAAGAAGAAGAAATTTTTATCCGCCTTCGATTTCTAGTGTTTCATCATTTTACTTGTATTTATCCAAAATATTTTCGATTTTTCATTTTTAAATGTCACGGTATGTCAATAGCTTTCATATGAATGAGTTGTAGAAGTTTCTCCACTCTCAAAATATATACCATGGCCATAAAATTAGAATAAGTAGAAGTGTAGCTTACCGTTTAGAGCCAAAGGTTTTTTCTGTGAATTTTCAAAATCAAGTTGTCCCAATTGTCCACAATTGTCCCAAGAATGTTTGAAGATTATGATTCAACAGAAAAACTGCTGAAATTTCTATAAAGACAATTTTATTTTCTTTGACCAACGTTTAATTTCGACGCAAAATTATTGGATCGATGATTCTGTGTCGCAAAACCTGATGAGAATGCATCGTAACAAAAATAAGGTCGAAAAAAATTAAATCATATTTATGGAAGTTGCAGAATTATTGCCTAAAAATGTTTCGAATTATTAAACATTGATGTGAAATTACGTCTCAATTTCCTGTTTTGAGGAATAGAAAATGCCTCCTTGCCAATCTCGTTGCGAATTTTGATGGATTGCTAATTTTGATAGGTAGAGCTAAATTAATGCTTTATCTCATTCCAAAGATCCTGAGTCCTCGGGATTATGAATATCGCGGTAAACCACTGCATCGTAGGCAAATAAACGTATCATACTAGTGAATACGGAGTCAATGTCGTTATCGTAACTTCTACTGTTTTCGAGCTAACTACAACTATCACTACTCTTTCTACCCTACCATTCAAAAAATCTTTAATCCAACCCCAAATATTTTTTATCTATGCCATATGCTTCTATCTTTGCGATTAGTGCTAATGCACTCTAAATAACGAAACAAAGACAAGTGTACCGGCCTATTCGTAAGGGATAGAAAGCAAAGGACGCAACGCAAAAATTATTATCCATTATGGTTTACAAATGATAACGAATTTTCACTAGATATGTATTTGTTACAAGACCGGTTTTAATGTGCTGCATCATCTTCAGATGACCTGATGTCTTCTGAAGATAAAGTAACTTTTCTCTTCACAAAATAATTGATAAATATTTAGGTACAATTAGAGAAGAAATAGGTACTCTTATTTCTCCTCTTCCAATAACTGCATATTACAAAATAAATAAAAGAAAGGAATACTCCACACCACAGCCATAAAATTACGCCGGCACCAACCAATTATAAGTTCAACTGATTTTATCCATACCTTGAGCTAAAATTAGGATCATTTCATAAACTGTTTGGAAACTAGTGTAATGTATAGAACACAAAATTTTATCGATGAATAACTCCATAGGTCCATAGACTTTTGAACATACTTTTTAAAAATAGAACGCTCGCGGCTAATAAAAACGACGTCATGCAATAACGGATGAATGGCGTCAAGATGCCAGTATAGATGGCGTTGTACGTAAGGAGCTTTTTTCCGCGAAGGTGAGAGATGTTATTTGCATATTTGGGGAAAATTATAGTATTTTTTTAATTTGTAGAAAAAAATTAAATCTTTTTAATTAATTTTTACTGAAACGATACGAATCTTAACAAGAAAAGATTAAATTAAATATATAATTCCTATTCAGTTCCCTGATGCACTGGGACAATTTTAAGTAAATACAACGCATAGACAAATTAAACTATGTCATTCTATCTAATAAGTATTTTAGTTTCCATTTGCGTAGTCACCGAAGTGTACCAGCGGAAACCCGAAGGCATTTCGCTTCTAATCCCATACGCGATTCTATTTGATAAAAACTCGCCTGTCTTAAAGTGGAAAATATTAAGCTCAAGATAAAAATAATGGTAATTTAATGGCTTGGAAAACGCTGCTGTTGCACTTTCTTTCCGACATTCGACTTGCCAGCGAGAAGGAGACTACTCGAGACGGTTCAGCGCATACGAATGCGGTCAGGAAGTCCCGATCTCGTATAAAGGGAATCGAGGAGGTAAACAGAATTCAACACAATTTATAAGCATTTGCAGCCTTCCAGTATCGGAGCCTTTAGGTTTGAGAGAAGTGTCCCAGTTTCAAGGGAAAAGGTTTACTCCTTTCGGAAATGTGTTTCAGTTTCGAAGCGAAATCTGAAACTCACTTCTGTTTCGTTTCGCTTCCCTGATCCCGAATGATAGGACGGATCCCCGCAGTGGGTTGTCACTCGGCTTGACACGATTGACGCTTTTGAGCACCAATACGCTTTCCGCTGTCTCGGGACGATCAGTCGTGCGTCAACCGACTCTCCATTCACTCCCACTCTCTCCCCAGCCCATCGAGGGCACACCGATAAAAGCATATTATCAATGACAGCCAACGGCAGTCGAGAGAAAAAGTTATCGGCAGGGCGTGGAATATAACGCGGGCTCATCAGGATATCCGAAACTCTCGAACCACGGCGACGAACTGTGCAGGACGCCATTGCTTTCTCCCGGTGACAATATTTTCTCTTCCCATTTATTACGTCCCAAATGGCTTCCTCTTTCCTTCCCCTGCCTTCCTATTTTTTCCCACTTATCCAATATTCTTCCCTCAAGGTATTACTCTCAGCTCTTATCACCCTGTCACGTCTTCATTAATTCTGCAATTAACTCTTTTTTCCGCAAAATGTCAGGTAATGGCTTCCTCTCTTCCGCCCAGCCGTATCTTACGTGCTTACGAGGGCAAGTCAATAAATAAATCGCAAAACTGGATAGAGGTAATAATAATCAAGGGAACTTCCTGATTTTTATTTCACTCTTCTACATGTTCACCCTCTACATTCAGACACTCATTTCATCTCTATACTAGTCCTTGATAGCCGGTAGATGACAAGTCTTTTGTTTGGAGTCGCGGCTAATGAGTAGCCTCTTGAACTACGGTATTGTCATTTTCAAAACATCCGCCACGCAAATGATTTTTTTAGGGGCCCGAGCGGATGAAAATCACAAAAAGTTAAGTCAAGACTCTGTGGTGGATATTCTATGTGTTTTCAATCAAATGTTCTTAACATCTACTGCTGTTTGTCTTGCTGAAGTTTGCGTCTTATTTATTGACTTAATCTCTATCATACCAGATTCGTTTCAAATATATAATCAACGTCTTTCATCGAAAGCACTGTTTGTAAACCATATGCTCAGTGAAAAAATCTTGAATAATTACTTTAAGACTACACTCAATGAGTCCTGGTAATTTATTTATTTTCTACAAACGTTTATCATTTTCAAATTAAACTACGCTTTAAAAATTAATGTTGTTTTTATGATGACATTCGAAACATGTTTCCCTAGATACAGCCTAAATACCACTTTTTGCACATTTCTTTCGTATAGTTTATTTCGGTGAGAATGATGGTATGATAGAGTGTTTATAAAAAATCACAGGATATAAATTAATCCACAAATTAAGTGTCGTGAAAAATGTTTACTTTTGTAAATATGTGCACTCCCTAATTTATAATTAACGGTTGTTACAGAGTAAATATATACATTTAGAGAATATGAGCGAATAAATTAGAAAATATGGATTAGTTTTTAAATGGTAGTATAGAAGGTAAAGGTCTTGGTAGAGAAGATTGCAGCCTAAGAAACACCAACCGGGAAACATGATGACAGAGATTCGAAACAGAGGCGCAAAGGAATGATGACTTTTGAAATATCACCTTTGAAGAAAGAGTACTCAGTACCCTTAGGAGAATTTTGAGATGTCTGCCGACAATGAAAGAGAATACTATATGAACCCGAAGAAGGGAATGAGAACTATCATGTTTTATTATGTCGCAGGGGAGGAGGGAGAGTTGGTGGGGATTTTGGAAGGACAACTAGGTGGATGAAAGTGACGTTGAGAAGCAGAATTCTAACGTTGAAGGCAGAATTATAAGCCAGAATATTAGACCACTGAGTCAGGGGCAGGAAGAGAAGACAGAAAATATAAAATAAAATACAGTATGTATAAAATGCGAATGGGAAACTGATGAACGAAAAGGTATGGCACTTAAAAAAATAATTTTCAGCGGATATGTTACGAAAAGCCGGAGGAGATGCACGATATGTTTTCTGAGACGGACCAGAATATATCTAACTTTATCCATAAGATTTACGCAATATGATGATGTGGACTGAGGACAGCAAAGACTGAAGAAGTTAACTCGGGTGAAATGACTGACGGGATCGACGCCTGGGGCTGACAGGACCGACTGAAGACGACTCTGAGGTGGTTTCCATGACGAGCTCTCGGTTCCGCTGTCTCAGGGCGGACTGGACGTCGATCTTGTGAAAACCTCCCTCGCTCCCCCCACTCCATTCAAGTCGACTTCTCCCTAACCCCTCACGCCCCCGCCATCCCGAATAACCCACCCACCCCCACCCCGATACACTTACCTCTCTCACTCCCTCCCTCACGCCGCCTGATGGAGGCAACTCGCCTGCGCCGCCGTGGAAAAGTAGTGGCGGCCCCCAGGCCTCACCCTCCCCTCCTTCCCTACTCCACCCCTACTCCCCGCCACCTCCTACCCCCCCTCCCCCTCGCTCGGCGTGCGCTGGATGTAGCCCGGACGAAGGGAGATACCCCGGCTCCCAGAGTGCGCACACCTCTCCTCTCCCTCAATCCCTCCTCCTTCCCCCCCCACTTCTCTCTCCTTCATCCCCCTCCCTTAAACACTCTCCCGGCTGTGTTTGTGTGCGTGTGTGTGTGTGTGTGTGTTGGTTCGAGTTTAGCACGGACACAAAACGCTGTGCGCTGGTGTGCAAAGAGGGAAGAGCGGTGAGCGAGCGCGGAGGAGCCAGGTCTTCTCCTCCATAGCACGCACACACACTCGTTTATATACATATATTATATTATATATTATATTTATATATGTATATATAGACACACACATATTTCATACACACGCACACATATATATACGTGAGAGAGGGATGGTGGGAGAGGCTTACGGCCACAGCTGAGCTCAGTGGTGATCGGGAAAGCGAGGCGGGAGGGAGTGATCGAAAGATCGAGGAGCGACACAAAGAGAGATATAGTACGCACAGGTGGTGGATGATTCGTACGACTCTTTCCTCCCTACCCTTCCCCATCCCAAACGTTGATCGGCGTGTAAGCGGTGGTGGCCACGCGTTTCCGGTGAAGTTAAAAGTGTGACTTGTGTCACCCAGCTCCTCCTGTATCTCTGACCTGAGAACGGTAAGTTAATTAATCGCCTTTACGACAGGTCTCAGGATTAATCCGTAGACAAATCCGTCACATCACCTCTTCCTACCGCTCTAAAAGGATATACTTACTGCACTGGACCCTTCCATAAACATACACACGCACACGCAAGTACTCACGCGGTCAGCAAACCCAAGCGTCTCCCCGAAGCTCCCAACACCTGCTCCTTTCAGCGCCCCCCATTATTCTTCGCCGGGCTTTGCTACCGTCTCTCCTCCGCCACCGCTGTGTCTCCCCATCATCTCACATCCGTGCGCGTGCCGTGTGTGTTCTCGCCTTGGGTGGGGAGAACATCGGTGGAGGAACCCAAGGGAGGGTAAGTGAGACCAACGCGTGGTCACGCGGCTGAGGTGAGGTTGGGGTTAGAGGGGCAGAAACGCATGTGAGATTGCACTCGAGACGAGGAGGAAAGAGGAGTGCGTGTTTGAATGTGTGATTGTGCGGGAGATTCCCGGCCGCGGATCCTGGTCCTCCTCGGGGGGCTCCTGAAGACCTCTGCGGCGGGCGGAGGATCGTTCGCCCCATAGGGAGAAAGGGGGGTCACGCCCCCCCGCCGGCCCTGCCCCGTTCGTGTCGCCGAGAGGAAGAAGGGGGCCGGGGGAGGAGGAGGAGGGGGAGAAGAGGCAGCAGAGAGGCCCCTGATGCATCATCGTCGCAAGGGCCGGCGAAGAGTGAGCGGAGCGGCGTCCAGGGCGGCGGCATGAGGCGCGTCGTCGGGTTGGACGTCTTCGGCCTACAGGTCAGTAGATCCTCTTTCAACACTTTCTTTCTCCCTCTGCATATTCAAAGAGCGTGCACGTCACGTTGCGAACCACCGGGGATATATTCACGCGATGCGGCCGTTAATTGAACCGTGTTCTCGCAATTCAAATCCTCTTCACGAGTGAATCACGGTTCACGGATATCGCTGTATTTCTCCACTAGGACTTCCGGTATATGAAAAAACCTACTCTCCGGGGAAATCATGAAGACTGAAATTAGTTACACCAAAAAAAATAGTTACTAAATTGTACAGATGCGATGTTTGACTTGATTCAGTCGAATAATCAAATTTAAAAAAATTGAAAACCGGATGCACTGGAGGCTGTATTTGAAGACTGATGAACAATTTAAATTTTTAATTACCACAGTTTCAAGAATGATGAAATTGAAAGAATTTATAATGAAGAATTGTAAATGTTGAGTGATTTCACTCTAAAATATTAAGATTTACGAGTATTAGGATGCGCGCTTCGGCTAACTGTGCCATCTTTATCCGATGCAAGAGAGCAATTTCTGTCTTAAATTTGATAATAGATCAGTGAAATTAATACGCGTATCCTAATAAATATTTTTATTTGGTGGAAAATTAAAATTAACTCTCCATTAATCTATATTTGGTGGCTAAAGTTTAGTACAAAATCCTGTGACCGACAAATTATTTTGGGATAATGACAATTGCATTTCTGAGAGCGACTTTATGCATGTGATTCTGTTACTTACACCCTGGTTGTCTGCGAATTTTCCATTAGAGCAGATTGAAACGCACAAATCCACAAACTCCCAGGAGATGGTTGAACAAGAACTGATATCACTTCCCCAAGTATTTTACATGCGCCCAGTGCGAGTTACATTGCGCTCCCGCCGCGTTCTGCAGAGTGTCAATTTGGTCCCCTGCCGACAAGAACCCTGTCCGAACGACCTAGATTGTCGATACCGTGGATCATAACCCTCCAGGAGGATATCGAGAACGGTTCACCCTGGGACGCCCATCTCACCTCGGACGTCGAAGGCGAAGGGGAAACATTAAGAATTCAGCAGTCCTCCCATAACACGGGTGGTTCATACGTACGACACCTAGGAGTCCTTGGGGGTGAAAGCGGTGGTGGCTAAGATAGCGCAGACTCGTAGCGACTCCGGGATTCTTTCTCCGCCCTTCGCTGAAAATTCGCCGCCTAGTGACCCTGAATTCCCACCTGTCCTTGGCGGGGCAAGTTACTCTCAGCGTCCGAGCGCGTTTCCTCGCAACATAACTGTTGCTGCGATTACTCGGTTCCGAATATAAGGGATTGCAACCCCTGTTCCGACAGCTTTCTCTACTACTCTCAGTCGACGGGGTAATTAATTAAAGAGCCTCGTTTGCGACAGAAGTCCTCCACAACCCCTTCTTAATCGATTCGCGAGTGAATATATGTATCCCTATTTTCTCGTCCTTCCTCGTAATTCCATTTGCTGAAGGAATCCTAGTTTTCCAAATATTTTTTCCGATTCCAAACTCGTACATCTTAGTTTCTGTTTTTACACCTGTTTCATAACATTTTTTATGTATCTTTGTAATCATACCGTGATTACTCTAATTACATTGTCGTTCATGTTTTTAACAGTGCCTATGCTTTCTTTTTTTGTGAATATTTCGTCTTCGTGCCTGAGAACTTGTCTGCCTTACCTCTAATTTACTTAACGACACCACCATTATATTTATTCGCGTTGAGAAAAAGGTAAGAAAAAATTGATTGCAGTTTACTCAGCTTTCTTCATTGGCTTCCTATACACATAGTTGATTATATACGCACTCATCTCATTGATCATCATGAATCTCTAACTTTCTCCACTGATTAAGTGAGATCGTCAACCCTATCACAATTTCTATCAATGTCCTAATCCAAAGGAAGATAAAGAAGAGTAAAATTGCTCTTTGAATCCGTTTACTGCCAAAAAGAACCAATAATGACGAATGAACACTTATGACCATCATTCTTAATTTATTATCTTTGAAATATGGAATTCAGATGATTTAATGAGCGTACCATGCCAGTTGTAAGACACCGAAGACAAATTTGGTACACGCACAGACACTTGAATGAATAATTCCTGTTCTGAATGATGCATTTCCACGCTTTCACGCCATGTTGAGAAGGTCCCGCGTCACTCTCCTCAAATCCCTTCTGGTATACCTTTCATTTTCCCACCTTTCGCCCATACTCTTGCGCGGTGCCACAATCCACGCTCGTGGATTTCAAATGTTTAGCGCCCCCTCTGTTTGCGGGCTCTGCAGTTTCTTTCAGCACGAGAGCTGCCACTTCAACTTAAGCGTTCAATCATCTTTGTCATTACGAAAAAAAACCTACTCTCATCAATCAACCGGAAGGCTGGTTTATGGCGAATGACGGAGGGCGGAACTCTACAGGCAAGCTGAAATATAAATAAATCCCCGGAGGGCGTGGAGTGACACTCCAGGAATATTTAAGGGGAAAGGAAAATATTTTCTTTCCTTTTTTTTGCCATTCATTTAAACCGGAACACATTCGAATCTCGAGTTCTCTGAGGCGGATTAGCCAGATTGGGAATATATCGGCAGTGCTACGTGCAGGTATATATACAGCTCCCCATGCACAGGAGCCCATGCAGTGGAAGAAGGAAGTTAATAACGAATCACCGAAACCATTTATTCTACAAGTCGCTAGGATAATGAATGATTTACGGTAAATGTGTCCCGTGACATTTCTTTCTTTAAAATAAACAAATGAAAGTTTTGAACGTACCCACGCAGATTATTCGCACTTGAGGATAAATTATAAATTATTTACGTAGTTAAATCCATGAACGTAAATCGATATCGCGTGGGATAATCCAATAGACAGTAGGTGGGTTAATCCTTCAGAGATAAGACAAATGTAGCATTGGCTGACAAAATATAATATGACCACATTCACAACAATTCTTAAGCAATGTAAACTAACTCTTTGATAGAAAATAAGGAATATGACAGAGCATATAGGAAGACTAAAAGACATGGTGTAGACAGTCAAAGAAAAGAAAATACAGTCGAGTGAGTATAGTGGTACTAAAACCTTGCAATTATAAATGCCATGAGCGTCAAACTTAAAACTTTAAGTGGCTTGGAAACAATTGAACACTAGCTTAAGAATAAAGATGCAGTTCTTTAGGTGAATATTTAAAAAAAATTCCCTGTTAGTATTGCGGTTTCTTTCTCCAAAATGTGGGGAATGTTGTGTATAATCAAAAGTATCAAAAGGCATAAAAAAATAATGCATTCTTAATTCGTATAAATTGATTTGATAGAGGAAACTTGGTTGAATTGAAAAAGCTTTTATTGACGCTCAACATAAGAGAATCTCAATTAATTTGAAATCCAGCCACAACATTTTATCTTTCCATTATGACGTCGGCAAACTAAAATAAAAACTATGTTCGATTTTCCAATTACCGTTCTTGGGATTTTTTTATCAATTCAACAGTCAGGGATGAGTTTGTCGTAATTTCTAAGCGGAGAAACTCGCAAAATTTTACGAGTATCAGATTATCAAGTAATTTATTGAAAATTTTTATATCGCAAAACTGAGGATTTTTTCCGCACTTTCTATCATTTCTCTTGAATTTGATGTAGGAGTTAATAAACAGATGAACGCTTAAAGTATACCTGAAATAATTAGCTATGCTTTGAAAAATATTAGCATTGATGTTACAAAAATATTTTCCTTTGCATTCATGAAATAATATTTCATCACAATATTTGTACTTTAAAAGAGAAAACAATAAAAATTAAAATAATATTGTTTCTAAAACATTAATTTCTAATTGAGTTGCTTTGGACAAAAAATAATGACTGTTATTCATCTCTAGGTAAATTAGTTTTAAATTAATATTCATTTCTATCCGGGTTAACACTCTTTGTTATTGTGTCCCCAAAATAAAAAAACAAACAAATAGCTATGGGCAATGTCTTTCAAACACATAATATTCCATTTAGATCCCTAAGTCTATTATTTTTTGCGATTACGTTAGTTTTTCAGCTACATAAAGGGATAAAATAAAAGAATTGGACATATGTCGATCTTTTTTCGCAGTTGTGGGCGACGCAAGGATAAAAATAAATCTCCGTATTTAATTATTCTGTATTGACATGGCCTATTTGATAACATTGTGCCCGTGACAATATTATTAGTAACATGATTAATTAACTTGAAAAAGACGATTTACGGTAAAAATAGTACCTAATGTATCTAATCGGAAAAAGCTAACACATATTTTTCTCCATCATAACCGAGGCGGCGGATCTAAGTATACATATATGTGTGCAAGACAACATTATTATTCCCATAAATACGCATATTTTCTAGGTCAAATGATCAAAGAACACTTCAATAACCTTTCAGATGATAAATTATTTCATTTTTATACCATTGGCAAGTTCCGCTGAATCAAGAGATGGATTATTTAATAGGCTACTCTGGAAATAAAAAATGTTATTTGTTTTATTTCGTTAATAATTATGCATCAAATCAAAAATATAATACATCCTAAAGCGTCTAAATAAAATTTTTCTAAGAATCTCAGTTTAATGACATTTTATTGGGATTTAAATGCTTTATTTTTACAAACTTTCAAAGATATATCGTGTGCACGATACACCCATGATTCAATTACTATTTCAGCAATTAATACACTGTTACAAAGTTTTCCTGACTTACCAACCGACCTTCAAAGTATATTAGATCAAAATAAAACTTCTTCCACGTGGAAACAACTTCAAACGGAAAAAATGAGCTTTCCAATGCACTGTAATGTTATAAACAAGATACGAGGGTCATCCGGAAAGTAGTACCCGTTCGTGAAATAAAGACACATAAGTAAATATTAACAAACATAAAAAATTTTATTTGAAAGAGGATACTTTAAACTACTTCTCAACATAATCTCCAAGCAAATTAAGGCATTTGTCATAACGTGTGACAAGTTTCTGTATTCCTGCTGCATAGTCCTTCGCCGCCAGCTCATTGAGATACAGGGTCACTCCTTCTTTAAGTTCTTCATCGCTGTCAAATCTTTTTCCTGCCAAAAAGTCTTTAAGCTTTGTAAAGAGATGAAAATCTGAAGGGGCCAAGTCCGGGCTATACGGTGGATGGTCGAAAGTTTCCCATTTGAATTGCTGCAAAAGTTTTTGTGTTATCCCAGCTGCATGAGGCCTGGCATTGTCATGAACGAGAATGACACCAGTAGACAATAGACCTCACCGCCGATTTTGTATTGCCCGCCGTAATTTCTTTAATGTTTCACAATACGCATTGGCATTAATAGTGTCTCCACGGGCCATAAAATCAATAAGCAATACACCTCGTCGATCCCAGAAAATGGTTGCCATGAGTTTCCTGGTGGACAGAACTGTCTTGAATTTTTTTGGTTTGTTTGGTGAATGAGCATGATGCCACTCCATTGACTGTCGTTTACTCTCAGGTGATGCATAACAAACCCATGTTTCGTCACCAGTAATTATGCGAGTCAAGAAAGAGTCTCCTTCATCAGAATAACGTCCCAAAAACGTCAGTGCTGCAGCCATACGCTTGGTTTTGTGCTCATCTGTAAGCATGCGAGGGACCCATCTTGCACAAATTTTTGCATAATGCAGATGGTGTTTAACAATTTCATGAACAATTGTTCGAGAAACATTGGGAAAATGCTCACAGATGTCATCAATTGTGACGCGCCGATCGTTCCTCACGAATTCGTCAACTGAGCTCACCAGTTGGTCTGTAATGACAGACGGTCTCCCCGAACGCTCATCGTCGTGTGTGTTCCCCCTCCCCATGTTGAAGTTGCGACACCACCGCCGAACAGACGACTCGTCCATTACATTGTCTCCATACACCTCCTTTAATTGGCGATGAATATCACATGGGCGAACGTTTCTTGCATTGAGGAATTTAATCACTGCCCTCACTTCACAACTGGCGGCGTTCTCAATTTTTTTAAACATTGTAAACAATCACAGAAACAACACAGGCAATGCTAGCGTCACGCAACTTGGCTCAGAGAAGGCAGACAAGCCGCTGAAGCTATCTGACCTCGTCCAGCGGCTACTCGCGTCGTCAGCACTTCATGCGGCACGAACGGGTACAACTTTCCGGATGACCCTCGTATTTTACGGCAATATTTAGATTAAATCTGTCAGATACTGAATTAAGGGTACTATATAGTTTTATATATGTATATATCGATGATGCGGAAGTACTCACGAGAGCAATATAACTTTTGGACGGCACAATAGAACACAGAATAAAACAGATAACACGTAAAAGGACACTCACACTGTAGATGATTTAAGCTTTCGGCCTACTCCGAGGCCTACCGAGTCTGACCTGAAGAAGGCCTCGGAGTAGGCCGAAAGCTTAAATCATCTACGGTGTGAGTGTCCTTTTACGTGTTATCTGTTTTATTCTGTGTTCTATTGTGCCGTCCAAAAGTTATATATGTATATATATATAACTATAATATTGCTATTCCTATTATATATATAATATATATACATATATATATATACATATATATATATATATATATATATATATATATATATATATATATATATATATATATATATATATATATATATATGATTTCTTCGAAGTAACACGGAAGTGTTGAATAAAAAACTTAGACATTAACTCACAGCACGAGAACACATAAAAAGAACACTCACAATAATATCTTGATAATTTCGACGGACTCGAGCTCCGTCTTCTTCGGAAGATAAGATATAGTATGACTAAGGAAAAGGGTACGCGGTGCAGAGAGAGTATGGGACGAGGGAGAGGGGAAAAAACAGGTAGTGGGGGAGGGGTGAAGGAGGGGTATACTTATCGAGGGGGAGAAAGCGGAGCGGGGAACAGGTGGTGGGAGAGGGGTGAAGGAGGAGGTTATGGAGGGGGAAAGGGAGGCCAGAGGGGAGCGGAGTTGGAATAAGGAGGATGCGGAAATAGTAACAAGCGACACAGAAAACTAACAATTCATCCACAGATCCCACAACACCCATGACCAAGGCATCAACTCACCAAGCCAAAACACAGGATAAGGATGACAAAATGTATGCGGATGAATAAATTGTCCCACTACCTCGCAAGAAACAAATCCACCTCAGCCCCACCCCCCCATTAGTGAACGATATTGAGACCCGGATATTGATAGGCTTTACACAGCCATATAAATGCCAATTCCATTATTTTTAATTTTATAGGGTTATCGGATGGGGGAAGGGATGCTAGCACAGAAACATTGTAACAGTGGTTGAAGGGGATGTTGTGGTGGGAGGCATGTTTTGGGATGGGAAGGCCCGCGGACGGGGAGAAGGGATTACATGAGGCGCGATGATTGTTCACCCTGAGGTTCAGGGGTGTAGAGCACTGGCCTATATAAAATGCCGGGCAGAGTTTGCAAGTCAGAAGATAGATTACATTCTGAGATGTGCATGAGGAGTGGGGGAAGGGCGGGAGAGAGTTAAAAGGTGGGATGGAGAGGGGTGGAGTGGTGAAATTATCATGATATTATTGTGAGTGTTCTTTTTATGTGTTCTCGTGCTGTGTGTTACTGTCTAAGTTTATATATATATATATATATATATATATATATATATATATATATATATATATATATATATATATATATATAGATGATGCGGAAGTAATGGCAATTTTGATTCAGCCAGCTCTCATTTGCCACTCTTGTGAGATGCTACGGCGCTTCCTGATGTCGTTTTAGCAGAACCGATTTTGCTTTCCCTTCCCACTTCCCTGCTCGTTCCGCTCCTCATATCGAAGACACGAATATTCTCGAAAACTTGACCTAATTACGCATCAAGCATCTACTTAAAGAACTAAAGCCCTTGCCATACGGTCTGGTATCCCACTAGGTCGAATATACATACTAGCATAATACCTAAAGTGTTATTTTGTCATCCAGCGAAATTTATTTATGAATCCCTAAACCCTAGTTGATGTCTTCGATTTTTTATTTGACGCGGTCCTAGTTCACGACCCCAACCTCCCGCAACATGGCTAGAAGAAATCAGTCTCCAGCAATCAAGTTCCCTTATACACCCGCTATTCCATATTTCTCAGTTAAAAAAGCATCTCTGCCGACATCTAAGAACGTTATATTCCCAGTCGGTGAATATCAACATTCACAAAAACTCTCAAAATAAAATTAGACTTCGTTAGTCCCATTTACTGCTAAAAATAATTCAAAACTCTCGGATTAAATTTCAAAATCTGAAACTGAACACTAATTTTTTTACAGGTTCAAATACAATTACCGCAAATTTACCAGTGGCAGAGCCAAAATCATAAACTGGTCGCTGGTTTTTCTTAAGCTTGTTTCCTCTACCTCAAAGAAAGCACAACAGAAATCTCATGAAATATACTGATGCAGAAAAATGCTCAATGTGATTAAGACGCCATTTTTATGTAATGAATAGTTTCAGGCGTAACTTTGTGGAATAGTTCCATGATGGATAATGTGAAAGGAAAACTTTCTAACTCTATATGTTTCATGTGGAGTTAATTTTTTTTTATTTTTATCACTAAGCACCATCTTTATTCCCGGAAGGAAAGATTAATTCTAAATTCCATAGGGACATTAATATTTTTTTGGTGGCCAACTCAAGGGAAGGCCGCTCCACACTAGTTATGCTACGAGTGTGAATGTTGCAAGTGAAGTTATAATCATCTCAGGTACCAAGCACTCTCTTCACGTAATATCCCTTGCACAGCATAAAGTATCGTGTGTTAGGGAGAACGGAATTTGCGAGTATCCGCATACCTGCCCGAAAGAACCCGTGCTCGCGACCTTAAGATTTCAGCTGAGTTAGTCAAGCACTTACCTACATGCGGTACTGAGACCGGCCACTCTGAAAGGCTCTCCTCAACTAACATTAGTGCATGCTTTCTTTTTGTGGGAGGTACTTGTCGTCTTGAGACGGCACTCGCGTCTTTATCTTTCCTCCTCTGTCGTACATGCATAATAACAGGCCACATCAGTTGAGAGACAACCAATAAAGATAAAGTTATTTACCAAAGTACTTTAGACATACGCTAAATTCGTAACTTTAAAATTTCGTATTAGTAGTAGATCTATGGGAGACGACCGGCAGCTGTTTGTGACATTTGCAACATTAGAGATAGATCGAAAAGGCGGAAGGGTTGGGAGAAACCCGGTGTTGGCATTTACCTTCGTTTAACGAAAGAAGTCCTCAGTTTAACGTCCCATCCGACGGACGGCGTACTCAATTAAAGTGCTTTCCACAAAGAACCTCAAGTTGGAATCGGGATACCACAGAAAAAATCTGCCGTCTCCAGGAGTCGAACCCTGACCCTTTGGGTGGAAATCCAACACGCCACATCAATCACCTTTAAATTTTTTTTATATCACACGATATTTCATCAGCATATGTCACGTATTTAAGTTTGACGTAAGTTTAGACTTTCATAAAAAAGCCTTGAAAAAGGATTCACTCATAAACTTTCAATATTGGTCTCATCCTGTTTCCATGTGTCTTGGCGGATATGAAATAAAGTATCGATATCTAAGTGGCCGTGTTCATAAAAATACGAAGCTAATAAAATGGTAACTGGACTGGACATATACCACTCATTTCCTCGTAGATAAAATTATCAACTTTTCTCCGAATTCTCCAACTCAAATTGGGTCTTTTAATTCTAAGTGTTTGAAATGGCATTACATGCTTTTTGCATATCATCCAATCGTTGCTGTGCTTGTCACTGGTATCAGTTAAGTGAGTCATACCCTAATTTTGGTTTATGCTGGGGAAAAAATCGACGTCAGCTTGCTCCGAAAGCAAAACGGCTGTAGGTTACTAAAAGGAGCATCGTTGTCATGGGGAGTGGTACGTTACATTCTTGACATTTCCATATGAGCAGCCATACCCCCATGGCATTGTATCCCTTCCACTTGGTCAGTTTGGCGACAAAGTAGGACCTTCTGCCCAGGTACACCAGAATTAATGGAAAGATAGGCCGTGAGGACGACGGTTCACAGCATTGTGTACTCGTCAGGTACTTAAGTCCACCTTGGTATTGGTTAAAATGGGGCTTCATACAAAGAAACTGAACGGGGTTATATTATTACACTTATTACGTAATTAATCTCAAACGACAAAGTTACAGAATACCTATAAGATAGGTGGTCCATTAGCCCATACTCATTATTTAAATCCAAAAGTTGGCTAACCACAAACCGCCATTCTTCTGTATTAGTTGTTCTAGAGTATATTTTACGTCATTTTCAACTTGTCCTACGTACTTGTCTCTTGGTCTTCCTCGTAGAATATTTACTTTGATTTTTCCTTCAATAAAGCTTAGAACTATATATTCGAACCATTACACTTCAAGGTGTCTCCAACCCATTTAGTTCTTATTTAGTGTTAAGCTCTCTTTTTGGTCTTTTCCTCTTTGGCTACTCTATATACCTTTCCTTATCTCGTTCCTCAATTTGTTTGTCCATTTATCTCCAGCATTTCCCCCCAGCACCATTGTCTTGTGTTCTTTACCGGTCAACTTTTCCAATTCTCCATGTCTTTAATCCCCGTAGTCCTCCTTATGCCCCATACAAATATTTTGATGAACTGCTTCCTTACTCTCCTACTTACAACCTCAGATTCTATGAAAATGTTATTTGCATATTCTTCATGAAAGTCTACCGAGTGTGATAAAATCTACGGTCGAAGTTATTCCATCCCAGATTATACTGCTGCCCAAATAGGAGAAAGATTTCTTTTCCTCAAATTTCATTCCTAAAATTGGGATATGTATCTGCCTATCTGCATATTCTCTCTTTTATCCACAAGAGTTTTACTTTTCTTCTTGTTTATGCGCATATTATATTCCCAAAGTAATTTATCCATAGCATTTAGACGAGACGCGCTTACAGGTCCGCTAGAGTTTCTGCTACTACGGCGATGCTATCTGCGAAACGGAGCGTTCCGATTTCTTCACCATTCACCTTGACTCATTTGATGATGCTCAACTCTTGTGCTTCTTTATGTCCCTCTTCTAGATGTGCGTTGAATAGTGTTGGTGAGAGTGAGCATCCTTATGAGAATACTTTGTTTATTTTTACTTCCATATTATTTAGGTTTTTAATTCATATGTTTATTAATTAATTCTTGTGGAGGTTAGAAATTATTCTTCTCTCACGGAAATCCATTCCAATTTCCATTCTCTCGTTACGACAGTTAAAAAAAAGGAAAATTGACGTATCACAAGGTAAAAAAAAATAACCCAGGGAGCTTCAGGCATATCCCCACAAAACACGTCAGGCCTACTCTGCATGTCTAGTCGCGGAAGGGAGACTTTGCCTTTCATTGCACAGCTGGCGGATTCTTATTTAGAACCGACAATCGACCTGCTCCGGTTACATTTTATTCTGAGTCTGCTTCTGACGTCACAGCACCGTTTCCCGTGCCGAATTTAGTGAATAGAAATAAAACTTCAGTTCAGGCACCCTTTCATTCAGCAATTGTGCGTGCGCGAATGCGTGCGCCTTCATGTGTGGGCGCGCGTTCTTTTTTTTGATAAGCAATATATTTTCAATCACAAATACACTTTGAGAGAGCTTCTGCCTCATATACTCTTCCTCGAAACTTTAATCCGGATCTTCTTTTTTGTTATTTAAAAAAGACAAACTCCACTCCAACAGACCCTTTCATGAGACTGCCTAGGTACTTAAAAAAAAGAGAGGAGGAGTCCTTTGAACTCGACTGCTGGCAGTAAAAATTTCATGGCTGAAATAATTGACAGTGAACAATAAATGTGAAAAAAACACTAGATATGGTAGGAAAATAAGAATAACACCGAATGTACCTAATTCTTTTTTTTTGGAAGGGACATTAAAATATTAATTAACTGGGTTACTCCTTTATAATATTTGCACGGTAATCAACCCATAGAAAAACTGCTGAGCATGCTTAATCATAGATATTTAGACCTTCGATACTAAAACTCCATTGAAATCGTGAACCTAACGTTACTGATCAATTGTGGAACTAATGTGTTCCATTCTCCCCTTGATTTATGCTTTCGACAAACCTCTTCATGCTTTCGCATTTATTTTCTTTCATACACATAATTATTTCCATAAAGTGATCACACGGCGTTATCTCCAGTAGTAGTAGCAGTTTTAGGGGAGGGGACCAACAGCTGAGGTCATTTGCGCCGCATTTATATCTGTACTTTTTATAAAAAGCCGTTCCCTGTCGGATTTTCCTTCTTTTTAGGTTAATATTTCATATTTTATTCCTAGTTTTAAGTTTCTTCTTCTCGCAAACCACGCTTTCACTTCTGCCATTTTGCTTCTTCAATGCCATGCGTTTTTTATGTACAATGATTGGAAAAAGTTAGACGTTTTTCACCTTTAACAGTCATTGTACTTGATTTATACTTGCCCGTTCGGCCAGTCAATGAACATTTCGCGGTCATATGTGCTATTAGGGATGGATGGAAAAGTAGAAAGAGTGGAGAGAAACCCGGCGTCGGTAATGGCCTACTCGTAACGAAAAGGGTCCACTGTTTAACTTCCCATCCAGCGGATGACATACATGCTCAAAGTGCTCTCCACAAAGCACTTCAAGTAGAGATCAGGAAAATACTACGGGGAAATATTTGCCGTGTTCAGGTTTCAAACCCGGGTCCTCTGGGTGGGAAGGCAGTACGTTGGCCACCGAACCATCCCGATCCCCATATTTACTTAAGATTTTATTAATTTAAGAGCGGTCTTCAAGAAAACCATCTTATTTAAAGGTGTGTCCGATGTTATATTTCTTTTTTTAAGTTTTTTGTTATAATTCGTTGTCCTCACGCCATGCCAAAAACGTCTTCTTAATTATTCAGATCTGTACACTCGAACTCCATCACTCTCATGTAGCAGTAGTTTCAATTATATCGCTTCCAAAATTGCTTTACCTGCCGTTATCATCTGCGACTTGCAAATGGGGTAAATTCTTTGTGTTACTATGATTACTGTTACTACACGGCTTTCATTTTAATAAAAAAGTTATGAACCGAGGTGTGGTAAAAGATGAAAAGTAATAAACGTTGTTTTAGATGCATATAGTTAGACAGCTAATCTATCTATTTAAGGGTAGGTGTTGGGCGGTGCGAAAATACTCTATTTCGTTTTACGCTGACTTCCTTTTCTTTGGCCAATATAATTTATTCCATCCACTTTTCGTGCTTTCTACCGCCCTTCATACTGTACGAAAAATCTATTTCATTCCTTCCTTTTGTCATCTTACAAAGCAGTCCTTCTTTGGATAAATTTGAAATGAAATCTATTCGTAGAGAAATGCGTATTCGAGCTGATTTTATTTTACTTTCCGGGTCACCAAACTAGTGTGTGTGATAAATCATTCATGGTGTCAGCTACTAAGCGTTAGAACTCCTTTCCCTTGACCCTGAAAAATTCTTACCCGCGGGAAATATTCAAAATTTTAATGAATTTATAATCACCTGAGGGAATGTTTTTGAGTAGAGTGTTGATGTTTTTATTTTTTTCCACTTTCAACGAAGAAGCACTTTCTAGATATAATTTTATTATACTACTGCGCATATTATAATCTGGGAATTTAGAATCATGTGTACATAATTGTATTATTAATAAATAATAGTATGGTATTACCCATGCACTATTGAATTAAACAATTTATAAATACAGCGTCGCTTTACTAAATGTTCGTTTGAAATTTTGTTCATATTTCTGTTTCGTGAATTATAATTTTATTGAAAGAGTTCATTAAATTAAGAACACAATGTATATATATATATATATATATATATATATATATATAGATCCACTGTTCTTCAAAGAACTATGGATAAAACATTGTGTTATTAATTTAATGAACATGAACTTCCACAAAGTTGAGCCTGAAACAATAGAAAGAATATTGAAAGAGCACCACATGTATCTGAGCTGATATCTTTTCTGGATTATCCTTGCTTTTAGTAATTATCGATCAGATTTAAGTCTTTTGCGTGCTATATTTCATTCGTTTCTCTTAGGAAGAGTCACTACGAAATAATTAATTCTCGTTCATATCAATTCTACGGCAAAAATTAAAATTTCGATAACTTTCAACAATGATCCCATCCACTTTATCTTCCTTCATCGGAATTCTCTATGAAGTTCTATCTCTGCATTGAAAACTTTGCCTTCCTCTCACATAGCCTCTCAGTTGGCGTTGATGAAATACTGTTCTAATTTTAACGATAATGCATTGGTATGGGGGGATTTTTCATTTTATTTTTTTAACCATTTTGCTCGTGTTCTTCTGCTGTGTTGCCTTTGTTTTGTTTACTGTTGACGGCTCAGCTTTCCAAATAGTGAAACGTTTCCACCCTCTAGAGCTTTTAATTATCCATTTATTAGTGAGAAAAGCCTGGATCTCAATGATAACTTTCAAGTCCTAGGCTAAAGGCTCACTGAAAGTTAAATATTCGAATCCACAAAACCACGCAAACATCCGTATGAGAGAAGGTGAACTTTAAAATTCGACCTTTGTAGGAACTGAACACCTACTAATACAAAATATCGACCAATACGCTTCACTGTGTTTTCACATTAGCCAAGAGACCGGACACATTTTTGGACATTAGTGTCATAAAGCGGTCCGCCGCGTGCATCGAGACCACTCACAGGCCCAAGTGATTTCTCATGGGGCCTTGGAAGCAGATGTCATTTTCTTTGCGGAATCCCTGAAGGTCGGATTAATTTTTTCAACAAAAAACATAATCCTTTTATTACTCGACACAGAGAGAGTGAAAGGTGAAAGCGATCCTACAGGGCGATTGCAATACAGATCCTTCCGCAACTATTACCACCCTCCGTGAATATTACGGCTTAAACTGGCATCGGAACCATTAAAAAAACAAACAAAATTAGTGCTTAACTCAGGAACCCAAGCATATATAAACCTTGCAACTGAAATTTTGTCACCTTAGCCTACAGAATAGAGATAGGTCGCGAATGGAAACTCAAACATAAAACACAACATCGTTGACATCTAAACTATCTCCACCGTGTTTCCCTCAGCTTTAACTCTAGATATGTTCTGAATGCCGGCTCTTTTTCACCCTTAATCATCTGATGTCCTCTTACTTCACACCGTTCTACATTATACTTATTTGTACCTGTCAGAGTGACTATTTTACCTACTTTTCCTTCCAACTTATCTCAACTATGCCATACCATCCAAACTGAAGCCAACACATATTTTCATCTTCATTTCTTACACCCAGCCCAATCTCCAAACCCTTTCCCTTACTCACATCTAGATAAACTGTTACGAGATGCGTGCGATACGTAAAATGTCACAAGTCGTGACTAGAGAATTCAGAAAGAAATTGGCTTAAGAAGGCTGACAAGGTCACTTTCTTCCGACGCACTAATATCTAATCGTGCACTGCACACACCCTTCCACTCCATTCTGAATTCTCTCTGTACTCTTTCCTCCAGCCATTCCTTTACGTGAAACTCGTTCTCCGCCAGTTATCCTTGCCCTTGAGCTGCATGGCTCGAATGGACCCCTGATTACCAAGGTACAACTTTCCCAAAAAATACGATTTCAAAGTCAATAAATTCGAAAATAGCAGGTAGTTATCTGCAAGAATTTGCAGCGATTCTTTAAGCTCTTCTCAGTAAACTGCTTTGTATGAGAAAGCAAACCCGATACATTTCCAATTTTCTCTGTGTTTTCCTTTGATTTTATTATTTACAAAGAAAGATTTACATATTTTACATAGTTACCACTGTGTTCTCATATATTTTCATAGTTACCTCGTGAAGAATTTGCGTCCCTAACTCTCGTTTTTTTTCATGCAGAGGACAATGTACCCAGTGACAGAGGAAATTGAACTTATCCTGATGCTGTTTTTTATGTCAAGACCTGTACCTTTACGGTCATTTGTTGGTTTAAACAGAAGTGTACCTAACTGTCTTGAGCTCAGTGCTTTAGTCATTTCAAATGTTTGAAAATCCGCAAGAAAAATGAAAGTTTCAATAAGTTTTTATTTCCAGCTAAGGATAATTTTCATAGAGGTCAGCATATCAGCATTCATTTAGTGATTGAATTATGTGGCGTAGACTTGTGAGTGCAGTTTATCCTCAAGTATTGCACATGACCCCAGGATTATATTACCTCCCGAGATCCAAGTAGTTACTTAGGCCATTGTCAAGGAAGATGAAACACCAAGCATTTCGGCGGAGAGGGCCCATCATCGCAGATGTTGAGAGGGTACATCCTCTTCGTCAAATTTCAAGCGTCTGCGGTGGCCAGAGGTGCTGGCGGTCAAATCCAATCTTTCGTAGTAATCATTGCAAAGGGCCGTGGACGGTCCACTGTCCCGCATCTCATTCACTCTCTCCATCCCCGTTCCCCGCGCCGGCGATAAAACTTATTATTAAACACAGGGGGAGGAGGTGGTAAAGGGAGGGATGGAAAGACGGCTAAGTCTGGAGGGAAGGGAAAGAGGGAGTTTCACTTTTCAAATGCAATTTTTGTCGGGGACTTGGGGACTACCTCTGGGGGGAAGTATCCTCTCAACCGACAGCAACGGACCACGGCGGAGTATTAAAAAAAAGGGCGAGGGAAAAAAATGACTCCGCGCTCGCTTCCATCTCCGTCGGGAGTTATATCCCATCTCCAACTCCCTCCCTCCCCCCTACGACGGTTGCTGTTTTTGGTTTCCATGGAAACCCCTCCCGTCCGGCCTCGCTAGGTGGCGCGGCTTCCACGCCGAGGAGTTTCGCCATTCCACGGTACTCGCAGGAACTCCATACAGCCGCCAACGAAAAAAAAACATCTCGCTATTGAAATGACCACGCGCCGCACGTTTGTTTGGTAGGTGCAGCTGGAATTATTTCGTTCATCTCGGCGAAAATACGCAGCAACCAACGTTCTTCTCGATAGTTGAGAGTAGCGGATAGTACTTAAAGGGGTGAGTGGAATTCACACACCAGGCTAAGAGAATATGGTTTTTGACTGGGATGGATGAGACAGTACTGTTCCCTGCTTCAAAAACCGAGACCTAAAAATGGTGCCCGTGATAATTTTCATATAATCGAGAAAAATTTTCATTAATAAAACTAATAAATATCATAAAAGTAAATAATAAAGATTTATATAGCAGCTAAGGGGTTTTACTCCAATAGGTAAAAAACTGGACTGATTCTGGCAGAAGAGCCCGAGTTAAACTCAAGGTGTAATCTCTGGCCACCCTCATCTTCGCCCAAACTGTGTGATTTTTCGAGTACCGGAATTCCCTGGGAAACTAGAAGAACTGGCTTCCCAACTACCCTGACGTTTGAATTTCACACACCCCCATAGTACTTAGTGACCTCCATCTTCACCTAAAAAAACTACCCTCCGGGGTGATTACTGTTTGTTTACGTGTGAGTTAGAATGGCAGGGGTGGTTTACTGACGCTAAGAGCCGGGAGCCTCTCTCAGAGGTAAGGTTCCTGAAAATGGCTTTGGAAGACATTCACCATCGTCGGCTCTCCCATGAGATGCAGTTGCATGCTGTTGGAAGAGACCGGACGCATGTGATGGCCAAAGACAATTCCATCCGACTAGTGCGGCGTGGGTTGTTAGAAGAGGGGGCACTGACCGTTCCGGGTGTCGTTTCAGGGGAAGCAGTTCCTTTTCCTGTTTGCCATTTGCGGTTTCCCGAGGGGATCTCGAGCCAGAAAATAATCACATCCTGTGGAAAGCTTAGGAAATCTAAAGTTATCGAAAATGGAACCCAATTCCTCTGATTAGTAGCCGGGTACTCTTTTCAATAGACTACCACACCCTTGGGAAACCAGAAATCTTTTAAGTAAGTTTGTCTTAAAATTTGTTTTAATGCCTCCATCTCCCGTTTTGTTAGGGCGATCCTCTCTTCACGTCATGACTACGTTGATTGCATACACTCGATCCTCTTCATTCCGCGTCCTCGGGAATAAAAAGAACATCACCCGTTCACCAATAACGAAGATTAATCCCAGGGAGCGCAGCAGGAGTTATTGTGTTAAAACCACGCCCATAAGCATCTCCTGTCTCAATAAGGGGAGCTAATCAAATTTTTTTACAAATCGAAAAAAAATTTCTTCCGGGAATCCAAGCAATCTGAACACCGGAGGTGAGCCCCAATGTACGCCGCCTAATGTTTGCGCGTCCTAACCGATGACTGGCTGATACGAATCACTCGCAGTTCACACCGTACCGCGCTGTTGACCCGATGAGACTTTTCGTCTCAGCAGCCGTTCAAGGTTCCTTCAGGCATTAGCTTTACGTATTCCACCTTCACCACCATCTTCTCGGTCCCCCCTCCTATTCAAAAAGCGAGCTCAGCGTCGGGAGACCCAATGGATGACTCTAGGCTCCCAAGTAGAGTTGATGCACGTCTTATTTATTAAATGAGCATATGAGTCTAAGATTGCGATTAAAAAGTCTGGTATACGAAATAAATATTTAACACATTAACCGTTTGTTTTTGTGAAAAAACATGCGTGCTTCCTCTCGTCACCTCGAGAGATACTTATATACTAGTGAGTGCCAGCATTTGAGAAATTTTTCATCATAAAGACGACGCGCTTTTTAGGGAAATGAAATTTAAAAGAAATATCCAAGAAGTATCAAAAGATTTTTAATGTAACGTATCAAGTAAAAGATAACGGTAGTTGTCAACTGATTCGAATTTTTCTTCAACTTCTCCATTATTTCCTAAACTTTAAACGATACACGAATAAGATCGCGAATGATTAGTTTGTAAACACTGTCTTTATGTCTCACTAGTAATTTGGATACATGGCAACAATTTAAATAAATGAAGGGGATAATTTTAAAATAAAATCCTCAGCAATTAAAAAAAATCACGGTAAAATTGAGCGAAAAAAAATATATTAGACAAATATGACGACAGCCTCAAAATTCACTTTGAGAGAAAAATTAAATTTTGCAAGAAAATATAAATTGAAGAAAAGAAAACGTTTGCTTTTACTTTTGATAGCAGAGGAACTTATTGGAGTTCCATACTATAACGGTAGTTTATGTGACGCAAATTTAAAATGACTGGCCGCATTGCTTATACGTATAGTAAAATAATAGAGCTTCAATTCACAACAAAAGAAAGGTATAGTAACCAAAAAAACTTTGGATGGAAAACTCGTTCCAATGTGCTATTATTTTCGGAACACTTCGTATTTACCTATTACTATAAAAAATTAAAGATTATTTCCCCAGCGTCACATGCAAAACACCGTCGCACCAGCTAGTGGCATGACGTCATGCCTCAAACCGTTGGGCACTTTAAGCTCTTTTTCTGATACACAGACACGTACTTATTGAGTTTTCTCGAATATTGTTATAATATGCAGAATCGTGTTTTGCTGCAATTAATAGCTCAATTATTAAGCCTATGTTCCCAAATTTTAAAGTAATTAAGCCAAGGACTTCCCATATTTTATGTCCGGAAAAAGAGAAAACTATTACTCTATACTTTCCTTCCCACTGCATGATTATTTTACCGAAAATTTACCCCCTTTCGTTGAGCAACGATTCCATGTCACAGTACACAGATAGTTTCAACACATCTCCCATTTCCCGAAACCATCTACGTTCTCAGTTAATCACCACGCGCCACGAATACTGCCAATGGCCAAAAGTACGATAACATTTTATTTCCCGCTCCATAAGTCCGTTCAACCGAGTGAAACGCTTCACGTAGGAAAAAGAAACACAAGTACGCACGCTTGGTTTTCCTGCACGACGGGAGAGAGTCAATTCAGTGTGGTTATGCACGAGTGGCTGCTACTTGAATGCAGCACTTTCCAAGATGATCGAAATAAAATGGCTACATTGAAAGATAAATGAGGAAATTATTCCAATAGAGAAGTCTATGGCTACGAAAATAAGAAGAGGAGGAGAACGAATGGAACACATTCTGAGGCAGTTTCCTACCAATCATAGTGGAAATAAATACGGAGAGAGAACTGGAGAGGAAGTCCAGTGATGAATTACGAGGAACAAATGAAGAGTAAAGTCAGCGAAAGGAACTAGGAAGGCATGGAAATGAAAATCGTCGCTCGGGCTTGTAGAGTCATTCATTTCAACTTGAGAGTCAAAATAAAAGTCATGGTCACGAGCGACCACTCCTGTACACGTCGAGCTTGTTCGCGAACATTCCAAATTCAGAGTTATCAACCCGACGGTTGGTTCAACACAGTTAGGGTAGAGCTCACCCAATACTAAGCATTATACGGCATGTGAAATTTTCACATTAATAGGTTTGGGTGGCAGTTCTTTTCACTTTGGCGCCTATGGATTCTCAAGAAGACTTGGAACCCGAAAAATCACACAGTTGGTATAAAGCTAAGGGTATCCTTAGACGTCCTCGAGAATCGAACACAGACCCCAACTCCAAAGCCCAGCGCTATTCCCATTGAATCACCACGTCCATTTGTTAGCATTATGGTATTTTAAGTATTACTGGTAATTTATTTTAATTCAGTTCTCCCCTGATTTTTACTTAATTTTATAAACGTAACTTCATGAGTTTTAAAAAGTAATGGCAGACCTTATTTTCCTAAATGAAATAAAAAGTTCGGCTCACAAAAGAAGGTGACTGAAATAAGGATACAATTTTTGGAGATTAAATTTTTTTAAACATGTGAAAGGATACACGGTATAAGATAAAAATAAGAAATATAGTAAATACAATAAATTACTGAATTGCGTTGTATTATTGTATTGTATTGAAAGTTTTGTGTTGGAAAAGAATTCGGAATGAGTATAAATCCTAGGAAATAAAAAAGTTTCGAGAATAAGTAGAAAAAAAGCAATCATTAATGTGTTCCCGGGAGTAAAAACTTCATAGCAAGTGAAATTATTTTAGGAATTGAGAAGATTAGTAACTTGGTATGGAAAATGTAGCTAGGAAATAAGAAATATGATGAAGATGTAGAAAACTTTTGAAAAGGTGGAAGGACTTTTGACGGAAATAAAATTCTAACATCAGGGTAAATATAACATCAGAGTCGGGGAAGCCTGAAAGCATCTAATGTGCCATATGCAACGTAAGAATGAATCCTGACAACCGAAACAGGTGACAGGTTGTCAGCCAAAAGAAAGTCCAATCCATTCGTATATCGAGGGAAACATTTGTGGAAAATGTTTAAAGGAGGAATGGGAATACAGTTCTATCAACGGAGTAAAGATAATGATGGTTAATTCGTGGATTGTAATCAAGAAACCATTTCATGTTTTTGCCACTAGCTCAATCGGTGTGCAGGATAACAGCAACGAAATTCGAAAGTAACATATTTCTCCGAAAAATTAACTTGCGAACATTTAATGGAAACTCTGGACATCATAGGAATGCCCCAAATGGCCCATTCTCTCGTCCACACATGGAAAAATCAAATACTTTGCAATTATCTTAGATTGCTGTCTGATTGTGCACTATTTCGTTCTAAATCTAGTACATTTGTTAGATATGATATTTTAAATTACTTTTTCATCTTTTTGACGGTCAACGCATATAATAAAACCTTTGCACAATTGCTAAAAAAAGATATTAAAATAATTAGGTTGGTGGAAGGTTGGCATTTTAGCCGTTATTTCTGTGTTTCATCAACATCAGACACATCGATTCTGAAATGGAGGGCGTAAGTCGTATTTTTTAATAACTAAACACATAAAGGGTAATTAGAATTATTTTTGGGATAATAATTAAAAGTACTTGAAATATAAAATTTAAGCTAAATAACGAAATTTCAAAGGCTATTAATCTAGATGAAATAAAGAGAGCGAAACTTTGATGTACAATTTTCAGTACGTAAATAAAGATGTAGACGGATTGAAGGAATAGACGGAAGGCTTATCAGGGCGTAAAAAGTGTTAACATTATAAAGGAAAGAAAGAGCGAAAGGCTGCAAGAATCCACTATTTGTATTGAAAACTGATCATGACGACATTTTGTTGTCACATTAATAAAAAAATAAAAGAAACTCGTTTCAAATTGAAAAGTAATTACCCTTAATTGAGATATCCCAAGGATTTAAAATTCTAATATTCATAATTTGACGTGCTGCAGGACAAATGCATAATTTTAATTGAGCCATCATAAATATACAAAAAGAAAAACTAGAATATGTAGTAAAATTTTGAAATTTAGATATTTTAAACATTCTAAAACACATAAACTCGCTTCCCTTTCGCAATTTAGCACTAGGTTAAAGATGACAATACTGTGAGCCAACAGTCATTACTGGTGCTGCGACTATCACGTAAGTGCGAATTTTTAAACAGAACGGAAACTAACGTACTAATTCTATATATCAGTTAATTGATCTATCTCATTTTTTTATTTGGCAACTTAACCACTAACAGCACAATTAATGCGAAACATAGACTTTATATAGAGCATTTTGCACAGTACTTCAGTTCATATGAGTTTTCGTTTTCCAGTCATGATATTGGAAGGAGAAGCATGGAATTATTGTTGAAATTAACATTGAATATAATATAATATTATAAACGTTCATGTGCTACTTTAACTGGGTACCACGAATACTATTATACTATAGGCTGTGCAGTTCGAAATATCCTGTGGTTCACGTGGCACAGTCGCCGTTTGAATCTAAGACACAGCCGAACAGTTACCACATCCGTTCAGACGAAAAGGTACTTATTCAACATCAGCTGTCCCCGGTAGCCAGTCAAATGCTAACAGCGTAAAGAACGAACGTCTTCTTCCCTTTGGCCACGAAACGCTGAGGAAGTTGGGCCAAAATTTTTGGAATGAGTTCGCCGATAAAAGTTGGGGTACCCAGGATATAAAAAAAATTAAACACGCACACGGTCGTAAAAGAAACGGCTCCAGCATGTAGTTGTAAACGTTTTCTCCTCGTATTCAGAGAAAAAGGTTGATTGGACTCTACGCACACGTTGGTCCCAATGCGATTTTTGGAGATACGGTTTTGTTTACCTTTTAACAAAGACCCCGTGTTTCCAAGGAGGATGTGGAAAACATTATTTTACTCTGTTCACAGCCTCCCTCTTTCCCTTCGGCCATCTCTCATTCCCACGCTCCGCCTTTCCGACGTTTCCGAAAAGTCTTCCCATCCTTTCTTCCTTCACTCTATCCCTCTTCCTTTTTCCGGAGAAAAAAACTTTTTTTAGGGAAATGCTACCCACCATGCCCCCCACCAATGTGCCTTATGCATTCACGCACGACCCCTATGCATTTTTTTTCGCCTCTTTCGAGCGTTAAACGACCCGTGAAAGATATGTTGCGCCGTAAATACGTTCCTTTATCGAGTACCGTTGCTCGTATTTTTAACAACTGGCGTATATTGTTCACTGCGTGACCTTTGCCTATTTCCCGTCTCCAAGGAAGTCCGAAATATTTCATCCAGTTGCAACAAATGCGTGCTGATTTATTGATTCAGTCAAAGAAAAATTCATTAATTACAAATTTTAAGCAATAAAACGCATCAAGACGGCGAATTTACGCAGTAAAATTACATTATAATCATACTTGTGCTTGAAAACAGTACCTAATCGTTTGAGTGGATGTCTTTTTGAAGTTAATTAAAACCGGTTTCAATAACCACATCAACATCACCTGATGATGATGTAGTTACATTGAAACCGGTCGTATTAAATTTATTTTGTGGAAAACTCCCAATTTTTTATTATTCGTGATATTCCACCATATCACTCCTGAAATGTCTCTTTTTATTTTTTTTTGACGTGTTTGCTCAAAGTAAATAGCGTCCAGAGTTGGGCCAGTTTGATTATTTGAAATCATAAATAACGGATATTCAAATGGGACGAGGTAAGGAATAAGGTATATGATTAAGATGGTTGTACAATTAAGCAACCGCAAATGTGATATTGATTGTTTTTCTATACGGTATTTTATGCAGTTTTTGGCTCGGTATTACGTAATTATTACCAGTATTACAACTTGGACTTGATAATTTTAGCTTGGAATAGTATATTTATACATATTTTCATTAGAATAATACGATAGACGTGAAAATGAACTGAGCTTCGCTAATCACCTTACTTTGTACTGCGCTATTGTGGATGCGCAAAACTCGGAATCCTTGAATAGAGCGTTCGTCTTTATTGACCAATGGACTATTTAATTAGTTGCTAAATAATAATAATAATTTATTAAATATAATATAAAGGGGCGGAGGTAGGCCAGGAGTGGCGTGTCTGCCTGTGGAACAGAAGGTCGCTGGTTCCATGCCCGGTGAAAATTTTTCAGCTTAGAAAAAACTTGTCAATGATTTTACGGAACGAGACAAACACGCATTAACAGAAATAAACACAAAAATGGTAGTTAGGAACGAGACAACGAGAAATAGACTCATACTAAAAAAGATATCCCGAAACCCATGGTGAAAAGGAGCAGTTTCACCATTAGGTGGTGCAGACCGAGTGGGTCGGCCTTTCAATGGTGGCGCAGACCGAGTGGATCGGCCCGGCATCAAGCTACTACAGCTGCGGGCGAGAGTGAAGTTCACGGAATCGGCCGCAATACTGCGATGTGGAAGGCAACGGAAAACTACCACATGCTAGACTATGCGGCCTTGTCATGAATTCAAATATAGTAGAATGGAAAGATATGAGCTGCAGTAAACTAATCCTAGGATTGAAATACTGAATATACTCGTATAAATGCATGCTAAGTTCAACCCTTTCAATCAATATATGTGTGTGTGTGTGTATATATATATAGGTGTGTACGAGGTGTGTTAAAAAATAATGAGAAATTTAATTTTTCGGACAATAATATTTATTTATTCTTATAGATTTTTGTTGTCACCTTAAAAGTAGTCCACATTGGAGATTATGCACTTATATATACAGATGAAGAGGGACCTGATCTTGAGTAGTTTGCTGGATTTGGTTTCGTTAGGAGTCACAAAATATTTATTTGGTAGTTGTACCTTTCCATAAACCTACCTTAACCGGTAGATTACCTAGTAACAGTAATATACACATATTATATAAATATAATATATTATTATAACATATATTATATATTTTTATAATATACAATTTTAATAATATAATAATACATTATATCATAGAATATTATTATATTATCAAATTTTCCATTAGGTTAAATTTAAATTATTATTTAGCAATATATTGTTGTAGGAGAAACGTTCAACGAGTCTTTCGGTCTTAGAGACTCGATGGAACAATGTTTTCGTAACGAGCGTTTCCGGAATCGATAGCATTCATTACGTACGCTAAGTTCGACCCAGGGGCCCTCAGAATGGATGAGAGTGATCATAGCACACCACCTCCATTCACACAATGTCGGATTCTCCTTCTATTATTGGCAATACCACTGGGCAAGGAAAGAGAAGGGAAAAATATTCCCGAAGGCGTAGGGAAAAAAAGACAAGTCAATTTATTCTCCATCGGCCTTCAGCGTTCTATTATCCTCGGGCTACCAGGGAATTCCATTTCCTCCCCACACCGTTGCCGCGGTTTATCAGGCTCTATATTTTTCCTCCGATTTCATATTACAATCGCTTCGGAGAAACTATGGTGACTGCAAAAAGATACAAATTTCCGGCACACAATGGAAATCCAGGTGTTTTAGATTTTCTAAATTTCATTAGCAAGAAAATATTTTCCTATTTTTCTCGCTGATGTGGTAAACTTGGAAGAATTGAATCACAAAGCGTAACTGCAAATGGATACGAAACGCAATAATCCCGAAATTACGCGATAATTTCAGGTCCATCGAATTTATAACCAACGGTACGAATTGCCACTTATATTTTCTTATGTCGCTGTGCCTGACGCAAGCTCTTGGTTACCTGATAGGAATTATATCTTCAGAATCCAAGCAACGCCACGCTCTCCACTCCATAGGCTCAAGTGTACAATAAGAATTTCGCTTTTTTTTTGGAATACAATACGTTTGAATAACCGTGAGAACCTAGGGAGGGTTGCAATCGGCAGCGATGGAGTGACAACAATATAGCGGTAGCGTCTCAGGAGATTATAAGCGAGAGACGAGAGTGGAGAAAAGAATGAAGCAAAAAAGTATGAAACGGAACATTAACGAAATGAAGAGAAAATCTAAATGGAAATGGTGCGCATTTTGTGTGTACTTACCTGAGATTTTAAATTGAGAGGATTTAATTTTTGTGATGGCACAAACGGCTTCGAGGATCTCGAGCACGTTCCAATACAAGACTTAAGAATTCGGTAAATTCTCAACATTATTTTTCCTATATACTTTTGTTGTGGATGTCCTTGTACCAGAATTTTCGTAAATTCACGAAGATATTTTTAAATTCGAAATTGGAGCGGACTTCAGGTTTCAATTAACCACTTCGCTAATAGTCGCAACAACTGGCAAATACAATCGGATACTTTGTCTCTTCACCGAACTTATACAGTTTATTCCAATAAAAAAACTCCGTAAATAATTCATCGTTCTATTTGATTTATTTAGAATAATTTAAGTATTTTTTGGAATTCCGTAGTAGAAAATTGTCTCGTCCCACATATAAAAAATAATTCATGAAAATTAGCCAGATTCTAGGTGTTCTACACTCCATTAAGATATTGTGTACCGCTACCGTCACCAGCAGTTGGTAGTAGTTATTAGTGGAAGCGACCAACAGCTGAGGTTATACACGTAATTGGAGATGGAAGGGTTATGGAGGGTTAAAACCCGGCGTCTGCGTTAGCCTTCTCTTAATGAAAGCCGCCAAGGAGTCCACAGTTTAACGTCCCATTCGAAGCATGGCGCACTAATTTAAAGTGCTCTCCAAAATACACCTCAAGTAGGGATCGGAATACCACTGAAAAAACTGCCACATCCCAGATTCGACACCGGGCCCTAAGAGAGGGAACCCATTGCATTACCACCGATCCCCAAGGCTACTACAGAATTATTAAGCTGTTTCTCATTAAAAACCCTATCTCACAGGGTTCCTAATAGAATTTCTATCTTTGAATAACCATTGAGTCTTTTAGATGAGCTGCGCTTCTGAATGAAAAGAGGGAACCAAAATAAACTAGTCAGAAGAAAGTATCCGTGAGTAACATTATTTTGGATTCTTTTAGGAAGGACTGTTCCAAATCTCTAGAACGTGGACATTAGGAAAAAATGTGAAGGATAAAAGGAAGTTAATTGGAACAGAAATTATTTGCAATGCTTGAAATTTCATCGTGATGAATCTCATCCTGATTCTGTCCTTATTCAAATATAACGAGTACCACCATGTTACTCCAGAAGTTCTACCCACATAATGGGTCTCTGAGCTCTAAAACTCAGCTCTTTTGTATGAAAACTGGCTCATAAATTTCTCCACCCTCTTCACACTCCTTCGAAATGGTAAACTTTCTGATGTCCGGCGAACCAATGGTAGAGTTAATTTATTTGCCAGTACGTTAAAACGGGAAAACTTATTTTTAACCAATTCTCCTGGGTTTAAGTAACTTTTTATGACCTTATCCCGATACTAACTTAGAATAACTATGCAGTGGTTGTATAAGACTCTTATTACCACCTTATTCATCTTTAATGAATCACAAAATACCAGGGGTGATTTTTCAACGCGATATTAATCGATAAATCAATTGCACGTTCTGTGAAATTAGGGCTAATGAGGCGTCACAAGAGCAGATCATAACATCAATTTCAAAACATTGTTGAAATTAATTAGCAGAAACCTATCAAACTAAATATTGACAATTAGATCACTCTTAACTATAATTAACGCATTATAAATCTTCACATAAACTAATTTACGAAACCAGTTAAAAGGTACGTATGATAGGCCCAAGTCCATCTCAATGCACTCCAATGTGATATATTTCGCCTTCATTAAGTAAGCTGAATCCTTAATAGGTAACCTAGGGTATCTTCTTTCCCGTTGGGTGCCTAGGGAACAAGTAAAAAATATTGGAAATTATCAAAGGCTGATTGTGTCTTCTGCTTTTTTTAACGACACAAGTAAATTTATAGGACTAATATTCTTTGAACCAATTATAGAATCGACCAGTGAAAGGAGAGAAACTATTTAAAGTTTAACTTAAATTAACACTAAATTATAAATAGCTTGAAATTTGAATTCTACCTTTCGCTCGCAGTCATAACAGGGAAATTGATGGAATAACTCAGCGTAGTATTAAAAAAAATATTCATGCTGGTTTTGATCGAATTTGGATTTAGTGGAAGTGAACGCTTAGAGGTAGACGGTTGTTTCGTGCTTAAAGCCAGACGTCTTTAAGTAGGGAGATGTTGAGTATTCGGCAACTAAAATATCTCCGTAACTCAGTTCATGTCGTGGCTCCTGAATTTCAAGTTATATACTTTTCCCGCAAAAGAAACCATAGGAACCGTTAATGGATAAAGGTCCATGGATCACGGATGAGATGATTACAAAGATAGAATAGAGAAGAAAATGGAAGAATGTGCACAGAGTTAAGCAGATGGTAGTACAAATAGTTTATAATAAATTAAGACGGACAAAAAATAAAACTAAAGAATCATAGTGGAAGACGCAGTGCGTAGATATGGAAAGCTTACACAAGAAGGCAGAAATTGGTGCGATAAACAACAAGGTTAAATCACAATCGGGAAATAAGAAGGAAAGATCTATACTAAGACTTAGAAATAAGTGAGGTACGATAATATTTGAAACAGAAAGCATTCAGGAGAGATGGAAGGAATATATAGAAGAACTTAATGGTAAATAACTTAGGCCAACAAGGTTAGACATAGAAAAAGAACATGACGTAGAGGAAGATAGCTTAAGCACAGGAATACTCGACGATGAGATGGAAAGGGCACTAAAGGAGATGAAAGCAAATAAAGCCGTGGAGGTAGACAACATTCTTGTGGAACTGTTGAAATGTTTAGGAAAATGTGGAAAGGGGACTCTACTATATATGGACTGATTCGTAATATCTATGAGGAAGGAATCTGGCCGGAAGGTTTTGTGAGATCAGTGTTAGTTCCTATGCTGAAAAAGGTAAAGGCTACATCATGTGAGGATTACAGAACAATAAGTTTCATATCCCACGCAGCTAAAGTTATTCTCAGGATCATCAACAAAAGGATAGAGAGTAAGGCAAATGATTACTTAGGGGATGATCAGTTTGGGTTTAGGAAAGGAAGAGGTACGCGTGATGCCATTGCAGTAATGAGATCACTAATTGAGAGGAATATAGAATACAACCAGGACGTATTTGCCTGTTTTTTTCGATTTCAAAAGGTGTTCGATTGAGTGAATTGGGAAAAACTGTTGAGTATATTGCAGAAATTGGAATAGATTGGAGGGCCAGGAGACTAATCCGCAACTTGTACATGCCTCAGGCTGCTCAGGTGCGAATGGGTAACGGAGAGTCCGGATGGGCAGTGTTAGGAAGAGGTGTAAGGCAGAGTTGCCCATCATATCACTGGTTGTTGTTCAACGTGTGTGTATATATATATATATATATATATATATGTATATATATATATTATATAATATAATATAGGATGGAAAAAACTAGAGCAGGTAGAACAGTTTCGTATCTCGGAAGTGTTTTGGACCAACACGGTCAAAGTAGTAGGGACGTAATAAGAAGAATTACGATGGGCAAGGAGGCTTTCTCAAGTAGGAGGGAGTTAACGACGGGGAAGTTCAGTAGGGAGGTTAAGAAAGGACTCATAAAAACTTTGATATGGAGCGTAGTTATGTACGGTGCCGATACGTGGTCACTGAAGCAGGCCTACATACCTAGATTGCAGGCTTTTGAACCGTTTGTGTGGGGAAGAATGGAGAAGGGAAATGGACAAAAGGATTGGTTGGTTTAGTTTGGGAGGTAACCGACAGCTGAGGTAATTGGCGCCATTAGGGATGGGTAGGAAAGGAAGGGTGGAGAGAAACCCGGCGTCGGCATTAGCCTACTCTTGTCGACGGACGTCGTACTCACTCAAAGTGCCCTCCACAAAGTACCTCAAGTAGGGATCGGGATACCACTGAAAGACATTTGTTGTCTCCAGAATTTGAACCTAGGCTTTCGAGGTGGGAAGCCTGTACGTTAGCCTCCGTACCATCCCGATCCCCTGGACCAAAAGGAAAACAAATTAGGTAGTACTAGGCATGGTGGGCGAGGAGAAGGGTCTGTCAGGAGAAATCCTAAAGATGTGGGAAAAATGGATGAGGAGCGTATTGATTGGCATTGGGATGTTGAAGACTGTAATAGAAGGGAGAATGTTAGGCAAACGAGGAAAGGGCAGGAACAGAATAGAGATGTTGGACGGGTTGAAGGGAGGAAGGAAGTTCTCAGAGATGAAAAGGGACTTGATGTAGAGTGGGTGCTGGATTTGGTTCTGGTGTTTTGTTGTGAGCCACAACATTTTTATTTGGTAGTTGTGTCCTCCCAAAAACTTCGGTAAATTACTTAATACTGATAGTATTAGATGGCCAATTTTTTGGACGCAAGATGTTTTCTCTAAATGCTAGGTATATGAAAAAAGCTTGTCTCTAGGCCCTGAATGCGCAAATTTCACATAACACAGTGTCAGGCGATCCCTACTCACCTGGAAAATAAAACTCAACAGTGTGGTTTTTTAACCCATGGGTAAATGACACAAAATATTAAAACACACAACAGTGACGCAGGATATTTTCGAAGAAGGAAACTTTAATGAAGGTCTGGATTGAATTAAATTTGGCTGTAATTGTTTCCAACAAAATGCACTTTCAGTGTTGTGAAGGCAGTTTCGGATCGATGGCAAACTTTTCTCAGACACAGGGGGTATAATTCAGAGTGGCATTGGAAAACTTTGATACCTAAAATGTCTCTATTCTTCTCTCTCTCTCTCTTAAGGAAGTGATATACAGTGGAGATCCGTATATACGAATCTCAAAACAAGGGAACATCGAAACACTGAAATATTACGAGATGCGTAGCGGGAAACTCGCAGAACATCTCGTAATTCAAGCGGTAAACCAGTCGTACAAAGATAGGGAGATAGGAGTGATACAAATAAGTAATATGCCCGTGGCTTACGGTATTCAAGTCCCTAACACGTCGCAGTAAAGTAATGCATGCAATCTTGCGCCCAAATAGTAGAAACTCGGATTTTATATGCTGCTTCCATATCCTGGTGGCAAAGGAAGTACGTGACATAGACTGCACTCCGTGAATGTTTTCAAATGTAATCACCCATTCTGTTTTACCATATATTAAGGTTTTACGCGTAAAATATATGTCAAGTGCAGTATTTAATTAGCGAATTTAACATTTTTAGGCATTTTGTACAGCGTGAGGCTTGGGATTTTCAATCTAGGGATTGCGGAAGTTCCTACCGAAATTTTACCGGAGGGCAATAACAACTGCCTGCCCCAGTGCTGCAACGATTGTTCTACGCTAAATAAATAGTTTTGCGTATTTGACGGATAAATATATAATACGCTTTTCTTTGTCCAGAATAAAATTTATTTTCCAAATAACACGTCTTTGAGCGATTGACACCAAGTACGTATTGGAATCTCTAAACCGAAATCGTCCTATACAACTAATTTTAAAAGGATTAAATTCTATATATAAATTTTAATTTAGACACCAAGAGAGTAAATATTATAAAAAAACAACGATTTTATCGCCAATAATGTATCACTGTCATACAATATCACATCAAACAGGAAATAAGAATCATTCTACTCTTATAAATAAGCAACGGAAACGAAGTATTTTAAGAAAGAAAGGAGGTTGTCAACGTCATAAACGAACATATAATCCAATAAATTTACTTTTAGCCGCCTGGTCGAATAATCCAATGAACAACGGATGAGTGTTGCGGATGTTTAGAGGATTTAGAATTGACCGTAAAAATTTAAATACGTCAAGTTATAACTCCGTTTAGTTTCAAGTTATAAATAAATTTAACGTAAAGTTATAACTTCATGCTTTGGTTGACCTAAAATCTTTAGTATTTTCATTTCTAACGCGAACTCTCTTACTTTCTGATGGACTCTCAGCAGAGCACCCGTGCCAAACTTACCCTTTGTGTCAAATATTTCTCAACCTTCTCTACTACTCTGCTTTATTTCTCATTTTATTTGTCTGTCAGACTCCACCCCAAGGTAACATTTTTCGCAGGTATTCAATTCTTCTCTTGCTCTAATTTCAGGTATCTGAGTCTTCTGATGAGCCATTCTCCTAACTAATACATTAAAGTTGTACATTATATGTTGGTGAAAACAGACACAATAGTTATTTCTCGTATTCGTGCTCCTCATGACCCTTGTTTCAATGTTTGTGTCATGCTTTATAGTCCTTTCATGTTTCACGAAAAAGAATGAAATTAGGACCCATCTTTTATGAATTCGTATCTCGTACTACTTCATTGAATTCATGAATTAAATCTTTCTGGTCTGAGATATCGTTCTCTAAAAAAACGTTCAAACCGGAATCTACTCAAAACGAAATAACACCCTACTTAATTTTTTCACTGTAAAATGAAATGTCTCTTGCAAATGAGAAAATCATAAGCGAGAAGTTTATTAATCAAATACGTATTTTAATGGACTCTGACGTATGAAGATGCCGCATGACATTCTTTGTAAAATGAAAGTGTGACCAGGGCATAGTTTATGTACTTAACAAGGGTTACGTATAATAGGTAGATGAGGATCAAAATAAAATGGATCAAAATGAAAAAATGGTAAGAAAAACTTAACCAAGAAGTTGTGAAATTTCCGAGACATAATGACTTGGGTCGTAAAAAGTCTAGTGCGACGAAAATTTTTATTTACGATTTCCTAGCGAAAATAAAGCCGAGGGTTCGCGTTATAGAAAAGGATGCAAGAAGTTGAGAGAAAGAACCAGTGACAACGGAATTCATTCTCTTCACTCCGTGCTTCTCGAAATATCTCTCCAAATAAATCTTACGGCAAATCTTACAATATATCTTGCAGTACATCATACCATTATTAACAGCATAGGCGAGGATAATTATTCAAATTACCATGTGTCAAAAATCACATTCACAATGGAATAATTGATGTTGGTTAAAGGGCGATCGTATTCTAAAATGTTCGCATGCCTATGACCAGTAATTTTTAAAAAAAATATCAGAAAATTTGCTTTAAAATTTCCTAGGCGGCCTGAAATCATTTGGTTTTCCCTTAATTGATTCGCTGAAAACTCTGTTTGGCTTATGGTGACTAAAAAAAATTTTCAAGTGCCAAAATTCGTATTTCAAAGCCAAAACCTTGTTTCAAGGAACTTCAAATGTGGGTACTTGTTCATATTTTCATGAACATCACGTTAAATTAAGTACTTTGGAGCATCACTCAGAGTAATGACAAACTTCGTGTAATAACAAAGCTAAAAACTTCTTCAAACTAATATATCTATTTTTTCAGTCCACACAAAATATTAATTTTCAGAATCCTCAGATTTTCTTCCTGGTTAAAAGTTTGTCAGCGTATTCAAAAGGTTTCCTCCTTTTCCGCTCTTAAAAATTCAAGGATCAACGGATACCCCTTTCTTGAGGCGTAAAATGTTCATATTTAAAGGAAACAGAAACATCCTTAAACACGGAATCGATGATTTTCAATGAAGATGCCGCGGCAGGAGGATTAAATCCAGCGATGCTGGTTCTCCGACCTTAATACCTAAACCTTGATCGCTGGATATTGAGTGCCCACATCCATGCTGACATCTATAGAATGCGTGAGGTTTGTGCTAATTTTACCTCGCTCGCCTGAGCGTCGCCTTTAATTTAATCACAGCTCCCCAGTTTCATTTTCTTCTCCCTCTTCGCCTCCATCATCATCATTAGTTTTCGGCCCGCAGAGTGAAAGCGAGATCAGCCACTCCCCAAACCCCTACCCCTCCGCAACCATCCACACCCTTCCACCCTCTCTGTTCCAACTCTCACCAATTCCTTGAAACACACCCCCACTTTCCAACCGGAATCCCCTTCCCAACCCCCCATCCCCGAAATCTTCACATTTTTTTTTGCTCTTCCATTCTCTTTTTTCCTCTACTACACCCTCTCCAAAGACCACCTACACAATGCTCGAATCCACGAACTCCTTGTCTTTGCAGCGGCATCTGTCAAATAGTAGTACCTCTGCGTCTTTGTCTCTCTGTCTCCGCAATGCGTCCTCTCTCAGCTCCACAATATTCCGTGTAACTCCTTCCCCCTTCAATACTCACCCCTTTCTCTTTTAGACAACTCGATCTTCTTAAGCCGTCACCAACGTCAGGCTTCCGGAATTTTTACGACATTTTTGCACTCGCACAGAGTGTCTTATTTTTTTATGGATTAATTTTCTCGCAGTCTGTACATGAGTCTTTCCTTTGAGACTGGACCGGATGGAAGCATTGAGTGATATTTATGTTCAGATAAAAAATAGTTCAATTAAAAATATTTTGCTGCTCAGATCATTCTACAAATCAAAATTCGACTCCTGAAATAATTCCTGCAGAACATACGCTGCGCACTAGTCTGGAAATGCGTGTCTTTTAATTCAATAATATATAAATGTTATTCTCGCGTTCTCACACTTGCCGAAAAAGACCCTTGAACGACCCTTTTTTTAGGTATATGTTGATTTTTGAGTTGAAATATGCCATCAGAGTTTGTATTAAGTAATCCTCGGAGCTATCTTCCTCCATAGTAATCTTCATATCACCTGAGATGTCTTTTCTCCAACGTTTTCCGTCTCCTATCTTGTCGAATTAGGCCCAGAACTTTTTCCGTTTTTCTAATCTTTTACGTTCCTTTCAACTTAGGTCTTCAATTAGCTCTTATGCGTTGGAATTAGGCCAATTAGTTTCCCTCTCGTCGCATTCTTTAATAGATTTATCCTAATCTAATCTTCTGAAGACTTCATCAGTCATTTAGTGCGCCTCTATCACTATCATCGTTCTTCTTTGGCAACAATTACATCTTTTCTAATTTTCTTTTCTCTTCCGTCACTATTTTTCACCTTTCAAAATTTCATAAAATTAATTTTTATGGAAAAGTGCAAATGAATAGTTTTCTTATGTCCATTAAAACAATTTTCTCTTCTACCTATCCTTCTTTGCTTCTTGAGTTTTTCTGATTATCATTATTCTATGTTACTTATGGAGAATTATCCCACAGGAATATGCGTATCATAACGTATATATTTATTTTAAAATAATCAGATGCAATTGGCCCCATCGGTATCTCGTTACGATTTTACACATATCGTTTAATTTGTGACAGTTTTATATCTTTCAAATCCTAATATTTTTCCATGTATAACTATTATGCCCGAAAACAATAAAAATACTTTTTATTTCTCCCCGTATTCCCTCTATGTATTATTTTACAGTTTTATTTACGCATCACTTAAACTTAAAATCATCTGCTAGTATTTAATTAGGTGTATAAAAATATCCAGTTTTTTATTTTATTACTGAAATATTAAGACTTTGAAACTTCAGGTTCTCGGATTGTTACTCTTCAGATATTTAGTGGTTTTAAATTTGATTTAGATTATATGTATTTGGAAGTTTTATATATTTCTGGGCATATAATATGATCGAATAATACTTTCTTTTTAGGACCCATAACACAAAAGAAACGTTATATTAATGGTTTATATGTATGTATTTCAAAAAATCACCCACGCGTACCTTAATTCCCCATGAAAACGAGTCTTAATCTTCAAGACCATTAATGCATGCATATACCGTCGTCCAGTCGCAGGGTTAACTTCATTGAAATTTTCAATTATGAAAAAAACATATAATTTCCATAAGCATTTTGTTAACACGACCCAGGTTTCGAATTCTTGAGCCATCTTACGTTGAGTTGAGACTTCAGGTCAAACAGTATTCGAAGATGACTCACGGAGTGGAAGATCGGGTTTTAAAAATATAAAAAAAAGTTAGTGATTATTACGGGGTTCTTAATATCTTTTCCAAAATTAATATTAAAACATATTAAGTGATAGAGTCAAATATTTCTACCCTCGCACATGAGAGATTGAGCAGTTTAGGTGCGTAACAGGCGCTTATTCGATACGTGAATTCCGAAATAAAATGCGTGCCTTGTTATAAAACCTAGTATACTATGGTATCAGGTTCGAGGAGTACCTGTCGCATAAAAGAGAAATTTCTCAACGTAAAAATCATTTTCCAATAAAGAGATTCGAGCAAGGATTCCTAGTGAATCAGGTTGGTTTTTTGGTAATTTCACTCATTTCCGACCCCTAAGGCTCGGGTTCGAATTTAGGCGATGGCCGAATTCCTCAGTGGTACCATTGCTGATACTCGGGGTGCTACGTGGTGAGCACTCTAAGTTAAATACGTCGTTGGCCGGATAGAACCTAAAATTGTGGGTGATTCCTTGAGACATTTCGTTAAGAATAGGCGAATTCTGATTCTAGGTTTCTCTCCACTTTTTCTTCAATCCGCGTGTATCCTAACACTAATAAAATTCCCACCTAGAGATAAGTATGATGATGACGACGTTCAACGTCGAAACCTAGGTTCTGTTTTAAAATTAAGTGTGTGGAATTACAGAGTCAATGATTTCACTTCATTCCAATATGTTATGCAAATTCCATAAAGTTACACCGGAGACAACAATTTTTTAAGAGATATATAGAGTTTCTGGCCTAACAAAGATATAACTCATTTTTTCTGCAATTTTCTGAGTCGGAAACTTTTCAGACCACCCACTTTTGTTAGAGTGGCACAGATTAAATCAGATCTCGGTCACCTTCTGTAAAACTTGGTATAACACGTTCAATGATTGAGGCAGATCAAGGTTAACCAAATTGAGCACATGGCCTGAAGTCGAGAGATTCGGGTTATGTTTCCGGTCTCGGGGAATCATTTTTGCTCTGTGAAATTCATAGATGATGATTTAACGCCAGCAAATGACTTCACTCAAGTCACTAGGGCAGAATTTACAGCAGTTTCTCCGATTCTATACCCATGGGTCGAAAGTTTCTCGATGAAAACCCTGATCTGGATTTTGCGGATACGCGCACAGACCAAATTCAGGGGATTTCAGAATAGTTGGATGGGAACTGACGTCAGAGGGAGTCTGGAGGCTGCATTATACGGATCAACTGGACGCTTCGTTTAGCACACTGGTTAAGCGCGAATCAGCGGAGCGGGCGCAAGAGAGACCTTATCGCAGTGTCAGTAACCAAGATAACGCCGGATCTATCTGCACCACTGCGAGTGGGGGATGGAACTCAGGGGGGGAGGGGAAATCCTGGCCGTGCTTACCGCTTTAATCTCCGAGCAAGCACACCCCTGACGGTCGTCATGCCGTGGGCATGAATGGGAATACGTACTCAAATCGGCAGATAAGCGAAAGCTTTGAGTGTAAGCTGTGCAGAAAGTTATCGAGAACAGTAATGCAACCGAGTTCTGGGGAATAGAAGTGGATGACCTTCACCAGTTCTCATTACTCTCCGGTATTATTTCCGGCAGAGAGCAGTGAAGTAAATTTCCCATAGAGCGTCAGCCGTGATCAATGCGGCGCGATCATCAACACTTGTGGATGAGCGACGGAGTCCACAGAGTTGCATTTCAGATTACGATCCCATCTTTATGAACGAGATGGTCGCTAGGTGTCGATCGCTGAGCGGTTTTAGTAGATTGTTCCCAGAGGAGTCACAATTACAGCCGCTAGACTCGAATTCAATAAACTGCTCATTTCTGCCGAGGCTTGCCACGTTTAAACAGTGGAGATGGGTTTTTTGGAGATGGGAAGAGGACGAAAAGTTAAAAAAGGTGAAAGAAAGAGATCATCCCGTTTTGGGTCTGTTATATTACAATCCTTCTCCAGAAGTTTCTCTTTGAGTTAATCTTTCAATAAATCAAATTATGTAACGGTTATCACAAGGATAGATTTCAAACCGTTTCTCACCAATATTCCTCAAATGAAAGGGATATCTCTGCCACGTCGAAAGCTTTAAATATTTCATTAATTCATTTTACATTCCTAATAATAGTTTCTGCAGCAGTATTTGCGGCGGCATCGGCATTTATTTTGACTCTGAAGGTGCGAGATGAAGATTTTTGCTTCATCATGCTATGACTAGCAGCGTAAATATGGACCACGAATTTTTCGTGTCCAAAAATGCTGAGTTGGTGCTTTGGATACATAAACAAAAAGGATTGAAGACATAGCAGCGTCTGATGTCAGCTATAATTTCAGTTCGAGCTTCGTCAGCGATTGGGACGTCTTGGAAAACATACCCTAAACCCGAATTTTGGGGATTATAGTATAATCCTTTCTCGAAAGCAAGCTGGATAGAAGGAAAGACAAACGCAGAAGGCTTATGCTAGGGAAAGAGATCAGCTGTCGAAAGAACTTGGAAGAAGGCAGAGAAAATGGATGAAAGAGATATTGGGGAGTAAGGGGATGGTGGAGACTGCGATAGGAGGGGAGAATGTCGAAGGAGAGAGAACGTAGGTATTTTGAACGGCAAAAAGAGGAAATGAAAAGCGTGAAGAAGTGCAGAGAAATTCACGGAAGGAAAAAGGTAGTGCTTATAAGGTTTAGGACGTTTTTCTTGCTACTTGGTCAGATTATTTTTATTCAATGATTCATCTAAACTTATCTATAATCAGTGGATTGCCAAATGATAAGAATTATTCGGAAATTTAGTGGACAAGTGGAATTACGAGGAGTTTTTGTGGTTAGAATACGAGAGATGGGAGAGAAATGAGAGAATAATGAACGAATTTGAATTGCCTGAACTGATCATTATCAAGTATGTAAGAAGGGTGCATCGATAGTTTGGATATTTCTTGAGAGACTGTATAAGAGGAAGATGATTGGTTTGACGAAGGAGTAAACCGAGAAAGATGAGTGAATATGGTCTAAGATATTTTCAAAGCAAGACATTTTAAATCTTCGGATCATGCATTTAAAATGCACAAATGTGGCAAAGAGGAAAGAAATACCCAAATATATGACTAATTGTGGAAATAGATAAAAAGGAGCAGCATAAATATTATTATTGATTCCATGAATGCAAATAGGTTATTAATCCAAGTTGCGGATAATATGTATCTAGTGAATTATAATGTTACAGAATCTGTTCATCCTAGGATAAAAAATTACAAACGTGTCTTCGATGAAAAAATGGGAAATTTAAATTGAATATTTTTCATATATTTTTTAAATACACAAACTCACGAAGAATAAGCCTTTTATTTCTTTCAACAAATTCCGATAAATGCGATTTGTAATACTGCCTTTATGAATGTTACAAGTGTTAGTGATAAAATGTAATGGTCGAAACTAACAAAAATTATGAAACAAATCATGTAAGGGAATCTTCAAATTTGTAACATTTTCTGGGATGCGATGGGTATTGAAAGATCTCGAAATAGAGGGAAGGATGATAGATACAATGGTTTTGACGCAATTGAAAGAGGCTGGGAGATGAAAGAACGATTTGAAACGCTTTTTGACTTAATTATTTACCTCATAAATTAAGAGGGCATGCGAGGGAAATGAAAAATTACGGAAAATTAAGGGAGATAATGGCACAATTAGCATGATATATCAGTTGTGAGAACAATTCGGTTCTGGTCCATAGTATCCTGGTTGGATATTTGGATGATCCCCACGCACACTCATTAGCTGTGTGATTTCTTGAATGCAAGGCTTTTCTTTCTGGGACCCCATAGGCGGTAAGAGAGAATAGACGTCACCGCCATGCATTGAAAAAGTCAATTATATAAACCGCGAAGATCATTTACGACCAGATTTTATTCTTCAGACAAAAACCATGCCTAAGAATGTCATTAGTGTTTTCTTAGTGTATACTATAAATAGAGTATTGGTGTATACTATATAGTTTTCTTAATGTTTCATTAGTGTAGACCAATATTAAAAATTTCCAATAAATAAGATTGAAATTTAAAAACGTTTTTAAAATTTGAAAAAATTTTTTGCTACCATTATTGCGGAAAAATCAAGAAAAAGTACGCATTTTTTCACCATATGACAGCCTAGTTTTCTGTATTTTCGTTGTTCAACGTTTGCATAAAAAACACGAACGCTCGGCAAGCTAAACAGTACTTATAATAGTGTTGAATTTTAATCTAGTAGAAAGCCCGTAAGGATATTAAAATTACGAAAAGGTCGAATGTGCAATTAAAACAAATTTAAAAGACACTACGAAAATCGTACTTAAACGAAGTAATTTTAGATATTTGCCAAAACCTCTAAAATACATTCTACCTACCATAACTTTGCCACAACCTCTAATATACGCTAATTCATAATAATATTCGAAACACTTCATCAGAATGTTAGAAATTGCTAAATTAAATTCTTCTCCTGTAAAGCATTGTACCTATTCTATTAGCTATTGGTATCATGCGGAATATTATTGCATGTCGGTCGGCAGTAAAAAACCGATTAAATTCTTACCATGAGTTTAATTATTTTGCCATAATCATTACTGTGTCAAAAAGTAGAAATTTAGGAGGAGAAAAATATAGGTACATGTATTAGTGAAAAATAAGTTTGAGCTAATACCTTCTATATTCTAAAGAACTATTGAGCATTAGGTCTCTTAATGCTATAAAATTAATACACATTCCCATAGGACCAATTTCAAAAGTACATGGAGAAGATTGGAAAAATTTCAAAATTAGATTTATGACAACTGGCTGCCGAATAGAGTCCAGGTTCAATTTGTTTATTTTTTAGTTTTAATTATATAAAACCGTTCCTATATAGCTGGAAGCTCAATGGTCATTATTTATCTCACGTTTATGTTGAATTTTATATGTGCACCTTTATGAATAATTTTCTCTGTACATTATTTACCTGAATGTTACTCATTTTTAAATATCCGCCAATATATGCGTAATTATATGAATATGTCAATATATGTCTAACAGTTGGTCTTAGCAAGGTGCCACCAGACCTTTGTGTGTACTGGCACTAATTTTCTAGACTAAATAGAACTAATAATTAGCCAATTAAGTCGCCTGAAAGGAAAAAATATGAAAATGACTTCTAAAATAGAAGAAATAATGACAATATTACATCTAATAAATATAATCCAGATGTGAAATAAACCGTTCCTGAAATAATAAAGCAGTCCCACCCATATAAACTATTATAATTCCAATATATATATATATATATATATATATATATCAATTATTTCACTTGGTATGAGTTTGCTTTTTTTTCCAAGTAGGTTAAAATCTCTCTCTCTCTCTGTTGGTTAATCGAGTCTCCTTTTGCGGCTTCCTTTCCCTCTTATCTTGCTCTTTCTTATCCCCAACTTGCTTTCTCAAGTGCTTTACTGATCATATTTTATAGTGTTTTCTATTTTTACCAAATTTGCAATTAAATATCAACGTGTAAGGAGGGTCAATAAATGTGGAATATTACGAAAAGAAGTAAGTTTAATGAGCTATCTGCAGTGGAGAAGGAATATGATGGAAAGAAATACCATTGATATGAAATACGTGCAACAAATAATGATGATTGTAAAAGATAGGAAATACGTAGACGTTATATGCTAGCCCATGGAAAATCGAGTTCCGAGTTTCGTCCAAACCATCTTGGGATAAATGAGCAGTAGCTATGATTCTATGTCAGTTATTTGATTATAACGCCCCAATATAATCCGAATTGCTACGTGGGATGGCACATGACATTCAACAACTTATTCCCATATTATTTGAAAATATGCAGTTAATACATTTTTGGTTTCCAAGTTAAGCTTCACTTGAAGCTTGTAGAATGAAAGACATTTCCCTGTAGATGTAGTAATTAAGGGAGGAGACGGACATCTGTGGTAATTTGCACCATCTGGGGTAGGGGGATATTTTGGAAGAGGTAGGATGTTCTGAGACTGGAGGAGAAAGACTAGAGAGAAGATCAGCCGGCATTAGACCTCTCTTAACAAAAGGCCCCATGGGGTCACACGCAATTCAGCTTCTCATCTGACGGATGGAGTACCTCACTTGAAGTGTTCACGTACCACGTCATGTAGAAGTTGGGATACCCCTGAAAAAAAATGACTCAATCACCACCGGGATTAGAACCCGACCCTTGAGTTAGGTAACCAATACCACCGTAACAATACAGGGTTCGTCCGGAAGATAAGTGTACTGATTTTTTCCCGCCGCTCCAGGCGCACCCAGCACCGCTCTGACGGGCTGCGATTGGGGGGGGGGTATGTTGGCAAGCGACGCTGAAAAAGGCAGTCGGCTCTGAGCTGTGGTGTAGTGAGGAGCTCTGTTAACGTGAACCTCCACGCTCGACCCACGTCACGGAACGCGATGCCGAAGTTTTTGGAGCAGCGTTATTCCATCAAATTTGCGGTAAATGGGAAATCGTCTACCGAAACTGTCGGTATGATTAACCAGGCTTACGGGGAGTTAGCCATGTCCAGAAACATGATCTTTCGGTGGCACAAGATGTTCGTGGAGGGCAGAGAAGAGGTCGACGACGAATCACGGCCTGGACGCCCATCAACGACACTCACCGACGAAAATGTGCGAAAATTTCGCGATGTACTGAACTCTGATCGTCGTCTTAGTGTTCGGATGATAGCAGAGCAGTGTAATGTGCCAAAAACAATAGTGCACGAGATTATTAGGGACCAATTACAGATGCGAAAAATTTGTGCCAAGTTGGTGCCAAAAGTGCTCAGTGATGATCAAAGACTCAATCGTTTGGAAATCGCGACACAACTTGCGGATCACTGCAAAAATAAATAGACACTCTTCCTGCAGAATTTTCGTATCTATTACCATAAAGGATGCGATGTATTTTCTGTTCGTTGTCTCAATGTTGGGTAACGAAGAAACACAGGCAATAAGAGGTTGCAATTTGCACCGTGAGCAGTGCTTATACTCCAAATGTGTCGCTTTGTAACTGGTGGTTCTTTCTCCTTCCACTCTCTCTCTTTTTCCATTCCTTCCCGTCCAACGTTGAAACACGTGTGCTTGCGTGCGTGAGAACCGTTGGTGCACCCCGGTGATTGCAGCAAAACGAACTTCCGCAAAGGAAAACACACAGGAAGACCATAAGGAAAGGGGAGGAAAGGAAAAGACGAGATGTAATAAACGGAAAAAAGAGAACGAAAGAGAAAAAGTAAAAGGATGGAAAAAACAGAAAAAAAAATAAAACCACAAGGATCTCTGGGTCTTATTTCTTTTTTTTTTCCTGTGCAAAAAAAGATAGGAAGGATACCACTGCTTCCTTTATGGTGCTATGGGGGCGGGAGCCTCTCACTTCCCGACGGGGATCAAGGAAGCCTCACCTCCCCTCTAGGACCGTCCACGAAAATGCTCCCTTTTAAAAGAACGGGAGATCCTACAGACCATCGGAAGCCGGCGTATTTTATTCTTCTTGTCATTCTCTTCCACGCCGAAGGTTAAAAAAAAAGAGTACTTTCGCGAAGTTCTAGGATCCCGATGTGAGTTTTGGAGTGAACATTGTTACTGACGCTTAACTCGACCGAAAAATCTTCCGCGGCGGTAATCCGAGGGATTTAACATCGGAATGTAAGCCAACAGACGATGATCAGAATAATTTTTTTTTTACTTTGCGGTTGATCCGGTATCCGCGGCAATCACCGTGAATATAATTGCGTGGTTCTAAATTATTTTGAAAATTGAAGAAATACCACAGTAATCCATCCGAAGGTTTATTTTAATGGATGAGGTTAGAGCTCGCCTCGTACACAAGCTCTATGACGGATGAAATATACAATTAACAAGGTGAGAGTAGAACGTTATTTTTTTCCTATCTCAACGCGTACATGCGGTTTCCCTGGACGCTCATAAATTCCACAGACAAGGATTTGCCTCGGGGCTTACGTAGGCAACACTCATATGGAAAGGAGACTTCAAAATTTTATTCACGACATTTTTTCCGCTGGGTATAAAAATTCGTTGGGTAATGTGTATTGATGCCCCTTACTTTGGAATACTGCTTTTATGAGAATCCAAACAGAACGATGGTAACTGATGGGTTTTTATTAGTTAATTTTGAATCAAGTATGCAAATAGAGGCCTTCTTATTCATAGTTACGACATCACGTCAATTGGTCACCCTCATGGCGGTTTCTACGCTTATATTGAATTGTGCACATAAGGCGAGAATTGACATAGAGAATTACACTCAGATTCTACGTTTATTGATTTTCACAAAAGACCACGATATTTTTTTGCTAAAATTCATATACGTACTGTCGCCATGACGAGTTAAAGAGATAGGAGCTATTAGAAACTTAATTCTTGAAAAAAAATTTCATTTCATTTACAAATTAGTTTCCACAACATTTGAAACAGAATATCTGGGTTTGGTAAACACCAGTTGCAGCTACAAGTACTGTATTAACAATTTAGCAAATTTTCCCGATCCTTCACCACAGCGATATCCATGATTAGTTTGATAGCGATGGCAGAGATTATTTTGCACTTTCTTTCCCTGCCCTATTCGATGTTTTTAGAAAGACTTGGTAGTCAAAAAACTACACGTCGAGGTTTAATCTGGTATTTTCCAAGATACAGGTAAATGGGAATCGAACTGTCAATAGCCGTGGTGTGGTCAGTAGCCGAACGTGCCACTCACCAGAATAAACAGATCTTTTCAGATCCGATGTGTGATACCATTAATTTCAAATGGTTAATTTCTTTAAAAATTATAATATATTTGACAAAACAGTAAGCAAATTAAGAATGAATAAGCATTGTGGGGGAGGAGAGAGGGTTGTTGAGAGACATACGTACAAGAGAGGCACAGATACGGCACGAATCGCCGTTTCTCCAAATTTTGCCGTAATATCCATCTTCCCATCTATTTTAACAGAAATCTAATCGCGTAGGATATTTTTCCGGAACGGTCTCATGAAGATACTTTCCGACAGGGCGACGGTGCAACCGGAGAAGGGAGTAGGCAAGACAGAGACAGGGAATTTTCATCATCAGTTCAGTTCAAAGTGAATTTAGAATTCTATTAGTAACGACATGGATTCAAATACTCTCTCAAACTGTTATACAATGCTAAAATTCCTCGAAAATGTTCTTCATTACACCATATAGTATCGCATAGTCATTCAATCAAATATTGCTCACGTAGTCCAAATTCGGGAAAAAACTTAGAAGTAAAAAAAAGCGAACGTCGACAGAATGCTAGTAAGTGAAATGTGGAGTAAATTAAAAATGAAGTTTTTCAAATCCAAAAAAATCAGTAATAAGAGTGCTTCACATAGTAGTGTGAAGGAGAAGCTTTAGTACGCCAGGATAAGCATAAATTTCAAATGAAAACGCTGAGTATGATGTATTTCAAGATTTCCGAGGAAAAAAAATACGAAAGTTAGTGTGAGGGATGAGTACATCCTGAAAAGACTGGTAAGAGATGTCTGCTACGCTGGTTTGACCATGTAGAGAGAAGGGATGAGAGGAGAATCACCGAACGGGAGATGCATGTGGTAATGGCACGAGAGAAGGAAGTAGACAGAGAAATCCATTGGTGAAATTTATTGACGAGGCTCTTCAGATGAGGAATATCTTACATTTAAAACAATGTACTAATATTAAATTGGAGATAGAAATATTTAGAGATGAGTAGCATGTAAAAAATCTGAGAAAAGTCAATTTGGTGAACTAAAGTTTTTTTTTAAATTTACTTACCCTGAAAGGTAAGAGCAAAAAGTGCAAATCTGAATTTATCTATTTATGGAAAAATAAAAATATCGCAACAGTGTAAGATCATACCTTTAAAAAAACAATGATATGTATTTTGAAACTTCTTTCAAAAGATCAATGGATATTCCAATTGAATTAAATTCTAAGATATAAAATGCACAATATACGCTGTATCACTATACTAGTTCACGTTACAGATAGACTATATCTTCTGTAGAAATTTACATTTTTATGCAATTATACTAAAGAGTTATGGTGGGGAAGGAGGGGGTATTGTTGGGATAAATCTAAGGGACATGGACGATGAATTTGGAGTATTTTGATTGGCGAAATCGTGCTGAAGACCAAAATGTACTATGAAATTATACATGTAGATCTTCGAGTTGATAGAAAACGAACTCAATTGAACATAAATAAATAATCGTAGGAATAAAAGAGAGAAAAATACATGAGGACTAATAATGTCAGGTCACGTAATTTTTGAGCTCTTTTTTATTTTAACGGAATGGGAACATTTTAGCCATCATGTCGGCCGTAAAAAAACACACAAACTGAAGATGGAAATAATGTAGAGCAAAGAGGAAAATTCACACGGTACATGGTAGGTACCACGTATTATCAAAAGTTCTCAAAAACCTATCTTTAAAAAGATGGATTACCCTTAATGCAAAGTAATTCTTTGGAAAATTGAAATTATCTGTGAAAATACGAATTTAAATAAGGATAATCTATTTCCATGTAACTTCATTGCCTTCGTAACTACCAATTTAATCCAAAATATGAGGCATTGAATGCCTCAATTAGAGATTAGTGCTTGTATTACGATTACACTGGGCTTATCAAAAATGCCGTGAATGATTTCATTCTTTCATTCATTATTTAAACAATTGCATTTACAGTTATTTATGAATTTCAATTTAACTTATTGTCTTGCCTCTCTAGGGGCGATATTATGCAGCACATTTCAAAATTACGTAATATACATTAAATTGATATAATTTAGACCCAAACATGTTGCCATTAAAGTTATAGAAAATAATTTTTGTGCATATCGTTGGTGAGCAGACACGCAATACGATATTCTGGCATTTATGACTGAAAATTCACTCTCTCGGAGAAAATTAAGGCACTCTTATTAACTAAGGGTACCTTCTAAGTTTCAAGGATCCCTGTAATGGGGTATTTTCCACGGGTACTTTTCTCTTCTGCATGAAGGGTTGAATTGTGATCGCAACCTCCTCGCTTCTTCCATGACTGATGATGACCTGTCTGAAGTAATTTTACTTTGATAATTATGTGCATAATCGTTATCCCAGTTGTTTAAGTAAGTTTACGCTTTAAAAATTAATGACAACTGGGTATCTAGACATAAAAGACTGGGTTTGACAGATAAATATCTGTTTTAAAATCGCTTTCCGCTTCTACACGAGCACATATCGAATTCTGTATTAATCGATAATACCTTCGTTTTCATCGACCTTACCCGCTGGAAAAAATTTGTAGCTCCGATTCAATCACAGAATGTTCACGCCCGGATACTCGCCTTCGACCACAGACTACCAACAATTGACCCTTTTTTGCTTCTAGCGCCAAATAGAGAGGAAAAAACATACAATATATATAAGATTTTATCACTAACAGAGAGGTTTAGAGTTTTTATTAGGAGAATTTCCGCTTTTTTAGTATAGAAAAAGGATAATATCATCTCCATTTGCACTTGCGCCCGATTTTGAAATTTACTCTTTGAAATATTTTTGCAAAGGAATATATTTTCATAGTACCGGTTAAAAATTTTCCATAACGTATGCATTTCGTTTTGATGTTGATTTTTTATTTGACTTTGACATTTATGTGCATAGTTTTGGGCATTTATCATAATTTATTGTCACATGAATTTGTCTTAACATATAACAACATTTGTTTGCGTTTAATGACACTTCGATGTTTCCCAAAGGAAAGGCTCTTTCACCATCTACAATTATTCATCTTAGATTTATTAAAAACTAAAAGTAATTTGACATAATATTCAGCAGAGGAAATAAACTTTATTATCGTCTTCATTAGTCTCTGACTTCATTTTCTTAAAAATCATGATAGTTGAATGATACCGTTACCTACGTCCAGTTAGGTTTAACTTTCTTTTGACAATATATATATAATTCAGTCACATTGTTTTATGAAGTTTCAGCGCAAACAAGCACCCCACTCTGGTTAATCAGTTTTACCTGCTTACGTGCATGCAAAGGAATGTTCTACTTAGTCTCGCAAAGGAATGTTCTACTTAGTCTCAAGGAAACATTTCCTGACCCCTAATATTTTTATAATCTTCATTTTTACTCAATATCCTTTTTTCATGTATAAAATTTATTACTTGGCTAAATTCTATGGTTAGTTCTGGTTAAAAATTTTACATAGTCAATAATGTAGGGTACGCATTCACCGCATGAAACGAAATTATTAAGGAATTTCCTTTTAGGTGGCGATGATAGAACGATTAGTTTGATTTTATAGATTGTTGTTTAACTCTTATTTGTCCAGAGACGAGTGATGAGATGTAAAATACTCATTGACGCAAGAAAAGAGCGAAAGAAAGAACAATTGAAAATAATGCCTACGGCAAAGTTTGAGCTTCTGAAATAAGGCATTTTTATTATCCGTCACAAGTTGCGAATATAAGGAATTAAATTTGTTTCTAACCTGATAAAATAATCATAAACAAATAGTATAAGCATCCATTTCTAATTAATATTAAGATCTATGGGACCTTATTTCCATTTTTATTCATCAGGAGCATACTTTTTTTCCATCTAATCGGTTCACTTCCACAGAATGAGTGAATTTTTGGGCCAAGAAATAAACGATTAAAAAAATGATAAAACATAAATAGTTAAACGCTGATAATTTTCTTGTGTCTGCGTTGGGATAATCCATGAAATTAAGATAAAAATTGAATACGTCCAAACGAATATATTAAAAATAAGGCATTATTTTAACGCATATATACCGTGCGTGGGTAAAATAACGAAATATTTTCATAACATGCGAGTAACATTGCATAGAAGAATTAGGTTATCAGTATTAATCCATATTTACTCCACTTGGACGTTCTGAAGAACATGCTCACAGTAAAGAATAGAATAGTAATTGTTTCCCAGCACTAATTTTCCGTAATTACAAGTATTCTACTGGATTTATATATTAAATGAGAGTTTTACAGCAGAAAGATATGAAATGAACAGCTTAATTATCATAATTTTGGAATTCAATCAATGTGACTTCATTGTTGGGGATACGGAACTCCTATTAGCTTTACGTTAGAGAAATTATGCCATTAGACGTATATTTCTCTTCCAAACGGTCAACATGGGGTATTTAACTTTAAATACATATCGCATATATCCCCTTAAGACCATTCCCTTTAGGGATAATAAATTTCAGGAAAAGCTACGAGTTTTGGGTAAACGAAAGGAAACCTACTCTTTCTAACATCTTCCGAATCCTTCTATTCTCAATATTTGTAATGTTCCTTTCCTCGAGAGCCTCTCCAACTACATCCACCCATGACTATCTCGGCATACCTTTTCCTTTCACACAATTTATTCTCCTCTTATGTATCTATCTTTTTTGTGATTTGACACTCATCCATTTCCTTAACATCCCCAATAGTGTGAATGAAACTCCTTTCATACTTGTCTTTTAACACGTGAACAATCCATATACCTCCATGATCCCCTCATTCCTCACCACGTCTCTCCTGATCCCACCACACAGCCCCCAGGCACCCCATTACCCACTCCATTCAGTCGAGACTTTTTATAATCCTGGAATAACCAAGTTTATCTCCCATTTAATTATTCAGATAGTAGTACTATTTTTTACACTATCATTTTTTACTGCCATAGGCAAACGCTCATTCAAAAAAATACTTTTCACACTACTAATGATATCTCCCCCAGCATCTTCACACATATTAATATCTTCGTTTATAATCTATTGCTAACGAGCGTTAGCCATTAAAGTAAACCAAATTCAGCCTCGTGGTCCGGTTCTTTCGCGGTGAACCCATGGTAAAAATCATTCTTTCCTGTCTCATAAAAAAAACTAATTTCGCTTATTAACCAAATTTTTACTTTTAAAGAAGTTATATCGCGTGCGAAGGAAAAAAATCGAAAAAAATAGCCATTTTTATGGCTTACGTAGATAATAGATACTTCTACTTTGGTTACATGGAATTATTTTAAATAGAGTGATGGGTAAATGATCCGACCAATGGACTAGAATGCACTTCCATATTAACCACTCGTTTAACAGCAAAAGTTACAAAGAAATGCGAAGATGTAGGGCATTAAATATATTTTTCCATTCGATTGGTTCTCTCTTTTTTAAAAAAAAATGGCAGCCGAGAATGACGTGGTTGGTGACTCAAAGGTAGGAGCACAGAATTTCAACCAATGAGATCCCTCGTCGAATATATCCACGTCACTATGGCTGACGTGGCTTCTCTTATCGCTCCTTTGGCCGGAAAAAGAATATCCCACCAATCCCTCGCCTCTTCAAAGAACCCGGGGAACCACTCAAGAGAAATGGGGCCCTCTAATAGGGGGGAGCGTCCATTGAAAATTCTTTAGGCTAAGATCTCGGTGTCTTAGGCTTGGATAAGCCTTTCTCTTCTGAAAAAAAGCTCGAATGAACTCTTACAAGACAGGGAAACGAGGAAAAAACTAATTCCTGTCTTCGTCGCCAATGAAAATTCAGCATTCTTGGAACTCGAATTCCAAATTATTAGAAAAATAAAACAAAATATCTCGGTAATTATTCCTGGAGCCTACCTCAAATTTTTAATTGAGTCAAAGTCGTGGTGAGGCACCATATGCGTACAGGTTCTTTAGAAGGGACTCTACGTTAGCAAGTAAATGAATTTTCACCTATTACAATCTACATCCCTCCAGCAGATAGTGCTTTATATCAACAGGCTTAAAATATTGATGATGATTGGTAAGACTTAAAGGAGTTGTGACAGGAAGACTTAGTGTTCCATTGTGACTATTAAATTAATTACCTTTGCTTTGGAGATGAACTCGCTACCTTTGACGACCAAAATACTGGGTAAAAATCACCCAAGCCTCCTCTCCGGTGTGGATTCAATTCAAGGGGCTCGTTAAAGAAGACGAACGTCAAACGTTCTCTTAATATTTCCTCTGGAACATTAGGGGAATGACATTTTGAACACGTTGAAACCTCTCCGATGAATATTGCCGCTTTGAAAAAATAAATCACGAACAATTGCCTTCGGTATTGTTATGAGATAAACGCAGAAAATCTGTGGAAAAGTGCAAATTTGTTTTTCTCATAATACGAACTCCCACTACATTTCGCCTGAATCTGTTGAATACATTCTGTATTGTCGCTTTACCCGAAAAGGTATCCTTTATGCTGAAATTAAAAAAAACAGTAATTCTGTAATACTTAAAACAAGAAGAGGAAATCATTATTAATCACAAAACTATAAATTAAATTGTTGACCAGAAATACTGAATGAGAAACAATGAACTATTAGGCATATGAAGCGAGACTAAAGGGTGGGAAGTTAAGATCGAATTTCTAATTTTTTCAGAATTATTTTTTTGGAATTCCAAGTCAACCAACCCATTATACGCTATATTATTTTCGCATTAATTACGAATTAAGGGGCAAACTTTAGTTTCGCTAAAAACAGTATCGTAGAGTAGTCTAGCGTGGATTTAATTGGACGAATTTTGAAACAATTTAAAAGTTAAATTTAGTTACCACTCGGGCTTAATACCGATATTTTAGAACAAAAAGTATCAAATGAAAGCATGTGTCATTTCTCGCATTTCGCATTTCTCTCTAAAGATTTCCCTCCTATCCCTCGAAAAAGGCTTAGGCCACGAGGAAGAAAATTTGAGAGAAAGACCGCCTTTTCAGGAAACCTATCGATCAAAATTTTCCGTAATGGATGCTGGGCAGAAGTAATTTTCCACACACCAAATGACAGGCTCTTTCGGTTTTTCATCAGGGCCAATCATAATTTTTTTGTAGATATAGTGAAATTCATCAAAGTAGGATGCTTTGAGATTGGCCAACTATCTCTATTGTCCTTATCTCTCAGCTATATTCCCTAGCTCCATAAAGGTTCCATATGTTACATCCATAAAAAGCCAAGTGTGTAGTCCAAAAGAAACAAAAACACACCAACGAAAAAAGTACACATGGGAGAGGAGAGGTATTTATCCCATAAAAACCGTGCGTGGACCGCTTGCAAACAACGCCACACATTTTTTAATTTATCATCCCTCCCCACATTGTAAAGTTCTCCGAGAATTCTGTCATTAATTGTAAAGTTAATTATAGGCCCTTACACGAGTTGGGTGTAAACAACTTATTTATTTTAACGATCTCTTTCCTCTATTCAAGCAAAATTTTTACCGATCCCCGCAGTCCGGATCCATGTGACACTTCACCTATCCTTATATTTAAGCAAATTATATGGATTACTACTTAACTACCGGCAATCCTTTTTCAAAAGATCTCTCAATAGTACCTTAAAACTCACCTGAAGAAGCAAGTTACGAGGAACATGATTTTTGAAGCCCTCACTGGAAATTATTCTAGCGAACGTACGAACGCTGCTTCATTCAAATTGACTGCAAAGCAAGAAGATGCGGCCACACATTTTCTTCGTAAGCCCGTATAAGTTTTTTTTAACTTTCAAGGACAGTTTTGCTACCATTGTTAAAAAGTCACCTCAAGTCAATAGTAGTGGGCGAGGTTCAAAGAAAAAAACTCCTACAGATGTGTATAAAGAAATCTACCACAAGGTCTTTTCGTAAAAGAAGTAGGATTCTCAATTGAGTACAGAAATCAATCTAAAATATAAGTCACATCAAATCCTAGAAGAACAATTCAATGGAGGTAATGAATTAATTGCAAAGTACTTAGCATAATACCCTAAATGAACCACTTCGGCACTGAAACCTTTTTAAAATTTTAAAGGAATTTTTACTAGTAGGCATCATGAACTTATTTGATCATTGAAAATGCCTCGCCTGCTCTCAGTGGAAAATTATGCCGCCCCTGCGCGGCATAAGAAGACGGCAAATAAAGAAAACGGAGGTTCATTTATGCCAAAAAGAAGCCAAGGAGGTATTGGAAAGGAAAGACTCCCTTATCACTCCCGAGTTCCTGAATGCAGTTAAAGAGACAATCTCGACTCGAGGAAAGGGAATCATGGAGATACGACTCGGATTCATGCCTCTAGGAGAACTCAAAACTATTTTTGAAAGATCACATCGCGTAACTCCCCGGGTCGTTCGATCAGATTTATTCGTTTCGTATGTCCCTTTACAGTCGTTTACATGGAAAGTATCCCGCGAACAATGTTCAGTATCTTTTTAACGCCGAAAAAATGTTCATTCGTAATGCATTGAAACGACCTATTTTTGTGAAATTAGTCGAGAAAGGGTTTTGTGCATACTCAACAAGTGGCCCGTCGAGCATAAAAAAAGAGCAACAAATCATCTTTGCTGTCCAAAACTTTTTTTCACAACTATGTCCGCCATTAAAAGACTTCCTATTTACGTTTTAATGGACACAGATTTATTGCACATTCTGCGCCAAAATTCCTGAGCCCGGAAAGACTGTAACCTTACTCCATTTTATTTTATTACTTATGTGACCCTAAAAAAATAAAGATGCGTCTCGTCTGTCACATCTCTTAAGGAAGAGCAAGAAAATATTATTACGAGGGGATACTGATATAATTACGCAACAGTAGTGACGCCATCTTGAATGACAAATCGGAATATAATTGATGGTTTCCGACGTAACTTTATGGAATCGATTCATATTGGAAATGAAAGAATAGTAACTTTGTGATTCCACAGAAAGTTTGTTTATTTCGATACGACACGGGTTTCGACGTTCAACGTTCAACGTCATCTTCTGTAAGAGATGTCTGTATGAGTTGTTACCTGAAGATGACGTTGAACGTAGAAACCCGGGTCGTATCGAAATAAACAAAATTTCTGTGGAATCACAAAGTTACTATTCTTTCATTTCCAAGACAAATCGGAAGAAAAGAACTTGAGCGCTATTAATAACATGCAGCTACCGATTTACGGCCAGTGTTTGATTTTCACTGGCAGGGGCTTTAGTTATTTCAATGGCTTTCTCAATTTGAAAGCGCACGATAGGTGAAACTGAAGTCCAGGTAATGAATACTTAGAGAATCAACTGCTGAATCGAGAGTCCCGAGTTCAAAAATCAATGGTACTTTTACAATGGCCCAGCTGTGTGATCTCAATGGGAGATCGAAGGTGGCATAGAGAGAGAGGAGCTGGATCAATCATCATAGCTCTCTAAGAGATAAATAAACTCCAGATATGAGATTGGCTTGAAAACATTTATTATTAGAGGTGGATAAAGCCCAGAAAATTAAGTACGCACATTTCTTGATTTGAATACTACGTGAAATGGAGAAGAGCTCGAGGAAGTAGCGTGTCAAAGTTTCAGTTTTTTTGAGAAAGAAAATAATCTAAAATGCCAGGAACATTCTTCTTGCAGCGGGTGAAATAAAATGTCTTTCAAGAAAGGGTTCTTTAATTACTCAAATATTAAGAGAGTCGAAAAAGCCAAAGAAGTGTTCAGACTGGAAAACGCAATTGGTATGACACAAAGTTAGAATTTGAAAATGAAAAAGGAATTAATTCCTCTGAGCAGACAAATATAACGACAGAAAATTATCAGCAGCATATTTATGCTGGCTATACACATTACCTCGTAAGTCTAATGACAGAACCTCTTCATCAATATAATCACATTTTCTTTCTGCACTTTCAAGAAGTTTACTCTTTCTCCTCTCCTACTTTCTTTCAGCTATTTCTTTCAATCTATTCTGAGACATTCTCCACAATCTACTTTGCGGGAAGGTCTTCATACGAATTCCGGAAGTTACGAATTGATCGGTAATAGATTTAACCCCATCGAATATTACCGGTTGTTCCCGCCTCATGATTAATGCTTGCCTCAAGAGGAGATGTTTTAGCCACCGTCAAAATATGATTATTGCAGATTTTACCCAAAAATGCTAAAATTCCCTCAGTTTTCTCATAGTTTTCCAGGTTTTCGAGATCGGTGTGCACCTTCGAAATTATAACGCTATATTCCTCTGAAGAGAAAACTTCGGATTTAGCTCGCTATGAAGTATATTATCAAACAATATCAGCTGTCGGTCGCCTCTCCAAAAATTATAACTAACAATATCAGCCTCGTAGACAATAAGATACGAAGAACATAATAGAAAAGGCATTCCAGAATAAAAAGAATCCACTCAACGACAGGAAATTTTTTACCGAATCGAGGAATAGGTTTGCCAAGTCATTTTCACGAAGCGTAGTGATGTATTTATGCAAGAGAACGCACGGAAAACTGGAGACAGATAAAATTGAAGTAGCTGAAAAGTGGATTTGAAAACAACAATGAATAGTTGGAAAGGAAAAAACAAACTTATGACCCATTTCTTAAGGAAGTGGGGAAGGAGAATTCTTAAAACGTTTTCATTAATTAAAAAATCAATTAACAAGATTGGGTGACGGACAGTGAGCGTTTTTAAAATTATTAAAGCTTTGATATTTTCCCAAGGGATTCATAGAAAATACCAAATATCTAATAAAAACTTTGCAAATGCCATACAACTAACTTTGAAGGTGGATTGCCCAATGCGAATTTTTATGAAAGGTATTAACTTTGGGCCAATATTGGATGAATATCAATGATGGCACTTGACATTTTATTAATCTTAAAAAAAAGCCATGAATGACTACTCTCCGAAATTTACATAGGTAGCCATTGGATTGGTGAGTTATACACAGATGTTGCGGGAAAACAGTCTACTTTAAGATACAGTTAAGTACAGTCGACACTTGTAAAATTCCTTCCAGTATAATTTGCTTTCCATATATTTGGTTCTATGAAAGTAAAGCTTCATTTAATATAGCACACATTGTACATCTTCTAGAAGCTAAACTTATATCCTAAATTAGGTACTTACACTACGGCTACGATATCAGTCTTTGCCAGTCTGTGATTGTTGTGTTTTAATGGTAATAGATCTCCATTGTTAGAACTGTTGACGGCTAAATATTTTCTTTTAAGTATCTCAGGCCATAGTACGTGATTTTAATATGAATATTAAATTTATGCATTTTAGGGGAAGTCACCGTTAAAAGTTACTGTCGCGGCTTTTTCCGCAATTCTTTGAATTTTGCTCACTTTCTAAATTCTACATAAAAGAAGGCATCAGATATATATATATATATATATATATATATATATATATATTATACATATACATGCACATTCGAACACAAAAACCCGCCATATGGCAAAAGAATATTAATTTATACGGAACTAGATATAAGGAAATGGGATTGGAACACATAAAGGACAAACAAAGGAGAGGTGGGGAAGGCGGGTTAATGAAGCATGAGTCTCTGTTATTATAAAACGGTTTCGCTACATCACACCTGAATCTATACATCATAGAAGAAACGATAAAGTTATTTAACAATGAATTACGTGTATATGTGTTAAATATAAATACCTATTTAAATAAACGTTTTTTGTTGCAAATACAGAGAGTTATGAGTAAAAGCCTATGTCAAAAGTGTTATAATCGGGAAAAATTAACAAAAATAGCATGAAAAGCATATTGTTCATCTGATCAGTTAATAAAACGTACCTTAGAGATGCTGCATTGCAATTTTTGGAAGTTCTACAATCAGTGACCTTAATGCTATAATAACCTGATTATTTTCCCAAATACTCAAATATCGGTAAGAAGCGCTTCTGAATTGTATATGTAAATTAATCTTGAACAATAATCTTGCTTTGGGAGTGTTTTGGGGGCTGCCATTAGAATATTAAAAATTCTAATTTATTAGAGCCGACAAAAATCGCGAATGTCTACGGAGAATAAGACGGAATCCGCGGTTTGTCAAACATGCTACTAAGCCAGGGACCTCTCGACCAGCTGATCCCCAAACTACGGACTGAAAATTCAATCAGATCTGTTAATTAGTCATCAATTGGTATTATTGAAAAAAAACACGCGTCATTGTTTCGTTTTTTACTGGGGAGCCTCATTCCTAATCGCCCATTCGTTTTACGGGACAAAGGTACGTGAAAATGAACCCATGAAGTTTCTCCCCAAAAAAATTCAAAACACGAAAGGAAAACCTTTTTCCAATAATCCGCCGTTCACAAAACTGGGAACGGAAAAGCGCATCGCGTGATTGGATAGTGCCGGATTTCTACTGTTTACCTCCATCAATACGACAGCGTCCCTTTTAACAAAGATTATTTAGCACACGAATGGACCTCGGCCTCGCTATACTTAGCAATAGCTCCAGAATTCCACCCCTTTTTATTTCTCTCCTTCCTCCATTTCTTGTCCACCCCACCCCGCCGTTTGTACAGGTTCTTTCCCGGCCACTCTGATTTCGGTCCAGCCGAGAGGAGAGGGAGACATCCCCGAGCGACGGATTTGAGGCCATCTCCTCCACTCTTTTGTTTTTACTGTGACACATCGAGTGTGCGCGTCCATTTGATGGGCTCAGATTTACTACTTGGGAAAAGGCATTGCAACGGCTCGGCAATACGTTCCTGGGGGGATTTGGGTGGGGCGTCGTGAGGTGGGAAGAGTAATGCGGGCCATACGACAGACGTCTCGGCGAAACGATCTCTCGTCCTCACTTCGCTCCCTCCCGCGCGCGCGTGTGTGCGCGCTGCGTGTTTTTTCTATCTTAACGGCTGTTTTATGACGCGCTATGCAGGCACACAACATAACACGCTCTCTCACGAGAACACTCTCGATAAAGATAAAGAAAAACAAAACCATTGTCTCTCTTCTTATTGCTTTCCAACCGGAATCGTTGCGTTCCTTCTTGAACAATAAGGAATAAATGAGAAAATCAACGAAATGGACACTAAATGGTGAGCAGCAATTACTCTTAGTTCTATCGCTTTCCGGTTGTCATTACTCGTGGGGTGCTCATCATAGAAAGTGATATCAAGGCGGTATCCAGATAGGTTACAGCCACAGGCGTGAAAAACCTTCCTCTCACACTATCTCTCTCTCTCCTCGATAGAGGAAGAGAAAGGTTTTTCACGCCTTATCTTATCCTATCACCTCCTTATCACCTATATATATATATATATATATATATATATATATATATATATATATATATAAACCATAAATAAGTATATATATATATAAACCATAAATAAGTATATATATACACGTATATATAAATATAAAAATGTATCTATTCCATAAATATATATATTTTTATCACAAACAGAGTAATCAACCCGAAGGTCGGTTTAGTAAGTGATGATAGAGCTCACCCATGTACTAAGCCCGACGGCGTGTGAATACTATATTCACACAACAGGGTAGGGGGGCCAGTTCCTTTCCCTGTGCCGATTATAGTTTCCCAGGAAGGTCTGGTACCCGAAAAATCAACTAGCTAGAGTGGGGTTGGAGGTGCTCAGAGTGCCTCGCCCGGGAATCGAACCCTGGACCCTCTGGTCAGTAGTCCAACGCTCTACCCATTGGACTACCGCGACCCACACACATATACATGTTTTTATACATACTGTATATATACATATATATTGATGATGCGGAAGTACTCACGAGAGCAATATAACTTTTGGACGGCACAATAGAACACAGAATAAAACAGATAACACGTAAAATGACACTCACACTGTAGATGATTTAAGCTTTCGGCCTACTCCGAGGCCTTCTTCAGGTTAGACTGAGAGGTTTTGAGGGAAGAGAGCCTGGGGAAGCAAGGAGGGGGGCGGAAGGTTTAGGGACTGTTGGGAAAGAAATTAAAGATGGCGGTTAAGGGTGGGAATTTTAAAGGATCGGAAATATAGGATCTATTAAAATTCCCACCCTTAACCGCCATCTTTAATTTCTTTCCCAACAGTCCCTAAACCTTCCGCCCCCCTTCTTGCTTCCCCAGGCTCTCTTCCCTCAAAACCTCTCAGTCTGACCTGAAGAAGGCCTCGGAGTAGGCCGAAAGCTTAAATCATCTACAGTGTGCGTGTCCTTTTACGTGTTATCTGTTTTATTCTGTGTTCTATTGTGCCGTCCAAAATTCATATACATATATATATATATATATATATATACATACATATATTCATTGGAAATACGCATAAGGAAAAGGTTTTGGAACACATGTAAAGGACGGACACAGGAGGAGTGGGGTAGGAGGAATCGAGTTGAGTACAAGCGCAAGAATATTTCCTTGACCGGGCTTGAACACCTGTGTTCGTCCTTATGTGTGTTCCTATACCTTTTTCTTACATCTAGTTCCATGTGAATGAATATTTGTTCGATATATGTCGGGTTTTCGTGCTTGAATGTATGTATGTATATATACGACTTACGGAGTCTGGAGGATGGTCGGGGTATAGTATGCTGGGAAGAGATTTAGTGGTGACGGTTAAGCTTCAGGAATTTCGTATATACACACACATATATATTTACTGGCCTTAAGAGAATAATATACTTGTCACGGAGTGCCTTGATGCTTGCTAGCGTAAAGTTTCATAATAAGTTGACGCCCAGTAATACCATACCTGTTGCCGACCAACTTTTCACGTATTGAATCCGTCCTTTTTATTTCATACATGTGTATGCATCAGTCGTTTTTAAAGCATTAACTAGAAAATGCTCGAGTTTATAGTATTTCGGATAACGCAATTATAAAAAATATGTAGTAAATGTCAGGCGCATTCAAATTCCAATAGAAATTAGGAAAAAAAATTCCATTTGCTCTCCGAAGACCTCTTGTGGTGGTCCGATCACCATTGGAATGCCTATAAGCCTCAATAAGTTTAATTTTTAATTTAATAATTTTCTCAAGACCCGTCTCACTAAAGTTGATACAACATCTACTCGCGAGACGGAAATCGAATCCGTTACCTTTGGGTTAACAGGTGAGCGCGTTAACCACCCGAATGACAGATCAGGCAAATAATTACCGTACATTTTGACAAGGTCAGAATTTGTTTCAAAAAATCCCCATCCTATAGGTATTTTATTTAAACTCATTATTTATTTTAATAGATCAAAGTATTCTTCTCACTCTCTTACGCACTCATGAGATGCACGTTGGAAAGCAAATATTTAAAAAATAAAAGCCGTGTACGACCTATTACGTTCACTTATCATAGGCAAGTTATGTGGAGGCGAGGTGGCCTCTACCTTTCTCTCGCTTATGCCATTCTCGTTAGTTGGAAATTCAAATACCAACAGGAAATTCAAATACCTGTATACTAACAGATAAAAACTCTTGAAACTAGTACATCTGCTGAATTATAATTTTTGTGAGAATGATATTCGTGAATTTATTTGTCAAGCAGGACCCATCCAACGGCATTAAAAAAATAATAATACCAGTGTGCCTACACCCTCGTATAATTCAGCCAATTTGAATATGCGATGATCAAAAAAAGGCTCACGTGTGTTTCACGCGTTGTGAATTTTCTAAAACTAACGTCAGCTTATTCAAATAAATCGCCAGCGATCTTTCTCCTCTCCTTTTAGAGGAGATATGTCACGCGCCGTAACCTTCGCTGATTCCAAGTGCCGGCTACTCTTTTCCTCGAACGTTTAAAGAGTTGGCGCCTAAAGCGAGGCGCTATGGCACACACACGCGTCCATCTTACACGCCCGCCCGCTCATCCTTCCTCTCCCTCTACTCCGTCCTATTCGACCCGACCAATTCGACCGACCGTCGCCATCTTTTTTTCTCATGTCCATTTTAATTTTAGTGACCGACTCGGAGAAAAATATGACACACCTCTTCCTCTCTTTCCACCTTGAGCATCACGCGGACGGCTTTTTGAAAAAATTGAGGAGCAGGCAAAAAAAATATGCAGAGGGAGACGAGGTGTTTCGTGGAATCGCTGACCTCGAAAAAAATGAAACCCTAAAGAATGAAAAAAATATGTTCATGCAAGTCAAAATGTGAAAAAAAGTTCTCCGTTGGACCCTCCATGTCCTTCCTCGCTGTAATACCGTGCCCTTAAAAAAATGAAAATGAGTGGTGGAAATAAAATGACGTCCGAAATCAAACATGGCGCCGCGCGTAACATATCCTGCATGGGAGGCCGACCTGCTGTTTATTTTTTTACGAGAAAATGCAATTATTTTCTCCTTGCGCTGACGATTTCTTTTTCTACTCGGTGTCCGTGCAATGCTGGCTTGGTAACGCTCGCATTCGCGTGTACGTCCTCTTGCCATCGCTCCGTCGCACCATTGGCGACACTCGACGTGATGACGCTCAAGCCACGGTGACCTTCCTCCCCGCCGGTAGCGACCTCTTCGCCCCCACTCCTTACACAGCATAGCGCCCTCCACGATTCACCCTGGCACCACCCTTCATTTTGTACAATGTCCCTGGGCCTGATCGCTGTTTCGGGAAATATACATCGACAAAACACGGATAAAACCGTTTTTCCTATATTCATGTGTCCACTTCACTCGGAATAGGTAGTTTCTTCTTTCTCACTACTTTAAAAAATTGCGTTATTTTACAGCACTCAGAGCTTTTAGTTCTGCATTCTTTTGAATAATAATTCAATTCCTATTTATTATAAGTGAGGAAAGCTCATGACCGAGAATATAACATAACTCTGTTAAAATTAGCCTTCAAAACCTTACATTCACACATCATTCCACGGGTGCCAGAATATGCCTGGATATTTAGGGAATACTAACCTATCATTTTCGTGACGTTCGTTTGGTGCGGGTAGAGTTTACATTTGAAAAGTTGACTATGTCAAATGTTAAGAATGTCGTAAATTTGTACATTTTTTTCTGGAAATCTTCCAACGGAAATGAATGGCAATTTACTTAGGATTATAAGACCTCATCTCGCATCTAATTCAATTTCTATGCATAAAAAAATATTCATCCTCTGTATTCCCATTGCATTTTATAATTAATGTGTTCTAAATTTGTTTCTATAAATATCTCTTCACTTATGTAGATGGAAAACGCTAAACGCAAAGACAATCTTTAATAATTCCATTCTCTTTCTCTACAATACATAGTATATTAAGAATTCTTGCATGCATTTTCTGGCCATATCGACATACTTAATTTTTTTCTTCCGTCTGGAACATTGAGTGTGTTCTAAGCTACGAACCCTTTCGCAAATTAATCTTTATGAAAAATAAAATTGTAATATTTAGTTTAATGCAGTCTTCTTACGATCTTTCGATTCATTCGTAATTCTCAACTCTTAGGGTTATATTTTCGCCCTGAATCGTGTTATTTGGGAAAATGTTCCACAAACAAACACTTAAAGGAACATTTGGTAGATCCCAACAGCACTATCTAACAATAGTTCCCTCTAGTGAAGTTTATGTTTTGCATTTGTCCCTCTACCTATTTTACTATGAGTGCTACAATTTTAGTCGAAAAACGTCTGCGGAGAATTTAAGAATTTTTTAACTATTTGTCATTTTAGATAATTACGTCTTTTTCAGGACCAATGATTGTCATGTTTGCACGAACATAGCAATCTTTGAAGTCCAACATTTTAAAGTTTCGGTGTTTCAAGGGTGTGCACCCTCATTACTGCCACGTAAAATTATGCACCGTCCTGAAGTGTCAGTGTAACTGCTGTAGTTGAGAAGACATCTCTCGGGTGCCATAGCAGTTTGAGAGATCCTGGAGTCATGGTTGACCTACATACTCGTATTCTTCTTATAATTCAGGCGCATTTTGAACCTGTTATCCTTACCACTTGAAATCTCACTCTTTCCATACGACAGCCCCACTTCGCCATGTTTTTTTAAAAGTGCGATCGGTTTTTCTATTTCCTAAGATTAGGAAGAGTCAGCTATAGATATAGTATTATTAATAATTATACGCCTCTTACATGCAAACATGCATTTATGTTTGTGCGTCTAAAATTATAAAAATTATGCAAGAAATGGTCATCATTCTCACTATTCGTTGACCGTGACAATTTAACTTCGGTTTTATGTTTGTCTATGGTTTTTTCTAGTGTATTTCACATTTGTGAATTGAGAATTTTTCAATGGTTTGTTACTTTTCAATATTTTATTAACTATTGCACCCTCTAAATTATGGAATTTCTCGACCCCGAATTTCTCGGAGGCTGGCAGGATATTTATGTAAATATAGACCTACTATCTTAAAAACTTGGCCTAGTAATATTAATTTGAAGATAAATTTTTAGGATTTTACTTCAAATAGTTATTAAAATATCTCACTTTCAATATACACTATCCTTTGAATGTCTACATTAAGCGTTTATCCCAATGTCTTAGGCTAATGTATTATTATGCGTTATAATACCTTTTTCACTAGTGGCTACTTTTATTTCACTGATGATCAGGAATATTCCACGAGCTCTTACATGTGTAAATGCGCAATGGGTGATACCTTGTGGAATATAAATGCAAGGGTGGTCTGCAAAGTTTCCGACATAACAGAGATACAAGGCATTTTTTCTTAAATTTTCCGAGGTGCTCTGGAATTTTCTGAGTCGGAAACTTTTCAGACAACTCACGTATATATTGTTGCGTAAGTACCTTAACATGAATACATATGCATACAACAACACATGTTTTCATGCTTGTAAACAAACTTGTATTTCCAAAGAATTGCGGAGTTGATTTTTAAGATAAAACAGGTTCACATTTGAAATACGGAACATATTTACGTGAGTTTCTAAAGGTAACTTGCTTGTAATTTTTGTTGGTCTGATCCATAATTTTTACAGTGAATGTGATAGTATCATTTGTTTTCGTTCATAAATTAAACCTGTTATCTCTGTATCTGAATGTAAGGATAAAAATTAAAACAATGTTTAACATTTGACCGACAAAGGAGAATAAAACAATTTTTCTCCAACCGATATCGAAAATATCCCGGCAACGTCGGCTCCAATGGTCGACTTCCGCTTTCGTGGGATATAAGGAAGTATGAAAAGAAAGTGGCGTAATAAAATATCCAGTCAAAAAAAGTAGATGCGGAATATATGATTTTTTAAAAATCTTCTTCATCCAGAGTCATGTCGTATCGCCCGATCTCCCTCGCCTTCCCAAGGCGATTCCCCCTTCCCCTCCCCGACAACAACATCCAACGTGTCCAGGGCACCCAAATGGCTTCCGGCGGCGAAGGAACGCGCGCGTACCGTACCCCAGCGTCCCAATTAAGCAGGTGTCCCGAGCACGATCCGGCCGCGCTATGACAGCGACGCCGGCGTCAATAAGGCGACCGACCCGCTGTAAAAGGCCCGAGTCACGTTCCCCAGAAGGTACCAGCAGCAGGCATACCCAGATGGATGGACCGAACCACTGATCAATATCAGGTGATGTAAATGCGTGACCGGAACACGAACGCATGCCATTTTCTGGCACGCCATGGTATATCAACTGAGGTGAAAACGACAAAATTACAACTAGCCATCTCTATTTCCAAGAAAATAACGAACTTAAGTTGACGAAAAACTTAATGATTTTTTAAATCTATATACACTGCATTGTTAAAATCAGAAAAAACTAACTTTATTTCACCTAGTTTACTTTTTTACGGATGTGAGACTCGGACGGCAGGGGCGGCAGAGGAAACAAGGTTGAAGGAAATGAAAATAGAGCGCTACCAAAGAATAATGAACAAATTGATAAAAAATTAGAAAAATCGGGAGAAAAGAGAATCCCATACAGAGCAATCACAAGAAGAAGAGGAAAACTAATTGGATATGTTCTGAGCCGTGACGGCTTAAAAAAGACCATAAATCAAGGAAACATAGAGGGTAAGAATTACAGAGGAAGGTTAAGGATTAAATATGAGAAGCAAGTAATGGAAAACGTCGGCGCAAGGAGTTCCCAAATGAATGAGTAGATAGCCCGGGGACAATATATTTTTGAGACCTGCAACTCACCAATCTCTCAACGATTAGCCTTGATAATGACTTTTATTTCGTTTGATTTCTGACTGTAACGTTGGGATCCTTCGAATCTATTATAATGACAGACTTCGCAGCAAATGACAGACTTGATAGATATACCAATTTGCAATTGTAATAGTCAAGCCAATAGTGATGAACAAACATTAGAACATTGGTAAATGCATGATAAAATTTCATTAAAATCGACTAATCCGTTTTAGCTCCAACATGCTGAAAAGTTAGAGTTGCGGTCTTCGGTGCTATAACATTTTTTCATGACGCAAATTGGTAATTTTTATTGATATTATTTTTATGAACAATTTGACAATGGAGAAATGAAAAAGCTAAATTTTGATACACAACAAAGCGAAATGTGGCTAATCATACATGTCCTGTCACACCTCCGTAGTCTCAAAATCAGGTATATGAGGTATCGAAAATCGTACGTGTACATCCTTAGGGAATCATGTGGCCAATCACCTACGATACGGCTAAAGTATTTCAGATACCGTCCCAGTGATTGGCAAAGGGTGATCAGTGAAATTTGTCGCCTGAAGACAGTCGGACTCATAAAGCAACAAACCATAGTAATTTTCTTATAATTAAACAAGTTTCAGTAGTTTTGTACAGATTAAAACGTTTCAGTACCATTTCATATTAATAAAATGAAACATTATATCTTAAAAAAAATCATCTTAAGGATCAGTTGCATAAAAAATTTCAGTTTAACAGTTCTGTGTGGTCAGAATGGTTGGTCTTCTATCAATCAAAATCAATATCTATGCACAGTTGATTTTTGGTCTGATGGGAATGCATTACCTTCACAGAAAATCTCCTTTTAACATACGGGAGTCAAAAAAGCAATTACTAACAGGTATCTCCGTCAAAATAATAGCGACATGGGAAGAATAATTGCGTCAGGCAAAGAAGCATGTACAAAGGGAAGAAAGTTGATGACTGGGGCCATCAGTAAGGATATAAAAAAAATATTATCCGATGAAAAACCTGGATATGAAGCTTAGAATTGTACGGTAGCGGAATTTGATCGTTGGGTCAAGAGATTGAGAAGTTAAGCTTTGATTGAACGGTTTTAAATAGTGAGTGGGAAAAGGATGGAAAAATAAAATAAAACAAAGGAAAAAGTAATGAAGTATTAAGGTGGAGGAAAATATTGAGACAGTGAAAGAAATCCTACCTTATCGGGTAGATCTATCCGGGAACTAAAAATGACCCCGATGTTGCGCTTCAAGGTATGCAAGGTTAAAGTAAACACTGAGGCGCCATTCTGAGCAATACATCTTCTTCTCTCCCTCGCTTATCCAACATTCTCCACTCTATCTTATCTATCTATCACAATCTTCAGTATGCCATTGCCACTCGACATTCCCTGCATCCAATTTGCCCTTCTGCCCTCTTCGAATTTCTCCCAACAATGTCCTCTCATCCTCTATCATTCTTTTTTCCTCTTCTCTGTATAAGGAACTCAAAAGCCTCCAATTTATCGTTATTCCCTTCTTGCAGGAGGAATAAGTTTCGGACCCCTCCAAAGTCAACCGCAAAATCGAGGTTCCAGTGACTTTTTTCCTTTACAGATCTATTTACGTCCCCTGCTGAAGACTCCGTCTTTGTAAATACCTCTTTGTTTAACGCTGTTTCTCCCTTGATATCCTTAATACCTTTACTATTTGTACCTGAATCACTTTATAAATAATTGAAATGTTCTACGTACTCAAATTTATACTCTTAATTTAGTGTTTAACTTAATTCGTGTATTGTATTCTGATTGATTATGGCCAGAGAAATTTCAGAAACTCATATTTTTACTTTGTAATTGCAATGACATTCTCCAAGGAACTCGTTGCGTCCGGTCAAGACAAAGATTGATGACTCATAAGAAAAAATGCAACTATTTTTTAAAAGTCTTATCATGTCATGATGTGGTAGTATTTTTGTTGTTATCAAAAAGGATAATGCATATGTTGCCTCGACTTGTTGGTTTTTCCGAAAAAGTGGGGAAACTTCAGAAGCAAAGGAGTCGAAGTTCACCGACTCTCCAACCGACTATTCTTTTTCGCCCCGGGGTCGTAGGTATACACGATGTATGTTCGCATGCTAAGGACTGCTGTGGTATGAGAAAAAATAAACAATGGGGATAGAGGAGGGACACCCTTAGTGTGGCTTTCGAGGGAGAATGGGAAGATGTTCCTTCCTCCCCCGCGTTTTTATTTTTCTCAGCACGTCCCTCACTTCGTTTGTTTGTTTGTTTGGGAACCCTTGCGACCCCGATTCCTCGTAAATATATCTGAAGAAGTTTCCATTCAACACGGAAGGCGAAGGCTGGTAGGGGAGGTGACTCCTACTTAGAGATACAGGGAATGGCTTTATTATCTCACTCCTTACGGTGTCACACCCAACGGCGGGTTCAGAAATCAATATCCCGAATCTAACAGTATTCTAAATAAATAGGGATGACTGTGAAAAATGTATTTGTGTGAAGAAATATATTTTAAAAATTTTTATGTATATACATACACACGTGCAAGCACACACATACACGTTTATATAATATGTGCATGTAGGTAGATGCATCTGTAACACTTACATGGCACAAGTTAATGCATATATATATATATATATATATATATATATATATATACTATATATACGTACGGGTCGCAGTGGTCTAGTGGGTAGAGCGTATGATCGTAGAAAAAAATGTAACGCTGTAATTGAACGAGAAATGAAAACTCCCATCACTAATGACACTATCACATGATTAGAGCCACATCAATTATTGTTTTGAATGAGCAAATCGACGTAATGACATAATTTAATATTAATGATAGTTCCACTTCCAATTATCCCAGGCATTTAACCATAAGATTAAATACGCTCTATGAGATATATTACCTTGGGGGTGCCCCTCTTTACACTTGGTATAGATTTATTTAATATCGATAGAGTGCATAATAATCGATCTTTTAAACTTTCCCTAAGAGGGCCATAGTTTAATAATTTACCATCGTTTGAAAGAAGAAAAAAATATTTCTATTTCCATTCATCCCTAATTCAAGTTGTGTGTGTATATGTTTTTGGGATGTGAAGTGTACAGCATCACGTCTCTTTTCTCAAAGACTTCAAAAGTGGGAGAACGACCCAATTTCAATCGCAGAATCAACTTCTATGAGAACTATGGAAAAATAATTTAGTGTTTTGGAACCAAAATTGAACACAGACCAGGCGACTTTGCTGAATAGGAGGACCTTGCGAAACCGAACTCTTCGCACACTCTGACAACGCTACACACATTATATCAATATGAATCCAGTTCTCGGGATATGCCATAATGTGTATGATATCTCAGTGGTCATGACTTGCATGAAGAAATGAACGTTTCTAACTTCGTGGCTTGTCTTCATCTGGGAATGTGCCTCGCCGACGTCTGCTGCGCTAATACCATACAAATTGCTAGTCTTCCCTTTTCTCTTGAGGTCAGACTTAAATTTTAACGTTAAATGTTCTAGAAAATATGTAATAGGGACAAATGTAGGGGAGGCGGCTCACGACTTTACCCCAAAATTCTGCTCTCCATTCACCAAGAGTCTCGGGAGGGGATGGAGCAGTAAGCCTACGCTTCCGTTTTTGGGCTCATAATTGGGTTTTTGTGTCACGGACCCGCAACGAAATTTACTGTAACCTTAAGTTTTAATAATGGGGAAGACATTCAACGATTAAGTTTTAAATAGCAAAGTTACGGTGAAGCTTCTTTAAAAAAATAAATGAGTTTAAAAATTCTGCGATCAAATTAAAAAAAAAATGGTCCATGGCACAACCGCTTATGAAGGCCAAGAGCCATTGGTAATTCAAAGAACATCAGCTCTTTGTGCTGTTAACTCCTTGGATTAACTTTTTCCCTAGTGTACTCCTTGAATTAACGGTTTTCCGGCCGTAAGCTAATATTCTTACCCGATGGAAAATCCGCTAAGACCTCAACGCATACATTGACCTCTTATGTGTGACCTGCATTACTGCCCGAGAGCAAAATCATTACTCAATAATGTCCAATCTGTAATCTTTCCTAATCATATGTGGCTAATATTACGATATCAGTAATTTATCCAACCAAAACAATGAATTGAATTATTCAGCTAAAACAATAATATTAGCACAGATGATTAATTTTTAATGACAAGCTTTAATAAAACCATACATTAGTGTTGCCTAAACTTTGTTCATTAAGTATACTATATTTGAGATGCCACCACACCACTTTAGCGGTCAACTAGTAGTTTGATTTGATAGGTAAGGGCAAGGCTCAATTCGTTCTCACTCTAACGTTGAGGGTTTAACTTTCCAAATTTAACAGGGTAAGAGGGCCGGTTCAGTTCCCTGTACCACCCATGATTTTCCAGGGAGTTCTGGTAACTTTCAAATTACACAATTTGTTGTCAAGATGAAAATACTAAGAGGTGTCCATGGAAAACGAACCCGAGCCCAATGAAATACCACATCCGTTTAGAGAGATTAAAAGAGATCTTCAAATTAAATTACCCCTAAAAAGACATTCGAGGTATTTCTTCCTTCCTTATTTAACAAAATTACCAAGGTATTTATATATATATATAATATGATTTCACTTCTACCATTGGAACATAAATCACAAAATGGACCTTTCCCATGAATTCAAATGTGTAAAACTAAAACCGGTTTTACGAAATGGCTTAATTCATCACATAATCCCCACAAAGAAAAATATTACAACTAAAGTAGCAAAAGGATACGAAACATTAAATTAACAGCTCCTCTATACTCATAAATCACACGAATAGAGGGATCTCAACACCAAGTCTTAGTAAAAAGAGGGAACGAGGGAATCAGGCCGAAGGCTGTGGATTCTCGCCTCATGTAAATTTACGGCACTTGGGAGGGGGACTTGGCCTCCGCTGGACCCTCGGCCCCTTCCAAGGCCGCAACTCCGTTTCCTTGAGTCGTCGCTGCGGTGACTTTGGCGCCGGTCCCCTTTTAGCGCCACGTCCCAGAATCAGAGGGAATTAGATCCCTACGCTCCTCCCTAAATCAAGCTGCCACCCTCCACGAGGGGAACACGGAATCGAAGATAGTGACCTTTCCACTCAAGTCAGTGCCTTTAACGATGTGAAGGTGTCGTTGACCTCCTAAATTAGCCAACGCCAACAAGACACTTGTATAATTACAATGATCAGGTAAAATTGCGAATGCGACATAAGGTCAGGATATTTTCAAAATATGTTTTAAACTGCGCTACGCTTTGTATCAAGATATCCTAAATGCCATTTTTTAGTGCATAGAAAAAGCCGTACTTGAAACACGTCATCTGGTTAATGTGTAATGACAGAACTGTCGCCATTTTTGGCATGGAAATGACTGGGAGCATTTATAATCGAATCATTAAAAGTTTTTTTTTCTAAAATAAATTAGAAAATTCATGAAACACGCCATTTTTTGACGACAAAAACATGCGCACGACGCATCCATAAGCAAATATAATACCAAAATGAAGCCATGCTACGGTAAACGAGGTTAATTGAATTAGTGAACGACTGTAATGGTATATCACGATGCCACATCAGATTATGCATGGAGGGATTTTGCAATAAGGGTATTTATTGTTCGAAAGTTAGAATTCAAATTTTGTACGAGAACCAAGACCACCACCAATGGAGCAGTTCCTTTATGTTCAATAGTAAGTTACACAGTTGATAATTATGGTGATAAATAGTGATTTAGGCTTTAAAGGTTCTGGGGAAATGTAAAAGAATAGGTGTGATTCTGCAAATAATTGAAAACCCGTTTGAAAGAGAGACACGGGATTGGTATGGACTGCGAAAGACCGAAAACCATCTAAAAACACTTCTGGAGAGGCTTTAGATACATAATAAAATAAAATATATAGAAGTAAAAAAAAATGACAAATTTTCGATTAATTTTTCCTTTTGAATAGTATGACTATCACGAATTATCAATCCGAGGATTAGTTTGTAGCACTTTTTCAAATTATACCGTTCTCTGGCAATCCCTTAATTTCTTATCAGCTCCTTTTGCAGGAATTTGCCATTATCTACCACTTTGAATTTTCAGACTAGTACTTCAGACCAGACTTTTCTTCTCGCAGGACTTGATAGCCCCCTTTTTGGGAGTATTATTTTAAAGCTATAATCTTCTAAAAATCAAGAGCAAACTTTCGCCCATGCCTACAAAAGTCAGTACTCTTAAACGAAAATAAAACACCAAACTATTTCAATGAATCACTCAATGAAAGCAGAAGGAAAGCATACTATACTTTTAATTGAGATCAGCGATTCATTAATTCGTTTATGGCTTTGAGTCATTCTATATTAACGTATTTTGATGTCACCATTAAAATTTCGAAATTGCATTCAACTGTTCTTGTTTTTTCATTCATGTATTGAGTGCCTTGCAACGAATATATTCATGCATATAAATTATAACACACATAATTGCTTCTTTTTGTGCTAAATAGATTATTAATACTATTAAGTGATTTTATTTTCAAAATCAATAATTAAATAAATAATCTTGTGCAAATTATTTTTTTAAATAACGTTATTTCGTTGATTCAGCCATGTATGACTGTCCATAAGTCCCAATATGAAGGTTATAATATCTCATAAGGTATGGAAATTACTTTGGAGGAAGTACTTTGTTGGATTGCAAAAAAATATTGAATCTCTTATTTAAAAGAAATAAATGTCCGGGTTCTACGAACTCTTTTGATTATATTCTGATTATATAGGCCGCCTACCTTGGTACGCATGGATAAAAATTGTCATTTAATCAAGCTGAGGATTAAATTTCAACAGTTCTCCAAATTATCCTGTTCCATGCCCATCTCTTTAATTTAGTCGAATATCGTACTTATCGAACGGAGTTGATGACGGGGACGTTGAGTAGGGATGTTCAGACAAGACTCGTAAAAACTCTGATATGGAACGTAGCAATGTACGGCGCGGAAACGTGGTCACTGAAGCAGGAGGATAGACGTAGATTGGAGGCTTTTGAAATGTGGGTGTGGAGAAGAATGGAGAAGGTGGAATGGACCGAAAGGAAAACAAATGAGGAAGTGCTGAAGATGGTGGGTTAGGAGAGGGGTTTTTTGAGAGAAATCCTATGGAGGCAGGAAAAATGGATGAAAGGCGTATTGAGCGGTAGTGGAATGTTGAAGAGGGTAATAGAGGGGAGAATGTTGGGCAAGCGAGGAAAGGGCAGGAACAGGATAGGGAAGTTGAACGGCATGAAGGGAGGGAAGAAGTATACAGAGATGAAGAGGGACCTGATGTAGAGTAGGTTGCTGGATTGGGTTTTGTTTGGAGTTGCAAAAATGGTTATTTGATAGTTGTGTCCATCCAAAAACCTACCTTAACCAGTAGATTACCTAATAATAATAATAATAATAATAATCGTACTTCATCCTTGGCCTTTCCTAGCAATTCTTCCCCTATATGCTACACTTAATTATGGTATTCCATAATGTATTTTTCATTGGAATATTTCCCAATAGCTAACATCTCCTTCTTGCAAACGATTCTCCTATTTTACCACTCTTTTAAGGGCTTGAAGGGCATTATCACACCCCGAAGGCGTCCGATTTTCTTTTCTCTAATAATATTCGTGTTTACGTCTCACATCCATAGAAAAATTGACCCCAAAAATATGCTTTAATATATCAGGTAACTATTCTTATGGAATGCTGATTCGTCCTTTCTGGTATGCTTTCTTTGAAGTCATGTTTCAATCTTTGCAAATTAATTCGATCTTAACAAAGTTAGAATCCCGTTAATTTGTGAATGCCCAGACTTAACCACGTCATCCCTATGGTTGTCTATACTTATGCGGGGGATGCCCCAGAAGAAATACTGCTTATCAGGACGGATTGACCCAATTGATTTAACTGCCTATTTTCAACAACAGTTTATTGATACGGCGTGGATCATGTGAGTATGACGACGCGGCTACCAGTTCGGGTAATAATTAAAACTTGACAACCAGAATTTTTGATAACGCAAAGTCAAATTTTATCCCTGACATGTGGTTATTTATATTGTCCTCTGCTTTTAAATCGCAGCATTCATTACAGAATATTCCATAATTGAAATTCTAAAAGAAAATTTAATTAGATGATCTGTTGCTGTGGCAAGAAATTTTAAACATGCGAATATGCACCTTTGTCCTTTTTCATATATTTTGTAAGATACTTATATCACCTACACTTGGTAATGTCAATAAATGTTTCGGACTAATTAAATCCTCATACTCATGCAGACTATTAATCAGTGTTGGTCAAATCAAGAAGCTGAAAAGAAAGTGTCTTACAAAATATATTATTTGTACAAAATATTCTGCGTTTTCGTTGAATTTTAGAGTCACCCAAATATAATACAAATATCTACTTTAAAATGTAATTCATCATGTTATGCTTATTATTCGAGCGATAATAAGTTATTAAAAACAAAGTTAGAAGTCAGAACGCATATACGTAATGAATTCATTCATATGACTGATTTTACGTCTTTGAATATTACTTATTAGAATAAAATATTTACGTTAATAAAAATTTAAGATATTTCTGCGCCAAAACTAAATCCAAATCTACACCAACTAATAAACATATAAGTCAACTCTTAGCATCGGACAATCGAGCGGAAAAGAGAGGGACAACATGAGAAGTTTTCGATGGAGATAAATTGAGGGATAGTCTCATCGTAATGTGCAAACTACATGTTTTATACAGTGGTAGGAGGCGAAATAGGTAGGAATAAAATCGAATGGATTTTATTCGAAGACAGAATGTCGAAGAATAATAGTGTAATTCGGTAATGAGAACATGTGGACTACACAATGTTTAAAAGCCACAAGAACATACAGTTCAGTGGGAGTCTTAGCAATATACTAAAGGGAAAGATATCATAAAAAAAATTCAAATCATCGCTATATCGGTTACATACAAAGGTATTATGTTTCGATGATGTCAACTGCCACAGAACAAATCCAAACTTTATTGTTAAATAACATCAGAAATAACCTAATATAAATGTCAGATTTACCTTTTCATCTGATTTTTAGTGATTGGGAGGATACAGAAAATTTCGACACAAGTCAACTGCGTATGGAATTGATCGAAAATTTGTACAATCATGACTCTAACAGAATTGAATCGAGTGGTAACTACTAAGCGAGTAAAATAATCAAGAATCAATCACAGCAGGGTGTGATTCAACCACACTAATTCCGTGTTGAAAGATGTGCAAATTCTATCATCTCAAGCAAACTCTCTGAATATGCCCCGATAATAAAAATATTAAATTCCCAAACATTGCCCCAGAAACGAATTGTAATTAAATTTCATACCTTAGAGACAAGAACTTAAATATGAGATAGTTTGTTGGTTTTTCGTAAATTGCAACTTTGCTGTTTTTGCCAAGGTGACTCGTATTGGTGGTGTTATTTAAAACTTATCTATATTTGGAATCTGACTAGGCTTTCTAGGTAACGAAGGAATTAGGGGAAGAAAAGAAAGGTCAGCAACTGACGGAAGACGTCAAAAAACTGTGTAAATTCAGCTACAATGATTACCACAGTGAAACTTTCTATTCTGCGGGGAAAAGGCACTTAATGGACCGGACTCTAGACAACTTCAAATAGAAGATTGAAATAACATTCCAGCCATTTTTCAAATGAGGAAATACACGTTCAGCGTGTGTGAAATAAAAGTAATAGGAATTATTAAATTTCGCATAGTACACGAAATAGAGCACCTTGAGTTCTTGTCACGAGGTCAGAAGATCAATAAAAAGTACTACTTACAAATCCAGCGATTTTTCTAGAAGCAGCACGAAAAAGCGTCCATATTTGTGACAAAACGAAAACATGACTTCTACACCACAGCTGGGTAGACCTCATTAAGAATATTCTGCAAGTATATGGGATCCTCAAGATGCTGGATCAATTGCCGGATTAGATTGCGTACAGCGTAGGGGAGCTAAATTTGTAAATCATTGTCATGATAAACTTAGTAGCGTACCCAAAATAATAGAGCAGCTAGGCTGGGAATCACTCACGGAGCGAAGGTTGAATTACAGATTAAATCTCCTGCATAAGTTAGAAGCACGACCCTTTAGCTGAGATCTTTACAATGCATTATTACTCCCGACGTGCTACGGTAAGAGATATCATGCCAATAAAATTGGCGAGATCAGGTGTAGAACAGAGAAATTTTATATAGAAATTTTTCCACGAACAATAAGGGAAGAGAACATCATTGTCCGACCGCAGTAGGGCCACATTCGGGTCAAAATTAGTTTGATGCGTATTCACCCCCTGCCACACACCCTAGCGGTGGCTTGTAGAGTATTATAGAAAATTAAATAATGCATTTACTCACTCTTCACCGTTTTTTCGTGAGTTTTCGGCCAAAAACAGCACTGCATTGATGTCCCAGCCTCCGTATTTGCCAGACATGGCCCCAAATGACTATTCTGTTATAAAAAAATAAAGAAAATCTTATAAGGCCTTTGAATTACAAGCATAGGAGAGATTTAAAACGCATTGCTCATAGATCTAAAAAGCTATACTAAAGATGGAGTTCCAGAAGGGTTTTGAAACTTAAAAATAGGGCCGCCATAAGCGTATAATATCTAATAAGAAAAACTTCACAGGAGATAACATTGATGTAGACGAATAAACGAAATTGGGTCCAATTAACTCCAATTCCCGTTACTTATTGAACCTACGGTGTATTCAAGAAAACCCTAATTTTCATATTATAAATTCAGCGTAGATAATATTTAAATCGCTCTATTTCAAATGCATAAGAAAATTTAGTTTGCGTCTTATCATGTTACAGATAAAGAGACAATCTCATCCTGGCGTTTTGAAAATCGTGGATTATAATATCTTTTCGAGCCTCGATTTGTCGGAAAGTATTCCACAAATGGAGTGAACCCCAGCTGAAACGACTCCTCCCTTTCGAGCAGTAAACCCCTTTCACCCCTACTTCCCCTCTCTCCATCGTGGACCGTTTTCGAATTCGTTCATGCGTTTCCTTTCTCCAATCAGAGGCCTGGATAAGGAGAAGGATTCAGTTAAGCGTGGAGAAGAAAGGGTTCTGAGAGAAAGAGTAAGGGGAAAGAAATGGGATGGTAGTGAGAGGAGAGATATATATAAAGGATGCTTTAGTTGATAATGTCGCCGGAATAATAATCCGCCCTTTTCTTGACTCACGGAAACTCATTTTACTAGGAATACAGAGTTGCGCGTGAGGGAGTATCTAATCGGGGACAGAAAGACAATGGAACTTAGCCAAATATTCATAAAAAATACCCGATATAGCCAAATTTTTCTTTTTGTAATATACATATATTAGAACCAGTAAATTAGACGCTACTCTATACTCTGGAGAAGGCCCGAGAGAAGGCCGAAAGCTCAAATAATCTACAATGTGAGTGAGATGTCAAACTACATATGTGTCATTACTTTTTGTTTCTGTTTTAAAAATATACATATGTGCTAATATATTTCATATATTATATATATATATATGTATATATATTCGCGGTGGTCCAGTGGGTAGAGCGTTGGACTACTGACCGGAGGGTCCCGGGTTCGATTCCCGGGCGAGGCACTCTGGGCACCTGCAGCTCCACCCAAGCTAGTTGATTTTTCGGGTATCAGATCTTCCGAGGAAACCATATCCGGCACAGGGAAAGGAACTGGCACCCCTACCCTGAAATGTGATTATTATTATGTGATACACGCCGTCGGGCTTGGTACATGGGTGAGCTCTACCATCATCTACTAAACCGACCTTCGGGTTGATTACTGTGTTCATGGTTTTTTATATATATACATTCAAATACGAAATCCCGCCATACGGCGCACAAATATTCATTCAAACATAGAAATAGGATAGGAGGATAAAACAAACATAGAGATAGGAAAACGCATAAAAGACGAACACAGGACATGTAGGGAAGGCGGATTTTGAGCAGATCACAAATGTAAAAATATTTCCTTAACCGGGATTTGAACACCGGACCTTCGCACTTGCACTTGCCCAAAAAAAATATATATATATTTTTTTTTTGAAGTTGACGCTCTCCGGCGACGCACAAACACACGGATACAAAATATTCAACGCACAGAAAAATAATCATCTGATGACGACGGCGAGGCCGTCGAAACGTCAATACATACTGTGAGTGTCCTTCATTTATTTTTCTGTGCGTTGAATATTTTGTATCCGATATATATATATATATATATATATATATATATATATATATATATATAACCATAAACACAGTAATCAACCCGAAGGTCGGTTTAGTAGGTGATGGTAGAGTTCACCCATGTACCAAGCCCGACGGCGTGTGAATATTCACACATCAGGGTAGGGGGGTCAGTTCCTTTCCCTGTGCCGGTTATGGTTTCCCAGGAAGATCTGGTACCCGAAAAATCAACTATCTTGGGTGGAGCTGCAGGTGCCCAGAGTGCCTTGCCCAGGAACCGAAGTTCCCTTCCACCTTCCTTCGCTTCCCTCCAGGATTTGAGAGATGGCTGAGGCCGATACTTTGTGGAAATCCATTGGTAAAGCACGAAGAAAGAATCATATATTTTTCATTTCTACGGGAAAGAACAATATTTTCGACTAGTTTAGTCTAAACCCTACGCTGTTGCATAATCTAGACTCCAGATGATACTACAGTGTAGCGAAACTAGTCGGCTGCAATAAATTTTTTCCTGTGTAAACGCAAAGTCTTTGATTCTTTCTTCGTGCTTTCTCTCAAGGATGCTAGTAGAAGAAAGGATTTCTTTCCTACCCTCCTCTGTCCCTTCCCTTCCTATCCCCCTTTCGGGAGACAATCGTGGGGAGCGAGGGTGCAGGGTGTCTGAAAGGGAAAGTTGCGAGTTGGTCTGGACTGTGGAAACACTGACGTCATTCGCATTTTGAGTGCGGGAATAAATGAAATTCTCTGACCAAAATATAAAATGTTAATACCCCCGGCCACACACCATAGCGGTGGCTTACATGGTACTTATTTAAAATAAAAATAAGGCGAGATTCCCGCTATCTTTCCACACGCGTTCCCTAAGTGATTCCCCGGAGGACCGTCAAACGAACACGCCCCCGTTCCTTCAACGACTTACGTCACTGGTCCTTCAAAGTGAAGATTTGGTGACTGCAGCCTTCCACTCTTCACTATACTACAATACTAATTCTCTTTTATCCTCATAGTTCTGAAAACCAATTTATTTGGCCCTTTGCCTTACTCCAAGGGCTTTTCATATATTTATATTCAATACAAAATCGTTACGCATTAAGATACGCCCAGTAATTCGTCTTCTTCCCTTCTTTAGAATGCTTCACTTGGCCTTTTCAGGCTCTAATCAACTCTATTCCTCATTTATAAATTTAATTTTCCATTGAGTCTTCACAATTCGCCTCTATTAATAGGGTTCATAGCAATTCTAGCGAGTAGAGCGCTAGGATTCCTGACAGGAAAACCCAGGTTCGACTTCAGGTGACGATAGTAGCTTCATCAACTAGTTCAAACGTGACTTTTTTTTGGGTGCCCGATTTTTCCGGGATACCTGAGCTGGAAGTAGTCTCCATCCCATCTCACTGATGTGGGAATTTCGCGCGCCAATGGGCGAGTCTTGGTCTTAGCTAAGATCTACAGTAAATTAATCGACCGAATCGATACTCTGGGTTATTACTGAGGCTCTCATTTGTAATTATTAAAATACTGATTTTGTTAGAAAATTATTAAACTAACATTTTAAATGAAAAAAATCATCAAAATTAGGTGTCATTAACTAGGCTGTTCTTAGATATTCCGTAAATAATAATTATAGCATGAAGAATATTATTCAAGCAAACTTCTATTTATATAAATGAACTATCTATATTTGTACTTCTCCGTGGTGCACCGCAATTCACTATTAGGGTGGGTGTGACAGAAACTACTTGAATAGCATCCATGTAATCCCGAAGTGAAGTTGAAATAAGTATTTGTTATAATTATTTATCAAAAGTGTTCATAATATTCCAAATGATGAATGTATTATTAATTATAAGTACATTAATTACAGTGTCTTAGTTAAATTACTTCTGTACTGCGCGAGCGACGAGTAAGCCACACGAAAAACGAGATAGTTAAGAGTTACGTATATAAAAAATGACAACATACTGGGCAACTTAGGATAAAATAATCTTCTCCCTTCCCCTCCACCAGCTGAACCGGATACAGTTATTCTCATCCCTTATAGCTTTTCGGTAATATGCTATCTTAAATGTATTTGTTTTTCACTTCACATTTCTAATTTTAGTTACATGATCCCTCCTATTCCATTAAGATGGGGCTTCGTGCATACATTTTCAGCATAATTTCTTTAGGGATATCTATCCAAATTACGCAAGTGTGTATTCACCCCCTAGTATGTATTTACCCCCTTCCACACACCATAGCGGTGACTTGCAGGGTACTAAAACATCAAATAAGAGATTTCGGATATTTGACCTTCGACCCTTGAGTGATTCCCAAGCAAAGTCCTACGATAATTGTGATGAAATACTCTGTTTATCATTACAAAGTTTTACAAATCTAGCTCCTCAACGCTGCACGAGATCTTTTGAAATTCATGAAGAACCCATATTCTGGCAGCAACAAAGAATGAAAGCCCAACTAGCGGAAGATAACATTACACTTTAACTTTCTCGTCACATACTCTCAATATACTTTAATAAACATAATTTTTTGTTAGCTTGTCCAACTATTTCCCCATATCTGTTTCACCCTGAATAGGTGATGATGGAAAGTTTTCCCTGGGGTTTGAGGGACATGTCGACTTTTGTACGACTCTCCCGCAGGAAGTTCACGCCTTCTACGACAGCACGGGGCTCAACGTAACTCAAATATCCACTCCCACCACCTTTCTTCTTTTCGCAACCGTCGACAGGCTTTCCATCTATGCAAAAACAAGCGTAATGGTCATATTTGTTATACTTTCACACTTAATATAGTCTTCCAGCCATGGCTTCTATACCGAGGACCATTTTCACGGTGTCGGATAAGAGAGCAAGCAATCTTACATGACTCCTTAAATATATCACTCAAGTGTCGTAACAATGATTGGTAGAATATTTAAAGTGTGAAAGTATATCAATTGTTACAATTCTTCATAATGAACATAGGATATTTCCTACAAGGGACGCCTAACACTATATTCTACAAGTTCTCTTTTAGATTTTTTTACAGCAAAACGTTAAGGAAAGTTTTATAAGTACGCATACTTAATATCCTTACATTTATTAATCTCGGTAAAAAGGTACAAACTGACACCGTAAAGTGCGTACAACTAATCTTTTACAATTCCACATTATTTATGTCTTCTTTCTATTCAAGTTTCCTTTTCTTCACCCACTAGGTTAACATTGGAAATGGAAAGATGATAACTTTGTAATTTCACAGAAATTTATTACGATACGACCCAGGCTTCGACGTCCAGCGTCATCTTCAGGTGAAGATGACGTTGGACGTCGAAACCCGAATCGTATCATAATAAATTTCTGTGAAATTACAAAGTTACCATCTTTTCATTTCCAATATGAATCGATTTCACAACGTTACGCCGAATACCATCAATTACACTTGGTTAACATTCTCCCTACCTACAGTGCCTTTAATACTTCATCATCCATCACAATTCTCTCCATCCTTTTCACCTATCCCTTTTGGGTTTATCCTAGCAACCATTCCGCCATGACTGGTACTTCTCAGTATGTTTTCCTTTCTTTCCACTTACCATTCCTTTTAAATGAGCAGTTAATGATAATCTCAAATGTTGCAAACCGTTCAATAATCAATGACTAAAATATAACGATAATAATGAAAAAAAGAAGGTCATGTAAGGTTATCCTTGAGGAAAAAACTATGCAAATGACTTGCAAGTGGTCTCATAAAAAACTCATTCATATTATTTTGTAGTTACTTCGATAATTGAAAACATCTATGGAATTGTATGGCAAATATCATTAAAACGATATGCAAATTAAATGGAAATGAACTGTAACGCAATAGTAACTATGAATTAACCAGTTGTATAAAAACGCGTAAAGAAAAATAATTTGTTCATGCAATTTTCAGGCCGCGAAAGTACTGAAAATAATGTGTAAATTGAAAAAAAAACTTGTCCTTCGTTTGCATATTGCAAATGGTTTGAATGGCGGGAAGCACTCAATAGAAATTTTAATGAATGTAATAATAAGCAGCAAGAGTGAACTTTGTTGTGGAGGGCAGAACGTATTAAATGGCGGTAATTGAAATCTGAATGAGCATTCATTTAATTTACACCGGAGGATCTACGTATGCGGCTGCAATGGAACACATTTTATTTTCCAGCTTCCCTCATGTATTTATTTTTCTCATATCCAGCCGAAATATTAACGTGCCTTGTTCTATTAAATTAAAATTACAAATACTTCATAACACGATAATCTATTAATTTATGAATGGTATAATACTCACTTAAAACTTGTTTTCTCACTCTTACCTAGTTAATTAGACATTGGGGAAAGTTTTAAAACGTTAACCTACAGGTTTTAGGAAAAATATTTTTTGAAAATTTGGTATGAAGAGTTCTAGTCCATCTATTTGGTTGCATGTTGAACTATTTATTTCAAATCGGAGAGTGCAAAGTATAATCTCAAAGGTCTCGTTGGATAATTATGACGATGATGATGGCTTATGATGAGAAGGTAAGAGAGGTATGTGTAAAATATTATCTTTTTTTCGCACATTTTCTATTCATTACGATTTTTCTTCGAAGATTAAATACGCATTTAATATTCTATTTTATGCACGAAGCGGATCCCGCATAGAAATTAGTCACCTTAGCAACGATGTAAACTTTATAGAGTGGAGCACTTGTTACGTGAAAGTGACATTAAGTTTTTGAAATTACGTGTGAGCGTTATCGAGAATAGAATATGGCAACTGGACGTTCTGCTTCGAGGTTTTTAGGCATCAAATTCCAACGTAAGTTTTGGTCAGACTTTATAAGCTAAATTTGTCATTAGTATTTACCAGTTCGCAAGGAAATCATTTTATAAGTTATGAGTTCAAAGAACTTCAAAATGTTCATCATATATTTGAACAAACCTTTTTTATAATCCTTAAAACAATAACTCACGCTTTGTCGAGATAGATCTATTGGAAAACGTAGGCCCACATTATTGAATCATTTCCCCTATTCATATAATGGAAAGGAGAGACGAGTGCAGGGTTTATGCCGCAGTTAGCAAATTAAACGCCATGTAGTTTACAAATATGCTAATCCGAGCGCACGAACAGGATGTGGTACACAAAATGATACACTAAATTAAATTAGGGGTTACTCTCATCAGAGATGGTGGATTATAAGTGGCCTTATATAATTTTTTTTAATTCAAGATAAAACTTTTATAAAATCAAATAAAAATGAGAAAACAGTCGAAAGGGGACAACATTCCGCGAAAGGCAGTGATGCAACCCAAGGAACCAATTGGCTCAGCAGTAAAATTTGCGGTTAAAGCAATACCTCCCACGTGTCGGTTGGATGAGACGACATTACAACGTGCGGATGTTTCCGAGAAACGGAAATCCTAATTTGGAAAACTTTATGGATTAAGAATTGTTCTCATTTCTCTTCAGTCTCCCCTAGCACCTAAGAATGGAAGGATGGTAAATCAAGAGATAGAAGTGAGTGAGGACGAACTGGTGGGGAGGGCAATCACTTTGGAGTGACCCGAGGGGACACCCAGCCCATTCATCCGGTGGGAGCAAGCTCGGCGTAAACAGTCTCTCGCTTGAAATAAAATGAGCAAAATCCTGGAGAGGATTGGATTGGTGTAGGGGTGAGGGATTTGGAGAGGAGGAATCGGGAGGGTGAGATAAAGGAGAGGGAGATTGGTATAGGAATATATATATATATATATATATATATATATATATATATATATATATATATATATATATATATATATATATATGTATAAACTTGGAAATGACGCTTTCCGGCGACACACAAACACTAACAAAAAAAACACCACACACATAGAAACATAAAAGAAGGACACTTACATTGGATATTTACGTTTCGACGGCACGGCCGTCGTCATCAGAATCTGATGACGACGGAAAGAATAGAGCAGGTAGAGCAGTTTACATATCTCGGAAGTGTTTTGGACCAATACGGTCAAAGTGGTAGGGACGTAAGGAGAAGAATTGCGCTAGGCAAGGAGGCTTTCTCAAGGAGGAGGGAGTTGATGACGGGGACGTTGAGTAGGGATGTTAAGACAAGACTCGTAAAAACTCTGATATGGACCGTAGCTATGTACGGCGCGGAAACGTGGTCGCTGAAGCAGGAGGATAGACGTAGATTGGAGGCTTTTGAAATGTGGGTGTGGAGAAGAATGAAGAAGGTGAAATGGACCGAAAGGAAAACAAATGAGGAAGTACTGGAGATGGTGGGGGAGGAGAGGGGTTTGTTGAGAGAAATCCTATGGAGGCAGGAAAAATGGATGAAGGGCGTATTGAGCGGTAGTGGAATGTTGAAGAGGGTAATAGAGGGGAGAATGTTGGGCAAGCGTGGTAAGGGTAGGAACAGGATAGGGATGTTGGACGGGATGATGGGAGGAAAGAAGTACACCGAGATGAAGAGGGACCTGATATAGATTAGTGTGCTAGGTGGGGAGTCACAAAATGTTTATTTAATAGTTGTGTCCATCCAAAAACCTACCTTAACCGGTAGATTACCTAATAATAATATATATATATATATATATATATATATGTAACATACATACCGACAAGTAGACCTCGACGCTCGCTCCCCACTGTTACACCACATGATGGCGACTGACCGGGACGGGGGAAAAACTTTAGAGCCGCGGCTGTCGAATGAGACCACTCTTACCTAGCTAAGAACTCTACTTTCTGATTGGCACGCACTTTTAAAAAGGAAGGCATGGTGCTGTACTCTCTCTATTTGTGTGTGTGTATATATATATATATATATATATATATATATATATATATATATATATATATATATATATATATATATATATATATCTGAAGAAGGCCTCGGAGTAGGCCGAAAGCTTAAATCATCTACAGTGTGAGTGTCCTTTTACGTGTTATCTGCTTTATTCTGTGTTCTATTGTGCCGTCCAAAAGTTATATTGCTCTCGTGAGTACTTCCGCATCATCGATATACATGCACACACGTGTTATATGCATTCATTCACATGGAAATAGATATAAGGAAAAGAGGATAGGAACACATATACAGAACGAATATATACATACACACACACACACATGTGCGCGCATCATTTCCGAAAACAAACTACCCAGTTCCCTTTTTCTTCATTCCTAGTCTTAACATCTCTTTATGGAAGCACTTCCATTACGAAAGCTGACCCACCGAGAGAACCCCTTGATAAAATGGAAGAAATTCTTTATATCCATCCAATATTCCACAAGCCGCCGTAAGGGTTTCATCATCAGCCATACATACAGAATCGCCGTATTCGTTTATTCATGCTTTTCATTCATCAAATCCTAGCATTCAAGTTATTTAATTTTTTCAGTTTCCGTTTTTTTCATGCTCAATTTTTTAATGTTCGCGAGTCGTGCGAGGGAAGATCGAGTACTTGAATCTGTGTGCTACAACGCCTAGCTCTCTCTTTCTCTTATTTTATAATTCTTGTAGTCAAACCTATGGATATTATTTTGTGCCATGATTATTCACCCTGTGTCGTAAGAAAACCTCAGATACACTGTATCTTTCTAAAAGTCCAAATCTTGTCCTCACTCTTCGAGAAACAGGAGGCTTCCAGCCTAATTTCTCTAGCATAGCTCTGGCACTTTCTCGCTGCTTGTAGCAATTTTTAACTAAATTGTCGGATTTTATCGGAAGCTAATTAATTCTTTAATTAATGCTTTCTTCCATTGAACCTAGATTAATTAAGTGGCCTAACTGGAGCATAGTAACATCTCTCTATTTTTCTCATTATATTTACCTGAAACTCGTCTAATAAAACAACTTCTGTAAGGCTGACGCATTCTTCTGATGCGTTGGATAACCCATGAAAGGTTTGACGTCAATGTAACATTCAAGTATTCGACCTGTTCCGTAATGCCAACCTTGATCCCATCTATTTTATAATGTAAATCTTGTTTATCTGATATTTATTATTAAACTTTATAGTTGTATGATATTTAATTGCAGTCCCTTTTGTTTACACCACTCGATACCTGGTCCAAATTGTTCGAGTGTGTAGCGTAATATGCTGAAGTTCTTATTTCACTGTAAATCATTCTGTCATCTACAAATAATTTGAGATTGCTGCTAACATGCCAACTTAAGTCCTGAGTGTATACCCAAAAGAAAAGGGATTCTATAACACTTCCGTGGAACTCCTGAAGTTAGGTCTGTCAATAAAATACACACTTCGACGACTACATTTTGTCTACGGTTAGATAAAATCCCTAACCCAGTTACAATATTTCCGTCTGTGTATCGAAATCTCGTGAGAGAGCCATTTGTTGTCTTTCTTGAAATCTATCTGTACAGCAACCACTTGGATATTCCATTCCTCTTGAGTTCATAATATCATAAAATCTATGGTGGTATCCAAAATCAAAAATCCAAAAGCAAGCGTGGTAACGCAACCAAAAGTGCAGTGGACGACGTCAAGGAAGAAAGGCATTTTTTATTCTTATTGGAGATGGGATGAATACACACTGACAATTTTTTAACAAAAAAACCTCACCATTTATATAAATGCCCAATGCTCGACATGATACGTTGAAAGGAGAAAAAGACGAGGCTATATTCCATATTTCTAGTATCTAAAAATAACTTGGGCAAACCCAGGAAAAAAATCCAGTTCCTTGGTATAACATTTATCATTACATTATTATTACGTCAAAGTTACACGATTCAACTACAATCGCGGGCTTTAAAACTAGTTCATAATAATGCGGAGCCACTGAAAAACAAATTGCAGATTTGAACGGCGTTAATGGACAAAATGCACTGTTTTCCCCACTTATCAAATAATAAGGCAAATTCACGGTTTTCGAGCTTTCGTGGTTGGTATTATGTACCTCTTCGGATCACATATTTAAGGCCGTTTATTTTTCTAAAAATGGCGTGAGATTTTTTCCACTTGATGGAAGAAAAAAATATTTCAACGGTGGAAAAATCAAGGGGGTGTTGATGCATGTTGACCAAAGATTCAAATTACCTTACTGGTTACTTCTTTGTAACAACTTCGGTAATGTGCCAAATTTTAACCTCCAGAGCGTCGCCTTTGTGTGAAAAAGAAAGGTTGACTTAGAAATATTCAAGGAGGCCTGGAAAAGCAGCACAGTTTCTCAGAAAAGGACACTATATGAAATATGCCCATTTGATTCCTTTGCACAGGTCTAAGAGGTGTGAATGCTCCAAGTTCGTCAGCAAAAGTTTTGATTTCCTCGAGCAATGCCGCTTTGAAATGAAGAGGGACATACCACTTAAAAACGTATTTATGTTTTTTTAAGCTTGTCATCTCGTTTTTTCATCAAATAAAGATGATTTTCGCTGAATCTTTTCGCGCGCGGATTGGCATAGAGTATTTAGGTGTTTTTGGTAGATAAAACGTTAACAAAGTACGTTTTTGCGTGTAATGAAAGAATTGTTCACTCAGAATTTGTATTCCTCGAGACTATCAAAGCATCGAATTAAATTACTTAAACACATATTATTTCTTCTTAACAATCCATACAGCCTTTTAAACTGTCCGATATAATCATTTGCAAGAAGTTCACCACTGTCGGCGAAATTATACGATATTGAATTCCAGTAGAGCTCACGATTCTAATACGCTTAGTGAATGGTGCAAGTCCCTTCACGGACGGTCTCAGGCTGGCACTGCAGATTCATAGGGTGGTTGTCTAGGCATTTACATTATCGCAATGGAAACTTAAACAGACGCGAGCCACATTAGTGTACAGTTCCGTGATAACTGCCAAATGAAAACTGGTCATGAACCAAGAAAGAATATTGAATCCCTGTTCCACTCAAAGGAAAAAACAAGGAAATTATTTAAGGGTGCTGGAATCCTTCATCCTCCAATAAAAAAATCTTTCAACAAATTCTACCAACTGTTTTGAAAGTTTATCTCCCCTTTGCATTTTATATGAGAGGTGTAAATTAACCTATCATTAGTAACAGTTTAAAGCCGCAATGGGTATGAACATTTTACTACATTAAAAGTTACTTATACTTCAAATTTGACAATTCAGTACGACTTCCTCCAAAAAGTTTATTGTATCAATAACACCTGGTAATGACGCCGATTCAAAATCAAATATGAGTCATATAATTTGACGTGTCAGTTAATACATTTAAGTAAACATTTTGGAATGAGTGGATGTAATGTATAAATATCACGTGGATCTTTACACTACGCTATTTCATTTTCATACCATGAAACATCTAATCAAACTCCATCTGTTTCATCGTATTGTTTTTTTATTATCCAAGCAGCTATCTAAATACAGCCAATTTGTTGAATACACTGTATTGTACCAAAAGGTAATATTAGAAAAACAAATAATTATTTAAAAATAAAAGGAAAAGCACGGCAGTGGAGCATTTTGATGGTTCCATCAAAAGCCTGTTTTAACGGTTAGACTAGTATAAATGATAGAAAAAGACACATGTGAATGTTTTACCTTCTGTAAATATCAAAGGCCATTTGGAATATACGTACTCATCAAATTTCAGAGAAATGCAAACGAAATCATTCAGGAACTAAATCGCCGAAACCCTTATTCAATAAAATTCTACCAGTTGGAGCGCTGACGAAAACTTTGGAGATTAGAAATTTCAGTACTATTTAGGACTTCATTAACCCAAATGACCACCAGCGACAAATTGATAAATGAAGGACCGACTGAACTCGGTTCCTCTTTTCCCTAGAGGAAGGTGGTTTTGTCACCGAAAATTTGGAATACTATATGTCTCGCTCCTTCATTTGAATTATTATTCACATCCGAGGGACTTGATATATGTATTAATAGGGAAATTTTTTGATACTAAAATACAAGGAGGTGAGTAACCCATCGTTATTCATGAGAATATAAATAAATTAGCACGACTTTATATACACATATGGTATATGTATATATATATATATATATATATATGCATGCTTTATATACTTATCCTTTATAGTGGTAAAACAACATTTACTTGCCTCTCCTAGCAAAACATAAACATACATCCATCACTGCAACAAGTCCCTCTTAAATTCCTCATACGTCCTTCCTCCCTTCATTTCGTCCAATATTTTTATTCTATTCGTGTTCCTTATTAGCCTGCCTATCATTGTCCCCTCTTTCACAGTTTTTAACATTCCTTGGTCAATCAAAATTCTCAGAAAAAATCTTTCTTATCTATTTTGGATTTCCCCCAACAATCACCTCTCCTCTCCCACATAGCCGACCACTTCGTTTATTTTCCTTTCGTCTCATATCACCTTTTCAATCCTTATCCACTACCAAATTTAAAACCCTCTAACCTGAGCCAATCATTTCGCTCTTATTATCATTGATCTGCGCTGTACAGAGCCACGTTCCATTTAAGTTTTGAAGAACCTTTTGTTAGCATCCTTTCACAACATTTCCGACATCAATTTCCTTCTGCTCTGGGAAGTTTCTTTACCTAACGCAATCCTTCTTCTGATATCCCTACTACTTTGGCTATTTTGGTCCAAAACACTTACCCACTTTGGAAGTGTTTTGCTACGTTCAAGGTTTCCAGGAAGTTTTGCAAGACTTCCATAGCTCAATAATCAGACATGGGCTAAATATAAACAAAGTGAGTACTTGATTAAACAGGAGTAAGTATATCAGTTTAGTACTCGCCAGTAGTCAGTGATTCTACAAGTAATTCCTACCTCAGTCAATCCATTTACTTCGTCACAGTACCCAGCGCTCCATTCCACTATGTACTTGTCCATCGTAAATTATCCTTGGGCTTCTCTTGTGTTTCTTCCCATCCGAGAATCCTGCCACTACCACCTCCAGCAAACTGCTGCGCCTCAGAATGTTCTCAATTAGTCTCTCTCTCCTCCTTGGCCGTATCTTTCGTAGACTTATCCCTTCATCCATTCTTGGAAAGACATCATTAGTCACTCGGTTTATCCAGTTTTTACTTGCTCTCTTACGGAGCTGCACTTGAATTGCCCCCGATTCTTTTTTTCTCCCTTCACACGATATATATTTCGTCGCGTAGTCACAGGCATTAAAAGAGGCATGAACTCCGTATATCAGATTTTCAGGAAATTTTTTTCCAGACCAGGCCCAGAGTTTTTTGTCCTGGAAAAAAACGTTGGGTAAGGCATTATTTATCAAGAGCTTTATTAATGAGCTCTGAACATTGATTAATTATCGAGTATGTATTTTCAACGCAATGTAAGCAAGGTATTTGCACAATGGCATCGTATACCATTTCACATTTTGGTATCCGCATTAATTACTCTCATTTGGAAACACTTTTGACCTATGATAGATGGATTCCAATATGTTTATATCTCATCCGTGACCGTGATCGCTGAGGTAGAAATAGGTACTCTCTTGATTTTCGCAAATGCAACACAGGTGACCACTCACTGCGGTGGACGCTTACCTGCCCTTCAGTAATATGCTTACACATATTATACAAACTATTTAGAGACAAATTTGCCTACAATTGTAAATAAAGTTTTCATATTCACATATCTATCATTCGAAACAACACTACGCAAAGTATTCGCTCTCTCAGAACAACGTTTGATTTCATTGCGATGTCCAACTTCCTTTCAAATATATTGAATGAGTCATCACGTCTAGTTTTTGCGGATCCCCAATAATACAACTACACCCATTGATTTTTCACTACGATACTAAAACTGCGCATATTTCCAATCATTCGTAGTTAGATTACAAACATGAAGCGGGCTCAAAGAAATCGCTTATTAAAATTTTTGTTCGTGTCCTATCTGACGGGAATTTTGTTTGCGTATTTTCTTCTGGCAACGGGAACTTTTTCCTAGCATGTATTTATTTTCAATCAACCATTCATATTTTTAACATGTGTATGACTTTAATTCTGAAGTCATTTCATTATAATCATCAAAGATATCTTTTGCTCGATAAAAGGAACTGCTGCACACAGTTCACGAATACAAGAGTAATTATTTCGGAAAATTCTCTCTTTTCTAGCCATTTTTGAAACATCCACTATCATTACATATGTAACCGTTGACTGAAAAGTTAAATGACCCTCGGTAGATATTTAATTGAAAATATAACAAGAAATAAGATAAGAAAAATTTAGATCGGGTTTTGGAAGTGGTCTCAGTGGATCATCATCATCATCAGTATTTCAATCCTAGGATTGGTTTATTGCAGCCCTCCATTCTACTCTATTTAATGTCAATTCCCTCAATCCTTGATACCTTCTCTCTTTTACATCCTTCTTAATTTGTCCTATGTACATGTCTCTTGGTCTTCCTCGTGGAATCTTCCCTTCTATTTTTCCTTCTATTATATTCTTAAGCAATCCATTATGCCTCAATGTGTGTCCAATCCATACATTTCTTTTTTACTGCAGAATTCGCCATATGGTCCTATCCTCTTCTGCTCTTCTATATACTTCCTTGTTTCTTGCTTTGTCTGTTCATTTAATCTTCAGCATTCCCCTGCAGCACCATTTCTTCAAGGCTTCTGTTATTCACTCGTCCATTTTTCCAATGTTCCAGGTCTCGGAACCATAGAGCTTCATGCTCCACACTAAAGTCTTGAGCAATTGCTTCCTTGTTTCCAGTATTAGGTTCTTCGAACATAGTATTTGCCCCTTCTTCATTAATGCGTTCTTAGCTTGGGCCATTCTTCGCTTGATGTCGTCAAACTTCTTCCATCCTATGTTATGCTGCTGCCCAGGTAGATGAAGGATTCTATTTGCTCTGGTGTCACCCCTCGAATTTTGATATCTGGTTTCAGCTTCTCTCTTCCACACACAAAGATTTTCGTTTTCTTCCTGTTGGTGCTCATATATTCCCCCAGTACTTGATCCATAGCACCTAGAGTTGCTTGCAGGTCCTCTCGCGTGTCCACCACTACTGTAATGTCATCTACAAACCGGAGCGGGTTGATTTCTTCTCCATTTACCTTGACTCCTTTGATACCCAATTCTTTCCAAGTTTTTTATTGCCTCTTCCAGGTATACGTTGAATATTCCTGGCGAAAGGTTGCATCCTTGTGTTACTCCTTTGTTTATTTTGGCTCCTATTTTTCTTCCATTTCTCGTTTGCATTTTTATCAGTAGATATGTACTTTAAAAATTCAATCCTATCCTACAGAAAGCGTTTATGCATTTATGAAAATACGGTAGTGACCTTGTAAGTGCTTAACACATTGAGATAATATGTTACGGGTACCCAACAGTTATTATGATTGATATTGCGAATACGACGAGAGGATAGGTGTGACACCTATCCTCAAAGCCTAGTACAAATTCGTAAACTTCGAACAGGCAGCACTATGCGCTAACAACGTAACCACAGCCAGCAGGAAAGCTTAAGTTAAGCAAATGATAACTCACCATAGGAATAAACATATCAATTTCAATATACTTTGTTGGAAAACTAAAGCAAATTCTTAGGATGATGGCATGTGATACATAAAATTCAAAATCATTCAGCAATTGAACAGTAAAACGTTCAAAATTCCTTCTTCATAATGATATCTTGAAAAAATATCTTAATATTCCAACCGTGTGATAACTGGACCTGGAGCGTGATAAAGGATTTTCCTAATTCGAGGGTGATGCCATTATTAGACACGTTCAGCAGAAACAAAGCGATTGATAATCTCAGAAAAACGATTCCTAATCCCTGACGTAATATTTGGTAGTTCCTCTGGAAATTAATTCCGAGGAGAGAGTGAAAGATCTATAATTGTCAACGGAAATCATTATATTTTATTATACTCTTTCCAATTGACGAGAACGGCGTAATATACGCCAAAATACGTATATTTGCATCTTACGACATTTTATGACTTAATTTTAGTGCCACGCGGATAATTCAACCATCGTTAGCAGAGAAGCCATAAGAAATCGGTATCTACCTGCGATGGTTAAAACGAGGTTCTATAATCCATCGATGCCCTTATTGGGCATATCTAGTTGTGCTTACTTAAATATTAATCACTAAACGCTGTGATATATTGAACGTGCCGTTGTTACCCACACGATAGCTATTCAAAACGGGTGATAGTGGCTGTATTCAGCTTCAGGTTTCATGTGTTGCCTACCTCCTAGTGTCATTTATCGTGACATGATAATATTTTATTAATTAATGCCCTCGCACATTTCCAAAAATTGAATCGATAAGCAATTTTGCTGAAAGATTTATTTGTGAGTTCTTTATTTTGTTCGTAGCATTAATATTCGTAAGTATAATATTACAATGGCAACCACCATTAACAGGAATAATAGGTAACATTTGAACGCCTCTTATTTGAATTGATTATTATTATCTTTCCTTACGACTTGACTCTCTGGCGACAGTCATAAATTATATTTTCCTTGTTAATTTATCTTTCGCCGACGTAATTTTTCTCCTATTTCCCCAACGGCTAGACACAAGTTACCTCCTAAATGATACCCAAATACACATTATACTTGTCCTGCTCTAATTTATTCCTCCAAAGTGAACGCTTAACAGAGCCTTCCTTCTTCATGTAAAGTTGCCATTTACAATAGAATCACCAATATCTTTTATAAAAAAATGAATATTCTTACAGTTGTCTGTTTTTGAACCCAACATAATGCAGTCCCATTCGCCAAAATCAATCATTGCGGATGACTAGGAAGATCCTCAATCTCTTAATGTCCTTTTGATAGTAATTATTCGATGAATAAAGGCATTAGCATCGCTAGGAAAAGATCCATGATCGCAACTTTTTCTCCAAATTTTTATTGTTATTTAAATTCAATTCTGAGGACCATCCGTTGGACAAATAATACAAACTCCATCGCTCTCATCCCACTGATTCCCGTAATGGGACGGATTGAATTACAAAGGAACCAAGATCGAAAGAATTCAAAGGCGAAGATGCCAAGGGATCCCAGTTGAAAGAAGTTGAATGATTTGACGTAAAACCACTTAAAAGAGATCTGAGCGCCTTTGTAACAGTTGTATTACATTCAAACATAATATAATACCTCCTTCTCCGAGCGATCGATAAACAAAGAGACCAAAATTTGCTTTTGCCAATGTTGCCCCGAGTGAGAATAGAAGGTTTCCGCAGTCGTTGGACAAAGGTGAGGTTTAACCTTCTCCGCAAATATTCGCATCGGTGAGAATGTGTTTCTCTACTAAAAAAGCCGACCGTGAGGAGTTCTAAATATCAATTTCAGACCCAGTTCAGTCAAACCTCAATAATAGCCATTCCAACTCATATGGAGTCACCTCTTGAAGAACATAATCGTCAGTACTTTAATCCTACATTGGTTTACTGCATCCTACCGGGGTGATATGGTTCGTCTGGAGGGTGAAGGCGAGGCTGGTGGGATACTAATGGTGGAGATTGGTGCTGTGGAGGTTGTAGGTGCCGAAGGGCCTTTGGTGGTCTATTGTCTGCTCCGTCTTGGGGAGAACATTGGCGAAGCACTTCTATAGCTCGTGGGAAAGCCTCTAGAGATAAAGCTTTATAGCTATATATATAATATAAATATGTATATAATATACATGTTCATATGTTTTAACTAGTATGCAGGCAGACTTACTTAACCATCAAAATAATTTGACATAAATCAGAGCTTTGGAAATAGTTCACATATTTGGATTTTGGGTTAGACTAAGTTCAAGCCCATTCGTTTGAAAAGGACTAATTGAAAGGGATTACAAAAAACATTTTGATAAGTGCGGGAATAATTAGGGCACTTCCTAATGACAAACGTAAAGAAAAGAGGAGTGTAAATTTCAACGGGGTCATTGTTTTACGAGAATTAAGGAAAACCTTGTACACATTTATAATTCACAAAACTGTATTTCGTAAAACATGTTTCAACTCAATGAGTCACCATCAAGCGTCCTGGTAGTAAGGTTTAGTACGTTTTAAGACTCAATGAGCTGCAAGGTGCGTTGAGAAATGAAGTCTTACAAAGTGGAAAAGTGAAATAAGTTATACCTAAAATTACGTTGTAAAAACTTACATTATATCAGGAATAACACAATGGACTTCATCCGGTTAAAAGACTTCGTAATTTTAAAAGTGAATGAGAACATAAGGTATCCTTTGGGGTGTGGGAGTAGAAAAGAATGAAGAAAATAAGCTGGATTGAGAGAAGGGCAATCGGCAAAGTTATTGTTATGAATGGAGAGGAGGGTCTTAGTAGATATTCGGAGAAGGCAGGCAAAGTGGATGGATGAAATTACGTTGAATGAGAATTGGGTTTCTGTTAAAAGGGAAAATGTTGAGTAAGCGAGAAAGAGGGAGGAAGAGAATAGGCATTTTGAATAAGATAAGCGAAGGGTATGAGGATAAGAATACTAGCAGAGAAGAATACTATACACTTATATATATATATAAATGTATAGTATATATATATATATATATATATATATATATATATATATATATATGATAGAGATCTTGGACGAAATGAAGGAAGGGAGGAAGTATAGAGAATTGAAAATGGGTTCATTGAAAGGTTTGGACATAGGGTTGTGCTTTGTTAAGAGATACGAGATAAAGGAATTGTTGCTGTACCACTTCGTATATTTCAGGCATCAAAAACCTACCTAAGCCGTTAGATATCGATAACAATAATTATTTATATGTGTATTAATTTACAAGTGTGTATTTATTGATAAAATGTGTAGGATTCCTTTCATTCATTCCCACCATTTACACTTGAACGATTCAATACATCCCCATGTTAAGGCATGGTTGGAAAGACCCTTTAATATGTTTTAGATCAATCTATTTTACTTTATGAAAATTAGAATTGCTTTTACAATCAAGAGTTGAAAATTAAAGTGGTATTACAAAATATTTGAGAAATCTAATTAATACATTGATACACTCGTTTTGATTAACAAATGATTCGAAGGGTATCAGTCCATAGAAATACTTATTTTCATACTTAAAAATCCATTTGGAATAGGGTGTATATATATATATATATACTATATATATATATATACCTGACCGGTGTCTGACCTGAAGAAGGCATCGGAGTAGGCCGACAGCTTAAATCATCTACAGTGTGAGTGTCCTTTTACGTGTTATCTGTTTTATTCTGTATTCTATTGTGCCGTCTAAAAGTTATAATGCTCTCGTGAGTACTTCCGCATCATCGATATATATATATATATATTCATTCATTCACATGGATACAGTCATAAGGGAAATGGATAGAAACACACAAAGGACAAACTTTGGTGGGTGAAACAGCTCCCTGACGCCATATCCTAGCCAAAGAATCGGGGCACTTGGCAGAATAAATTACGTTTTCTCGATAGCTCAAGTGGTTAGAGCATCGGATCGGCAATTCGAAAGATCCGCGGTTCAAGTCCCGGTCAAGGAAATATGTTTGCACTTTTGAGCAGCAGTTCCGCCTTCCTCACATCTCCTGTGTTTATCCGTTGTATGTGTTCCTATTGATTTTCATTACGTCTGTATCCATGGGAATGAATATTTGTCCGCCATTAAGCGGGGTTTTCGTGTTTTTAAATGAATATATATATATATATATATATATATATATATAAACCATAAACACAGTAATCAACCCGAAGGTCGGTTTAGTAGGTGATGGTAGAGCTCACCCATGTACCAAACCCAACGGCGTGTGAATAATCACACATCAGGGTAGGGGGCCCTGTACCGGTTATGGTTTCCCAGGAAGACCTGGTACCCGAAAAATCAACTAGCTTGGGTAGAGCTGCAGGTGCCCAAAGTGCCTTGCCCGGGAATCGAACCCGGGACCCTCTGGTCAGCAGTCCAACGCTCTACCCGCTAGACCACCGCGACCGCATATGTATATATATATATATACACACAGGGAAAGGAACTGGCCCCCCTACCCTAATGTGCGAACATTCACACGCCGTCGGGCTTGGTACATGGGTGAGCTCTACCATCACCTACTAAACCGACCTTCGGGTTGATTACTGTGTTTATGGTTTATATATATATATTTTTATATATCTATATATATATATACTTATCCAGGAGGCTGTTTGAGAAATATTTATGAATGTGACTGTGACAAAACATTGATAATACATATATATATATATATATATATATATATATATATATATATATATATATATATATATACACATGATGCCTCCAATTAATCAGCACATACATTTTTAATGGAATAGTTAAACATTTATTAGAATTACTTTAGATATGGATAATTACATACAATTCACATGTCATATTAATTACACTCTCAATTTTTTAAATTCATTCCGGAGAATGTTTGAGGATCTTGTTTGTGATTATCATATGAGCATCGTTGTTTATGAACGGTGCCACTAGATGAGTTATTTATTATTTATCTTTTTCAATTAAAGGGATCACGTGAATAAAACATAAATACATTTACCACCACAACCGTGGTGTCATTTGCACGAATCGGCTAGAATTCTTGGAAGAAAAACAACAACCGCACTAGCATAAGAAGAAAGTATCAAGATGGACCGAATATATTCGTAGGAGAACGGCGAAGCGTATTGCGCTGATAAATCATTTTCAGTACAATTTGCCTACTATCTCTGTGTTCTTAAGTAAAAAAAATAAGTTTAGAAGATGTGATAACATATTCAACTTAGAAACTTTACATATTGATTTAGAAACTCAACATGTTGGGATATATTTTTTGTCTGCATGCGTGCTCACCTCTTCTCTGTATTCAGAACGATTCCAGTGGCTTTAGCATATACTACTCTACGGTATGTGGGGCGTCACATCACTTCCGCTTCACCGCTTGCATACGTATGTTCTCGTTAAAAAAAAGAATAACTTCCTACGTCATCGAAATCCTGACGAACAAACGAGACCACTCGACTGAAGTCCTTCTGGGCGACCGTCGTCCTCAAGGAAGCAGCAAGGAGGGGACGGATAGAGAGGAACCCGAGGACAGAAGGAGGCTGAAAGCGCGAGAAAATGGTAGGAAGGGGGGATTTCAGCACATTTCTCCTCAGATTTGGCGGATATTCTTTCCGCCTAGTACTTTAATATGGCTTTAAAAAAAGCAGAGCAAATCAGTCGGTTTTCGTATAAACATTTGATTTCTACCATCCAAAGAGATGGAATATTTCGGTTTCGCAACGTACTTAATCCTGGTCCACATAGCCAAATTTTCCTCCTCACTAGGAGGAACATATACATACATAAATACTGAAATTTCTATCAATGAATTGCAGCAATAAAATCATTTCTTTGTTAATGGTTAAATAGTGCCAACAAATTAAGATAAGCACGTCTGGGAGCTAAAACACTGTTGGGGTGGTAGATGCTAAATGCAGTAATATACGTACGTTTACGAGTGAATCCCTAATATTTTTCTGTCCCTTCAGTTTAATGAGCTTAATAGAGTTAAGATTTGAAATTTACCCCTCACACAGATTTTTCACATTAGACTGGAATTATAGCAATATGAAAATCTGTTTATTGTAAAGGAACATATTTTACCAACGATTAATCAAATTTTATCTACGTAAGGAAATCAATAAATCTATCAGAGGGGCAATTTTAAATAATAAAAAATGAATTTTAACCCCACTTAAAAAAAAACGGTACGGAATTCTAGTGTTTGAAAGCTGAAATATTTTTTCCAAATCCTTTGTTCATTTTTGCGTTAGCACAGGGTACTTGGAGTCGAGCAAGGACAATGAATTTACATATGAAAATTTCCTTCAGCCAATTTTAGAAGAAAAATCTGGAAAAACGTTCAACCCAAAATAGTAAAATATATAATCGCTGCTTACAATGGTTTTCTTTATTCGCATAGGTCAAAGTTTAGCTCAGTAAATAAATGAATTGAATTCCAAGCAGAGATATCCTTTTTGCTTTGCTAAATTATCTGAGTTTAAGAAAACGGTCGGAATTTTCCAATAATGGAGAGGTTTGGAACTACTAACTCCCCGCTATTTCTCTGTTAAACTTGGATAAGGATCAATTGTACTGATTCCCATTTCTTTTGGTTCATTTGGTTTGGAATAAGTTATTTTTACGCCATTCTTGTGTCAGGAATCAGATTGAATATTGTTTTTTTTTTCTAGAAGAGATGACAGAAGGAGGAATGATAACAATTATGACTGTAAAACTCCAATGAACTTTCTCATTTTTATTTAACTAAAGCAGAGAGTTAACAGACTTCTTACACACCTAAGCGAACATATTTTAACTTTAACTGGTTCTTTTACAAGACTTAAATTATTTCCCAGTGGAAAATATCACAGGGCACGCATTTATATTATTGAAAAATAATTCATCTTATAGTACAGTGATTATCAAATTTTACGACACATATTAAAACTAGTTTTTTGGACGTCTCGTAGACAGAATGTAAGCATTTCATTCACCTGTTTAGGTTCAGCCAATATGTCAGAAATAGGGCTATTTAAAAAAGGAAATAATATTAACTTGTCTTTCGACCCTGTATTATGGATTTTTCTATATTCTTGAAGAAATTTATCACAGAAAACACCTTGGATTATGAAATATTGAATTTTATTTCCGTTTATTTTATTTTTGTTATACGTCCTTCACAGTAATTCCCAAAAAACGAGTAATTCTTTCGGCTTTACATGTAATTCATAAAATGAATTAATATTTGTGCAGTTTAAAATGTGTACTGTTATCATAAGGCAAAATAATTGGAATTAAGTGGGAGAATCTATTAGTTTTTTTCCACTAAGGCTCTATTGATGTTTATAATATGCCTAAGATATGTATTAAGAAATACGTTGGTAAAAAGTTGATCGGAGACCTCAAAAATAGCTACCAAGAGGAATAATGAGGTTGCAATGCTCATAAGTAGTAAGAAAGTTAGATATACATGGTCTCAGGTCTGAGAAAATGATGAGAAAACAACTGAAAGGATGCCAAACTAATGAGAAATATGCCGAATGCCTAGGAATACGAGGAGGAAAGGGTCAGGGAAGAGAAAAAGCGCACCACACTATGAAAATAGGGGACAAGTGAGACCTAACCTCAGACCGCACTACTTGAAAGATCTAAAAAGACAGTATGAATATGACGTTATTCTGTCATACAAAACTGAACGTTCAACGTACATTTGCGATCCTTCTCTTGTATTACACTTTAAAGCTGTCAATGCTAGTTCCAAGCCATGCAAAACGATCTTTTAACGACGCTATAAATGTTTGAATAAAATTTGGAATCAACACTTGGAGGCACAATAAGAATAAGTTAACGGAATTGGAGCATAATTAGGGAGAGTGAGATGCTTAAGCCGCTAGAATAGGCTCTAAGTTAAACAGGATATGAATTTCACTATTTTTTTAATGGCCGTAAACACTGGAAATTCGTAGATGAAGCATTTAAAAAATTGTACATTATGTTTTTTTTAAACTGTTACCAAAGAATGAACTACTATTGAATAAACAAAACTAATTTCATAACTATGATTATTGAGGTTTTTATTGAGTATTATTCATTCCGGCGTCAAATTTCAACGGATATTTCAACCAGGATACTATCCATACTTATTCTTTGTGGCCGACCGGTTTCCATGGCTCCACGACATAAGCCTCGGTCTTCAACAATAAGGTCGGTTTAATACACGAGGGCACAGCTAACGTGACACTAATATATGTCCCACAGCATGCGAAACTCACACAATAAGGACCCGGGGAACAGTTCCATTTCTTGTGCCGTCTGTGGTTTCCCAAAAGTTCCGTGCAGTTCGGCACAGCTTGGGATTAGCCCTGGGAAAGTCTCGAGGCATCTCCCGTATTAACCGAGGACCCTACGGGCAGAAGCCGAACTCGCTTCCCACGAGAGTGCTGTGCCAGCTCTCCATCATCAAGGCGCAAACATCAAGGCTGACTAATATATTCTGCAACGAGGAGATTACTAGCAATCGCTGAAATAGTACCTCATTACATTGTATCACAAATATCAATGAATGTTCGACGACGAGTAATTTCCTGTTGGAAGCACTGCTTTTATTGTAAAAAATGACATTTAATGAAATGTCAAGGTGATGAGTAAAGAAAAACCCTTCAACCCATGAATATTCAAATATGAATGAAGATGTTTTTCTAGTGTTAAACAGTCGATTGCCAGTGAATACAGTCAGGTGCATCAAAATCTCTTTTGGAAAGCGTTGCAACAGAAACCCTAGCTTTTAAATTCCATACATTTTTTTAATAATCACAGCACGACGTGTTTCACTCCGTGAACGATAAACACAACTAATATTTTTACCATCCCCATAACTCGAGGATATTGCATATTATATTATAAAAGAATACCTTGCCTAGTGGAGCGTAAGAAAAGAATACACCCTGTGAATTAAATGTTTGTGGAGAAGTGTTTTTACTATTAAAGTACACCTGAGAGATTAACAGTCAACAAAATCTCTTAAAATTCTTAGTCAAAACTTTTCAAAATATGTATAAAGCGAACGGTAACTACTTCCGTATGAATATTATGGGAAGAGTACAGCCGTACTCTTACAATTGGACTCATTTTTAAGCGTACGGCTGGAGTTGATTCTTCCCATAATTTTCAAACTATGTTGTCGTGCGAGATGAATATTTCATTTCAAAATACTTTATTAAATCAATACTTTACTTTTATATTTTTTATATAAAATACATATCTTAATATTTTATTTCAGTATTTAAAAATTGTTGTTGCAAAAAAGTAATTATTTTAACTATGCAATAAGCTGTAAAATGTTCAAAACTTGACGTAAATGTATGCTGCATTGCTCATCAATACGAGTATGTTGCATCACTGACTAGGAAATTCCGTCTTTCATAACTAAGTCTTTATAATTAAGTTGACGTCAATATTTTGTGGGTCAATTCAAGTGAACAGGACGAATGAATTAATCGCTAAATCGGACTTGAATACTTTAAAACGGTTCTAACCTCGAAAATGAACAATGATTCTCCTGATGAATCAGAGAACGTTACTACGACCGTTCGGGTGTGAAGTAAATTCCTATAAATGATGTGACTGGTATATTGGCTTCTCAACCCAAGATGCCGTGCTCGAATTCAGGAGGTGACAAAATTTTTCAATGCTCTGACGATCTCTACTAGGACGTGTTGTGAAGAGCCCTTCAAATTGGAGTCAGTTAAATTGTACGTAAAACTGGCACGGTTGGCAACTTTCATTTACAGAGTAGGCTAATGCCGAGGCCAGGTTACTCTCCACTCTTTCTCCATCCTCTGAAAATCATGCATCTAACAAATTTCCCACCTATCTCTAGTGGTGTAAATTACACCAGCTATCGTCCGCCGCCTAAAATAAGTGGCAACAAATTTTTGAAAAATGAAAAGAAAAAAAACTAAAAAAACAAGTAAATGAAATTCTAAAAAATGAAGTAAATTCCTAAAAAAATGAAAATTTACGAAAATAAACGAATATCTTGAACAATTAAAATAAATCCAAAATAAAAATCAAATTCCATAAAGGTGTACACTTTATTTTTTTGCAAATATCAGGATAGTTTTAGCCATGTCACATGAAATATATTGTCCAATTCTGCCAAGCATTTTACTACCTACAACCGTGGTTCGTGTTCGAGACTATAATTACCATGAAATGTAGCCGCTCGTTTTAGTTCAGTGGGACTTGGATGCAGTGGGGAAGACGTACTACTTTTTCGACGGCAACGCAGTCTCCAAAGGTGTGGGAGCACGGTGAACCACGGAATGGAGGTTTTTGAGGGCCGGCCCGCGGAGTGTGACACATCCATTCCGAATGCGCGCCGGGGTGAAACGGGAAACCAGTGTGCATCTCACACACGCACGCGAAAATACACACGCACGCTCACATGTACACCGTCGTACCGCCGATCGATCGATGGCGAGGGAGGGGAGGGAAAGGAGGAGGAGGATGAGGAGAGGAGAAGGTAGAGGAGGGGGAGAGGGAAGGTATGAAGTCACTCTCGTCCTCAAACCTCCCCACCTCACCTCTCCTCCTCCCACGCCCTTACTCTCGCTAATAATCGAACGGCAGGGTTACGTACGGATGGAGTTTTATAAAGGCACGTCAATCGGAAGTTGACTGACACAAATTGGGAAAAAAATGTAAATGTTCCTTTGAACCGACAACAATAATGCACGGGTACATCGTGTTCTAAATATATATAAAAAAATACAGGTTGAGATAGAGGAAGACCGGCTCAGTGTCCCGAAAGAATCGTTCCGAAAGTGAACGGGCACACCCACAATGGATGACCGGATCAATTACCATCCAAAAATATGCTAAGGAAATCTTTCTCGCGATAGAATACAACCTATTCAGGAGAAGATTTCCGATTTCAATATTTTGTCAGATTTCAAAGAATCGCAGGAAACTCCACGACGGTTACTTCAATAGGCTATCCATTGATGCTCCCAGAAATGCAGGAATTTTGAACATTTTCGTTGCACCCAATTTTCGCTACATTTAACTTCTCACGTAACGCATCAAAATGGTAGAAAATAATTCATCAAAACTCAAATCAAAAATTTTAAATGAAGTAATTTCAATCCTAAGGTTGGATCGTTGTGATTTGTTGAAGATATTTCCTACGTTTTCCGTCTAGGATGGAATATCCAGACTGATTCTAAATATATGTCTAATTCCGGTTATACCAAACATTTATTATCGAGTGCGGTATTAGGTGAATCGTAAATGTGTGGGAAAAGATGTGACTTCCAATTCAACTCCGGGAACGAATTAAATTGAGGAAATTCAACATTTAGAAAACGAATTATCTCAGTATAAACAAGCAACGGTTTTAAAAGACCCTTGTATATCACAGTCAAAGAAAAAATTAAATTATACTAATTATCTACGCTGATCAGGTAATTTATTCCATGTAAGAAAAAGAATTGAACGCATTTGAAGCTTTGATAGATTACCATAACGGATATTGAAATTTTTCTTCACCTCCTCTAAAATAAACTTAGCACACCACGTATAAGATGGATTTAGTAAAAAAAACTTTCTTTCTTCACATTTTGCGTATGCTAAAGAAATTCCGAGAATTTATTGCCCGCAAATATTACAAATTCCACTAAAGATACCTGAAAACGGCAATAATTTCAAGGAGCTCCTTGGTCCAATAAAGTTTCCACAACTTCAAAGGCTTTTAACATCCCGTACCGATATCTTGAAAGGATCAACTAGAACTTTTCTAAGTTTCAAACAGTTTATCCCTTGTCTTTACATGCGGTTTCTGAAATTCGATTGCTACGCACGAAAGCATTGACGCACTTTAACGTGTATATCCATATCATAAAGGTGTACGAATATCCCTTTAGCCGTAAGGAATAAAATATAAATGTGAAAATAGGACCACATTCTTTTCCTTAAATTTTACTGATTGTCTGTCATTTTCATCTACTATCAAAAAACATTAATGGTATAACTTATATTGCCAAACCAAAGACATTTAAATGCCGTATTTATTCCCATTAATTTGTTTAAATCATTCTACAGATTTAATTTTATTTCCATAGAGTTGTGCTAAAATAATTCTTCTTAGGAAATGATTTAGATTGCACATTTGAAACGAGTTCAGCAAAAGTGGATAAACACTACAATAATTCCACTCGATCAATGATTTTATGAACGAGTTATCCGATAGAACGTTCCTTTCCTAGACTAATAATTTTGATAAATGCGACTGTTGCAGGAAAATATTCTGCAAGAAGATTTCATTGCTGGGAACCGGTATAAAATGGCAATTTGATATATTTCAAATATTTAAATTATGTACCATTGCCATACATATAGAACCTTGGATATGTTTCTTGATAATTTAAAAAAAAAAAATTACTTCGGAAAAGGTTTATCTGCAAAAGATAAATATGAAATGGTCTAAGTAAAATCTCTTGTAGTTTCTTAAATGGTAATTACAGGTTACTGGCTGGGAAAGCCCCACTCGTTTAGAGGTTTCCCATATTTTCTTCTGTCACGATGAGCAATACACTCGAGCGTCAAAATTTGAATTCAGCTTTAAGGAACTAACCGCAGGTATCGACCTTCTATACTATTTGCAAGTGGAAGGGCTCTTTCAAGGTCGCATTTATTCAGGAATTCCAGAATCAGCTCGTTGACTGTTTAACGGAGCACAAATTACGCGTTATTATTGCCGGGTCCCGAATTGGTGGGAGGAGTTGTACAGAGTAGATAGCATAGTGAATCGGGGTGGTACACTAATTCTTCCAGATAGCTCTACTCATTATTTTCATTTTTTTTCTAAAACTGATAGCAGCCGTGGTCTAAAAAATAGAAACCTCTACTTATTTTTTTGCTCAATTATATTAGAAATATTTTCCAAGGCCATTAATTTTTTTATATACCCACAAGCCCATACAATCTTCTAATTTTCCGAAAGAAAGATGAAAAATTGTATTCAAAGGGTATGAACGTAATAGTGGATAGATATAATAAATCCCATTAGTTTCATTCTTATTGGTCATAAGCCATAAGCCTACATGTTCACAGAAAATTGGAACATTTATTGAATTGAGAACCAGTATTTAACATTAAACAGCCTTAGTGTCATAGTTCCACTTTTTATATAGGCGAAAGCGTCTAATGGTTGGAATGTTGAGAGAAAATAGCTCGGCACAGGAGAAGATAGTGATGTTATGAAAATTAAAATGAGGGAAATTAAATAATACTAGCAGACCGAGATGTGTGAGAAGTCCTGTTTTTATTCAACGGGCAGAACTTCCAGTAAATCCACCAGACATGGCAGCAGGGATTTCAAAAGAAGGGAATAACCGGATGGCAGAAGAGTCGTTCCGAGAGGAGGAAGGATTAATGTCCGGGTTCCGTGGAAAGAGGGATGTGGTAAGGATTAGTAAAAACATGGATATGGACCGAAGCTAAGTTCGGGTAGGGAACACAAAAAATCACCAATGAAAGATATAACGCTTTTAAGATCCTGATGCAATCGATAGGAGTTTGCGCGCGGGTTTGCCGGTTGTTGGATTGAAAGAAAACTGTAGACAGGAAGGAGAGAAAAACGATTGAAGAAGAAGAACTCTGGATTTATTGAACATCAAAAATGGAATAAGAAAAGTGGTGATAATGGCAATTGATTCTTCGCAGATGCTGCGACGGGCGACTGTATAACAACAGTATGTTTAATTTGGCGGAAGGTAATGGAGTACGAAAAAGCATCTCAAACTAGGGGGCTAAAGGGAATAAAATTATAATGATCATCAAAAACCCAAATGAGTAATTGTGACCACATGGACCACAAGAACTGGATGGACTAGGAGTGGACAAGTGTAGAACACTAACTCACCTCAATTCTTCCATATCGCGCTCTTATACTAAAAAATACCATCGTGGGGAGAAGACTATATGGACTGATTCGTAGTATATATGAGGAAGGAATCTGGCCGGAAGATTTTATGAGATCATTGTTAGATCCTATCCCGAAAAAGGTAAAGACTACATCATGTGAGGATTACAGAACAATAAGTTTGATATCCCACGCAGCTAAGTTATTCTCAGGATCATCAACAAAAGGATAGAGAGTAAGGCAAATGATTAATTAGGGGATGATCAGTTTGGGTTTAGGAAAGGAAGAGGTACGCGTGATGCCATTGCACTAATGAGATCACTAATCGAGAGGAATATAGAATACAATCAGGACGTATTTGCCTGTTTCGTAGATTTCAGAAAGCGTTTGGTAGAGTGAATTGGGAAAAATCAATGCGTGTATTGCAGAAAATAGGAATGGTTTGGAGGGACAGGAGACTGGTCCGCAACCTGTACATGTCTCAGACTGCTCAGGTGCGAGTGGGGAACGGAGAGTCCGGATGGGCAGTGTTAGGAAGAGGTGTAAGGCAGGGTTGCCCATTGTCACCGGTGCTGTTTAACGTATATGTGGAGGAAATGAGTAAAGGGGCATGGGAAGAACTGGAGGTAGGGATGAAAGTCGGAGGGGAATTTGTACAATCGGTTAGGTTTACCGATGATCAAGCATAAGTGTCTAAGTCAGCCAAGGGGTTGCAACCATTGCTGAGTGAATTGGAGGTTCAGTGCGATAGATACGGAATGAGAATCAGTATTAATAAAACAAAGATTATCCAAAGACTTCCAGAAAGAAAAAGGCTAAGCTAAACATTAAAATAGGAGGGGAGAAAATAGAGCAGGTAGAACAGTTTACATATCTCGGAAGTGTTTTGGACCAATACGATCAAAGTAGTAGGGACGTAAGGAGAAGAATTGCGCTGGTCAAGGAGGCTTTCACAAGGAAAAGGGAGATGATGATGTGGACGTTAAGCAGGGAGGTTAAGAAAAGACTCGTAAATTTTTGATATGGAGCGTAGTTATGTACGATGTGGATACGTGGTCACTGAAGCAGGTCTACAGATCTTGATTGCAAGCTTTTGAACCGTTTGTGTGGGGAAGAATGGAGAAGGTGAAATGGACCAAAAGGATTGGTTGGTTTAGTTGGGGAGGCTACCGACAGCTGAGGTCATTGGCGCCATTAGGGATGGGTAGGAAAGGAAGGGTGGAGAGAAACCCGGCGTCGGCATTAGCCCATTCTTGTCGAAAGGCGCCAAAGGGTCCCATCCGACGGACGTCGTACTCACTCAAAGTGCCCTCCACATAGTACCTCAGCTAGGGATCGGAATATCACTGAAAGGTATTTGTTGTCTCCAGAATTTGACCCCAGGCTGTCGCGGTGGGAACCCTGTACGTTAGCCTCCGTACCATCCCGATCCCCTGGATCACCTGTACGGTGAGTAAACGTGGTCTTTGAAGCAGGAGGATATACGTAGATTGGAGGCTTTTGAGATGTGGGTGTAGAGAAGAGTGGAGAAGGTGAAATGGACCGAAAAGAAAACAAATGAGAAAGTACTGGTGATGGCGGGTGAGAAGAGGGGTTTGTTGGGAGAAATCTTATGGAGGCAGGGAAACTGGATGAGGGTCGTTTTGAGCAGTAGTCGGATATTGAAGAGGGGAGAATGTTAGGCAAATGAGCAAAGGGCAGGAACAGGATAGATGTTGGACAGGATGAAGGGAGGAAGGAAGTACACATAGTTGAAGAGGAATCTGACTTAGAATAGGTGCTGTATTGGGTTTTTTTTAAGAGTCACAAAATATTTATTTAATAGTTGTGTCCATCCAAAAACCTTCCTTAACCGGTAGATTACCTTGAAATATATATATATATATATATATATATATATATGGATCCTATTTACTACCCGTATTATATACGAGATGAAGGGAGGAAAGAAGTACACAGAGATGAAGAGAGACGATGTAGAGTAGGTTGCTGGATTGGGTTTTGTACACAATGGACGCAACTATCAAATATTTATTTATTTGATAGTTGTGCCCATCCAAAAACCTACTTTAAACGGTAGATTGCCTAATTATATATATATGTGTATATATTAATACGCGTAAAGTTGAATTTTGTTCTGTTTGATGAAGGGACCGCCTCCTGTCGCCCTGAAACGGTCGTGAGATTACGAAATTTTTCTTATTTTTCCCCCATTACTTTCTAATGCTTAAAAATATATCAAAACTATGCAATTGTTCTGGTTGGAGAACAGTATATTAATGAGTGGAGAGGTATGGTTTTGAATCAGTAGATTAGGTTGGTCATTTTATGGAATTGGGGGAAGCATGATGGGAGTAAGTAAGAATAAATGAAAGGTGTTAGCCGAGAGCGTGTGCGTTCACCTGCTATCCTTTGTGTCAACATGGCGACTTCATTTTAGGAAAATAAAAAAGAAAGCTGCACGAGTGAGAATTCACGGTGAGAGAAAAATCAACATGTTGAATTTCACCGGTGACATAATATGTGTGGCAGAAGATAAATATAGAGTTCTAACGGAGTGTATGCGAGGGAAGCGGTTTATAAGCACATACATGCAAGTGAAGATAAGGGAACAAAAGTCGCAAAAGAGGGCTGCGAAACAAGAGGAGAATATGGCGCAAATAAAAATGGGCGATAAAAAGTCGAGAAGAAAAAAGGGATGCTCTACAAAATGTCGGCTCTGAGAACATAAAATGAACCTCAAAAGAGAGGAATGCATACCTCACAAAGGCATGCATTTGGGGTTTTATTCACTCTAGACACTAGGAACGGATGCTGGTTGAGGGCAAGAAAATACAGCATGAGGCAATAGAAGTACGGTGCAACAGGACGATGATAAAGATCAAATAAATGGATCGAATGGCGAACAAAAAAGTCCCGCGGAATGAGAGGAAAAAAATATAAGTCCTGTAAACACAGGGACAAGGAGAAATAAGGATGGGGGGAGAGAAAATGACGTATCAGACAGGTTGGAAAACGCCTTATTTTGATGAAGACAATCGCGGAGATGAAAGCAAATGGAAAAACTAAAAATAGGAAAATCATGGTGAGACAAATGAGGTGAATAACGTCAAGACGTCATAGGCAAGATATATGAAGATTTCTGATGCCAGCAGATATCAGAACCGTTTGCCGAGCGGCGTGAAATCATTTTAATGATTGATAACCTCTGATGTTGATAGTTGAGAGAAAGAACGAGAACAAAAACTTGGGAGGATTATACTAAAAATATATATCATTCGCCCTGACCGAGATTCGATTCAAATGAAACAGTTTTTGCACTAAGAATCTGTCGGATTAATTGTGTTCGCATAAACAGGGAATGACGTACCTGAAGTTAAAGAATGTTCTTCAGCTTAGGCTAGCAAGGATTGGTGGAATGACGCTAAATAAATAAAATAGTGGGGGGAAGATAAATGGCAGGTAATTTAGACCACAAAAAGGAGGGCAGGTGATGTTAGGAATCGAACACTGCAGTGCTTAAGAAGGCAACGGACCAGGATAATGTTTTTCCCTCGAAGTTCTTCCTGGAAGAGTAATGGCCTCTTTGGGGGTGAATTGGTACTGCACCAAGAAGTAAGTAATAGTAGGATGCCCTTTAAGTATTCCTCGGCGGATGGCGTCTTATCACACTGTGTCAACTCGGTAAAAACACCGTTAATGGTCACGCTAAACCCTTGGTTTATGCGGGATGCAAACCCACGTTATATGCCGTCGCGAAGCAACCCTGGGTCGGAGGTAGTACACGACGAGTAATCCCGCGATTCATAAAAACATTCAACCCTGCAAATGTTAACCGTTACCGTTCGAACAAAATTAGGGCCCTAAGTCACGCGATGGCGATTCACTAGATCGATTTCTCATGGAAAGGTAACGGGTGCTAACTCGAATGTGGAGTGAAGTAGTCGTAAAAAGGAAACGTTCCGCAACATTTTAATAAGTAGAACCATTTTCAAATTTTAGCGAACAAAACGAATTTGTAGCTGTGCTCGGAAGGTTTTCTTGTCGGACAGTAAAATAATAAGCGCATAAATCTGCGCTCAATAGTTCATCTTAAAATCTTAGTGAAAACCTTACGGCATTTAAAAGTGGAAATTGACCTCCAAACAACTTCATACTTCACTTCACTTCACTTGTTCACTTGGATGACTCTTGAATCAAACTTCGCGCTTAATGGGGGAAAAAAGGCAGTTAAACTCAAATAAGGAGCAATTAAATGAGGAAATATGAAGGGTTTGTAGCATTATTTCATTATTTAGGCAGTCATTCCTTGCCCAAAATTTTATTCCAGTAATAACTAAAATATTTTGCTCAACACTAAAAAATAGTATACATAGACATACTATGAAATACATAATTTTTTTCAGTTAGATATGGCAACGCTTCACCGGCATAGCACGCAGTTGCCGGTCGTACACACGATTGTTGGCTTATAGGATTGTATTCTTCGGAACCTTAGGGATTTTGTTTGTAACAGGCAAAATGTCGTTTTGATTACAATAACTATCTCTCCCCAAAAGAATACATTCCTCAATATCCACTCTTTTTTCCAACCATGAAAAATGTGTGTGATATAATATTAGTATAATATTAATGTCACTGATTATTACTATCTCTTAGCACATATATAAATCACGTTTTTCAAGCACGTTGCCATATTTTGTCGAATTCATTATACGTCTTTATTGCCATCGCATTATTAGACTTACTAATGGCACAAAGAATGTATCAGTACCGTGGTTTGAATGATTTGTTCTGTGTTCAGAGGGCTTCCATTGCAAAACGCCTTCCTTCAAAGGGTATTCTCTGGAAATTGTAATTTCTTGATCCTGTAAATTTTCCCTTCCACTAGATTTCTATCCATAATCCTTGGCAGACCTCATCTCTATCTGCAGTGCCGTGCCAACTACCCTATATTCCTACCAAATGGCACGCGGGAGCTCCAACTGAATACATATTATCTTGTGCTAACGACATCAGTTTAGCCAGAGAGAAGCGTCGCTGTAAGAAGCGGCACGAAGACCAGAAGACGATCTCCTCCACAAAACAGCTATAATTTTTTTTATCCTCTCTCGCGACGCTGTTTAAAAATCACCTTGCGATTAATCAGCATCCAAGGTGGAAATGGCCGCAATAAAACTCTTAGGCGAGCGAAATTCCGCATGAAGAGAAAGAGAGGGAGGGCCGTTTTAAACCCCGCTACCGAACCGCGGTTTTAAAATTAATGGATACGACTTAGCCTTAAAGATGGCGCTCGAACGCTTTAATCCCTAATGGGTGCACCAGCATTATTCCAAAAGGTCACGTCATCAGCGCTTAGAAGGGGAGGGGAGACAGGCAATTCGTTACAAACCCAGAGGTGTCCCCCTATCCCTCCGCCATGATGAAAAACCCTTCCTTTTTCCCTCGCTTGGAAGTCCTTCACTCATTTTCCAAGATGCGTACCGGTTTGCGTCCAAGTGTATTTCCTGGTGATAAATATCGTCGGTTCTCCTGACAGAAAACCAGAAAACTAATGCAAAATCATTCGCTGCGACCCGGGTAACGCCAAGATTAATTTTAAGGGGGAGCTAAAATATAACGCAAAGAGGAAATTACCACCATAAAACTCGAATAAGCAATGTTATTTCATCCACATGGAAATAATTATAAGGAAATGGTAAAGGAACACATATAAAGGACGAACACAGGAGAGGCGGGGAAGACAGAATCGAGCAGATCACAAGTGTAAAAATATTTCCTCGACGGGGACTTGAAACACGGGTCTTTTGCCTTGTCGAGCTGATGCTTTAACCCAGTGTTTCCCAAACTTTATCGAGCCACCGCCCCCTTGGATCCATAAACCTTCACTCAACGCCCTCTAATCGCAGTAGCTTTGATATAATAATCAAAATCATAAAACAAAATAACCAAATGAGGAAAATTTAAATAATTAAATTAAAAACAATTTCTCACAAAATATTTACTTAGAACCCAATGTATGCATAGTTTTTATATCACATTTATGCAAAAGACTTCATACACAATGGAAGGAACTTAGGTTACTTTTTACATAAAAATAAATTCTCCAAACAAATAATTTTAAGAAAGCTTTTTTTTAGAAGTTTATGTCATTTTTTTACCAAATTTAAGCTATGTCATAACATGAACATTTACAATTTAGGAAAATTGAATAACCAATAATGTTTTGTTAAAATTAGTTCAGCGATTAGGTAACTATTGATAATAGTTTTTAATGATCTAGAAGTAATTCAGGGAGATTCTATTGCATATTTAAAAATATATTTCCATCAAATGAAATTTTTTCAAGAAACTGTAAAAGTAACTTTAACGGAGTCACCCGCTATGTGTGCATTATAATGCAACCATTTCAGAGAGTAAAAATCATTCGCCTTGACCGGGATTCGAACCCGGATCCCTCGATATCCGGCCGAGTGCTTTAACCACTTAAGCTACCGAGACGTCCTCTTACACTCTGAAATTTTGGGGGCTTTAAAGGAACAAGATGTTATCACGAAATACCGTACATACAATGCCACAGGCATTCGTAATCGTGCGCGACGCGCCATAGTCCACGATGTTAATAAAGCCAATTTCAAACACTTAGGCTGTTCATACCTTAAAATTTCAGAGTGTAAGAGGACGTCTCGGTAGCTTAAGTGGTTAAAGCACTCGGCCGGATATCGAGGGATCCGGGTTCGAATCCCGGTCAAGGCGAATGATTTTTACTCTCTGAAATGGTTGTATTAAAATGAAATTTTAATGGGATGGACGGGCTTGATGACCTGATACCAGTTTTTCAACGTCAGGTTTAATGCCACTTAGCAGGCGTCTTAAATTACCGCATTCACAAACCTGAGGTATGTTTCTCTGCTTGGAAATGAGCTTAATGACTGTACTAAAACCACGTTCCACCAAATATGAAGTCGGAAATGTAAGAAGGAGTTTTTAACCACCATCCATAGTGCAGGAAAACGACCGGAAACCTCCTTCTATAACCATTACTCTTGATAATTTATCTTGAGCTTTGGTTTCAATTCGAGGTAATTTTGTAGTTCAATTAATTCTTCCTCTGATACTCCAACTTCCTCAATATCTACAAACGAATTTATCACCCAGTCTGGAATTTCCAACAAAAGATGATCCTCAAATCGGTGCGTCATATTTTTATGCAAGGTGGCTACATGGACACAAAAGACTCTCTTATCATCATCACCCATACTAGCTTGATCTTCTAGCTTAAGCAAGAAAGGAAGTGATAAAGCTCGTGGCGACCTATGTTGCCCTTAAATAAAATCAACTTGGAAATAAACGCAGTCACCACACATTTTGCCTTTATAAGGTTAGTATCATTTCCCTGCGATTGTAAATTCATATAATTGAACTTTGCAAATAGTGCAGACCCAAAAGCAGGGTCCGCCGCGGCGCCACCCTGCCGCTTCGATTACTCACTTCGAGTAAATGCTTACCACAGATAACTCATATATATCTAGCTCTTTTCACCATCTATAATGATAAAGAACATGTCTAACAATTTGTGTAAAATATAGTCTGTTGTTTAATCACCCCCTCTTATATACACTGTGAGTTGTTTTCAGGGCATTATGTAACAATGAATAATTATAAAAAAGCCATAATTGATCCGAAAAACATGAGACATTATACTTCTGAAAGATGTGGAAAGATGTATGCTATTGCTAGCATTTTTAAAAACTAGATTACATACTATCACAACCCAGGCTTTAATTATGTAATAGTGAGTTAACCTTTAATTTTACGAGGTGATTTAAACTGCAGAAATACAAGTTTAAATGGATACTTAAACTTCCTTACAGTAATATGCATAATTGAAATTTCACATACCTCAAATGGGTAATAGTACTTAAGAAAAAGAACACTTAACCCGCATATACCAAAAAAAGATTCTGTTGAGGACTTCATCATCTAGAGGGTTCCCACATTTCTTGGGCATCGTCAATAATATATAACGTGAAACACATATGGTAATGCCACCTATGTTTTCACCCAATCGAAAAAAACTTTCTGCAAGTAATTACTCAGTGAATATAATTTATTCTCTAGCTGTCACTATGACTACAGGGACTAAGAAATGAAACAACTAAAAGTTCCACAAAAGATATGGGGAAACTAAAGTAATATATACAAATCAAAAGAAACCGATCTGTCTAGAAGAACGTCTGTTTAAGCCAGAAGGCATCAAGAAATTGCATAATTTTCTGAAGAGAAACAACCGCGATTCAGAAGGAGACGAAAAGTTCGCGAGAAAGAATACGTTTACTCTTGGCAGAAAACTCCACTAATGACACATAGCAACGTGAACGTGAAATATCCCTTTTACGAGCGTTATTGCAAGAGCAACGGACAAGAGAAGATTGGTAGCCATGGAAATGTGATGCAACAGAAAATTAAATGCGCGAGGCGAATAAGTAATGAAGGTATCGTCCCACGGAGTCCCTGGAGATTTTAAGAATTGAAAACGCCAGCCTCAAGGGGAGGAATGTTACGCAGTGGGAGAGATGGCTACATAAGCAGTATAATCTGAACGAAATTTAAGTTTACCATGCATTATTGTGTTTAAATACACAATGCAAATGATTAAAAGTCATACGAAAACTAAAAGTAACTATTTATATTCCTGGGGAAAACGTGGATGAAGCTCGGACTAGTGTCCACATATAAAACTAAAAGCAGGCAAGACAGTTAATAAAATAAATGAATGAAAAAAACAGAAAATCTTCTTAGATGAGAAACTGTGTGAGAATAGAGATTAGTAAAACAAGAGCTTATCAGTAATACATGATGCTTACCAATTGAATTTGGTTGGACCCTGAAAATTATTACAGATATTGGGGACAACCATGGCTGGAAAGCATTTTCAGCAACTGTACCAAAGAAAGTGTAAATAAATTGTTCTAAAGTGTACATTGTGCCAATAAGGTACACTAAAAAATTATAGAAGGAACATTTATAGTCATATTCATACAATGCAATAACTATGAAAGAAAATTATTTAGAACAGAGAAGCATAAATACTCGAAGAACTGCGACCGTTAAAATATGAAGATGCAGAAGTATTTCTATGCATTAAGGCTATAAATATAAAGATGCATGAATTTCGGAAAAGGTTAAGGGAATTCAATAGGAAAGTTAGGGGAAAATTTGAAGGAGAATCCAAAAGCATTTTGGTCATACGTCAGACAAGTTCAGGGAAATGAGTCAAATGTCAATTCACTCAAAAATGATAAAGACGAATGAGTAACCAGCAGTTTGGAAAAGGTTAATTTATTAAATCCCTTCTTTCAAAGCGTCTTCACTAATATCTCACAGAATAACCCCGATAGCTTACTAAATCGTGCCGGTTAACCCAAGACCAAAATTAAAATCTCATTTCATGGAAAAGAACGCTTGTTAAAAAATATTAAGCCTAATTAATCCTTCGGGCCCGATGGAATTCCCGCCTCTTTAGTTCTTCGTACTTTCTACTCCACTTCGTGCCACATAAAAAGTTTATCTTTTATCTTTCTATACCTTGCTCACCTAACATTCTCCCTTATTTCCTGGGTTTAACGTAACACTACCTCATAATATTTCTTCTACCCCCTTTTTTCCTTATGAGGAAAATAAAATTTGCACTTTTTTACCGATTTATTTGTGACGTACAACGACTTTCAGTTCATCAAACTATTTTCATCTACAAAAACCAGGAAGATGGTTTGATGAACTGAAACGCGTTATACGTTACCAACAAATCTGTGGAAAATTGCAAATTTTGCTTTTCTCATAATGACAAACTTCCACTACATCTACCCTGAATCTATTGAATATGTTCCTTTTTTCCTTCTTTGGATTTCTTCAAGTCACCTCCTCTTTTCTATATATTCGTCGTTTTTCTTCCTCTCTGTCAACATACTACTATATTAATTAATTAACGAATTAGTCAAATAAAAACGAGCAATTGAAATAAGCACGTTTGCATTGCAAAGAAAAACCTAATGAGTCCATACTGCCGTTTCCACAGGACCGCCAAAAAGAGTAACAATGCCTTCAAGAGAGTTAACTAAGTTAATTTAATCATCTCTTCTCGAAGGTTGATTTCAGTCATAATTCTCTTTGCAGAGGTTCCTCTGACATAATGACGTCGTGAAAATCAAAGGAATTTCCGTCAAAACAGTTCCTCTTGTAAGTATAAAATACACACGGCACATCGATGGCTAGAAAAAATGGGAGCAAAATATAACTTCTCTCAAATTTCCAGGGTGTCAAATGATGTCAAATATGTATCCATGGTTTATTCCGAAATGTAGCTTTGCTTCAATAGCGTACACATTTTTTTTTAGTTTAAAAGGTGGTGGATTCATTTTTTATCCAGTTTTTTAATACAGCTTTTCCATAAGGAAAGAGAGAGATTTATTTTTCCACGTCAAGCATTTTATGCACGACCCAGAACTCGACTTTTTATGTCATTTAACCACCTACAATTTTGTCAGTTGAAATGATAATCACCGGGTGGCCAATGAGTGCAACGAAGAATCACAAAAACAGAAGTGACCTTTAAAGAACTGGTATTACAAAATTGTACGAGAAACGTACTTTTAAAAAACTTTTTTTCTACAAAATCTCGTTCAAAAACCTATAGTTTTGAAAGAAATAATTGTATTCAATTTCAGTTTCCTCATTTCGAAAATAACAGAGAATTTCAGGACAATGTTGGTCTTTCACTTGAAAGAGGTCCAATAAACTGATTAGTCAGGTGTATCTAATACAGGTTGCTGACCATTTTAGGGAGTAGGGGAATGAACAGTAACTCGAAACTCTGGGGTTCAAATTTTGATTTCAGTCGTTTTTTAGACCGCAGAACTAACGATTTCCCTTTAGACTTCGCAGTGGTTTATGATATAACCGGTGGAATTTCCCCAAAAATCCCAATGTTCAACATTTATCGCTGCTTTGAATTGATTGTCGAGGGTCATATAATTTCTACCGAATAAAAATTGATGATTAAAATAAAATATTCACCCAACATACGAGGGCGTATTGAAATGTAAGGTCTCCTATTTTTTTCATGGACGATAAAATTAATGCAGAACTTTGCCTACATCGTTAGAAAGGTTGAGCATTTTGCCATTTTTCCACATAGTCTGCTTATGGTTGCAAATAAAATGATGCAAAAGAATCCGTGAAACCTTTAACAAGTTATGCAATTGTCAACGCACGAATGGCTACGCCATTGCCTATCCTTCAGGATACTAATAATAGTGGATGTTAAAACTCTTATTTGGGCATCGCGGTGGATTCTTTATCAACCAGCAGACCACTGAGAAATTCTATGATATGACAAACCAAATCCAACAGGCAGTGTAAAGGCCCTTGATTTATGCAACAAACATCTATGGAGTAAAATAAAAGGTAAACTATGAGGGTGTATTGAAAAGTAAGGTCTCCTATTTTTTTTAATAGACAATCAAGTTTATTCTGAACTTTACGTATTTCATTAGAAAGGTTGAGTATTTACCTATTTTTCTACTTAGTTGGTTTAACGATCAATCACTTTTTGCATCCTTGTATCCAGGTTTTTAATACTGGCGTGGTACCTTTCCCCCGCCGCGTCACGAAGCCAACTGACGACTGGTTCTTGCACTTCCTCGTCTGATTTTTGGATTTGATAGCGACTAGAGATGAAAGGTGGGCAAATCACTACACCCGGGAAAAGAAGGAACAGTCGAAACAATGGCGTCACCCAACCTCACCGAAGCCCAAATTTTCAAGACAGAGAAGTCATCGGGAAAAGTTGTGGCGACCGTTTTCTAGAACAGGAAGGGGGTTCTTTTGATAGATTTTATGCCGGAAGCAACAACAATTAACTCAAAATGCTACTGCGAGACTCTAAAGAAACTTCGACGAGCCATCCAAAACAAAAGAAGGGGTAGGCTCACCAAAGAAGTGTGCTTGCATCATGGCAATGTACGTCCAAATGAGTCACATCAAACGACCGCCCTACTCAATGATTTCGGCTGAGATGCCATCAACTACCCTCCTTACAGCCCAGCCCCAAGCGACTACCACTTGTCTCCCGATCTCAAACAAAACCTTGGGGGACAAAAATTCAAGTCAAACGAGAAAGAAGTGCTAGAAGCAGTCGTCAGTTGGCTTCGCGACGCGGCGGGAGAAAGGTACGACGCCAGTATTAAAAACCTGGATACAAGGATGCAAAAAGTGATTGATCGTTAGGCCGACTATGTAGAAAAATAGCTAAATACTCAACCTTTCTAATGTTGTACGTAAAGTTCAGAATAAACTTGATTGTCTATTAAAAAAAATAGGAGACCTTACTTTTCAATACACCCTCATAGTTTACCTTTTATTTTACTCCATAGATGTTTGTTGCATAAATCAAGGGCCTTTACACTGCCTGTTGGATTTGGTTTGTCATATCATAGAATTTCTCAGTGGTCTGCTGGTTGATAAAGCATCCACCGCGATGCCCAAATACGAGTTTTAACATCCACTAGTATTAGTATCCTGAAGGATAGGCAATGGTGTAGCCATTCGTGCGTTGACAATTGCATAACTTGTTAAAGGTTTCACGGATTCTTTTGCATCATTTTATTTGCAACCATAAGCAGACTATGTGGAAAAATGGCAAAATGCTCAACCTTTCTAACGATGTAGGCAAAGTTCTGCATTAATTTTATCGTCCATGAAAAAAATAGGAGACCTTACATTTCAATACTTAATTGTAATTGTAATAAACTTGATTGTTCATGAAAAAATACGAGACCTTACTTTTCAATACGCTCTCGTAATAATAAAAGTTTTATATAACTCCAATGGCTGTTTATTCTAGAGCAATTTATCGCGTAAACGATTTCCCGATGGTTGTTTTCAATTTTAATTAGCTTAAGTTTGTGTGTATAGGTGAAATGATTAAAAACAACTTCCATTATTCATTGAAATTCATTATCAGAGTCCACAATCCGGTTTGCATGTCTTTTTAAAAGGCTATTTGATAGTAATAGACAGATTATATGTAGTTGCATTGGCCTTCCAGGCCTACAACACAATACAATGGGGTCCCGCTTCCATGGAATTTCATCCAATCTCCATCCCTCTCAGTAGCAAATCCCAACTTGACGAAAATTTTCTAAACAACGCCTGTACATATAAACCGTCCACTGAACTGGATGATGAACATGTCGGACCTTTGATGCCTTCCATTTGCCACACAGGACGTGACATATCTGGCGTAGTGTTCTCTCTCTAGTTTTCTTCTCCATCTCACCGTCTCTCTCCTTATATTCACGCACTCCTCCTCCCCCTTCAAACAATTTCTGGCCGTTCTTCCGTTGTCATGGTTACCGTCCCCGTCTTAAAAGGGCGTGGATGACGTCATCCGGAGTCTACTTCCGCGTACTAAAGGTAACTACCACTATCCACGCTAAACGCGATTTCAGGGCGGAGAGAGCCTTTGAGTGGATCCCCTCTCCCCTTTTCTATATCCTTTCTCCAAGGCTTTTCATTTCCTCTTAACCTCTCCCTGTTTTGAAAGAATAAACACAGCACCAAAGAAGGCTGAAACCAAGGGTTCACACGCACTTACACGCATTTCTTTTTATGTCCTTAGATGGGAACGCACAAAAACGAGGGTGAATAGAAAGAATGACGACCATCTCTTGTTTTAAATAGTGCGTTCATATTCGTAACCGATTACCAAAGTTAAGCAAAATATAGCTAGTGTTTTGAAAACAAGAGTGGATTCCCTGACTTTCTCGAGGAGGAAGCACACATCGTTCTCGTCCATCACATTAACGTTCTCCCGAGATTGGGCACTCAAGGAAATATATACTCCCCCCGAAGTCCCCCAAAAGGGAATAGCCATCCGACACTACTTTGCAGCAAATATTACGAATTTTCTGAGAATGGGTGAACCATATACGCTCTCAGCAAAGGACACCGTAAACTAACGGCAGGGTGTGTGACGAAAGATAGGACACCAGGCAGCACTATTTCAATTAGTTTTAATTTAGGAATCATTAGCAGCAGGGACATTATATAATTCAACTGATGAATTAAATGAGTTTAAAACCGTTCTCAATTCGTAGAAATGGTTCATTTTTTAATTAGATTCTATACAAACCCAGACGAGCTCTATTTGTACATCCAATAACTGTTGCACAAATTATGCCAAGAAAAGAGTTTCAGGTCTAAAAATGAGTTCCTGGGCAGCTCCGATGATAGCTAAAAGCTGGGTCTTTATTTTTATTAAAAAAATTAATTTGTAAGCTGTCATTCTGCAATCTCTCTATCTCTCTCCCTGTTTTTACACGTACGTTGATCCCAACGCAGTTTGATGACATCCAATATATACTTAAGATTTTTTAGGAAAAAAGTATCTAATTCATTTAAGAGACTAAGTATTTATTACCCTTCGTCGGAATAACTTTCCCAGTTCTGCTGAGTGTCTAGTTGGAAAATTAACAGTAATAGCCACGAACTTTAACAGTGTGGTTCTTTCGGCTGCAATAAAAACGACTCAGAAATAGAGCTTAGCTCGTAAGAATCTCATATCTTCCAGCACATTCTATTCGATGCCAGATAAGTGAAAGATGGCAATGCACATTTCTTTCTTCCCTAAATTGCTCCTCTCGCAATTTGAACGGTTTCAACGACCCGTCGCCATTTAAAGCTAGGTGATCTCGGAAAAAATGTTACAAAAACGATCTCTCTCGATTTATGCATTTATCGAAAACTGTTAACTAAAAGAATACCGATACGAGTTGAAAAACCGATAACGAGTGTGAATGTCGAAAAAGCCAACGAATTAATCAAAATTTTGAGGACCACTCTACGAAATCGCTGAAATCGATAACGTACGTAAACCATATGTTTATTATAATATTACTTCGATTTCCAGGAGCCCTACCATCACCACTAATTGCTATTACTTTTACACGGATTTATAAATTGCGAAATATTAATTAACTCTAGATTAAATGAATGAAAAAGGCATATTATTTTTCCAATCGAGAGTAGATCTTTGCATCTTTAAATTAAGCATTTATAATGATATGCACGAAGAAAACAGCATTCACCCAACAGCTTCAAGAATGTCTTGGGTCAAAGTAAACTTTCGCCTTTTTTACATTTTTATATACATCTACACCTACACAATACCCCGCGCAAGCCACCGCAAGGGTTGTGTTACGGGAGATATTAGAACATTCGTAATTTAGAATGCAACCATATGCACAAGAAACATAAAAAATCCCTGTCAAGGATTATTTCACTTTGAAATTGTTGCATTTGCACATTCATGCAAAACCCATTTTAACTAACACACACACACACACACACACATATATATATATATATATATATATATATATATATATATATATATATATATATATATATAACAGGTATATCTGTATACTAGCAGCTAACGTACACAAGAAACTGCACATACGAATGAATCAAATATCTATGCAGAGTTTAAGGCTGTTTTCGCTTGTAACTCGAAGGTCTGTACTATTTATATTACGACTTCGATTTCTTACTAGTGTTATTACCGATTATCCGAGGAAAAAACAAATACTATATATTGGGTAACTGATGCACGTTCCTCATCAAAGATGGTCATCTGGTGGGGTAAATACTATTATATATTTGTTCCCTCACAAATATTGGTTTAAGAATTTCTCATATTGCAGTAAGAGCATCAGTTAATTGCCAACATTTAAACCGAAACACCGTTCTACATAGTGTCATTGACTATTTATTTATAGATCATAGCAGAATTGATGCAAATTCAAACAAATTCAAATTAGTAAGGAACATTTTATCAACTCACTGAATACATTTGACACGCGACGACTCAATCGGAACACACTCTTATTTCACCTTTAAGGATGGAGTGCACATCATATTACTTGGGGCTTCAAATTACATAAATGCTTTATTGCGGTGATATATAATCATGTTTCATAACTCGGTGAATCTGCAGGTGATCTCTCAATTCCCCTAAAACCAACAGTAAACAACCTGGTTCTCTTACACTCAATAAGTATCTCTGTGAATTTGAATGAGGAATTAAAAATCGGGGTTTTTGCGGGCCTTTTTAAATTTTGTCAGAGTTTCACCCGTACGACACGGTATGGAACCTTGTAATGCACGCATCATCTATTATACATGCGACAAGAGTGCAGGCATTCCACGAGTACTTTGGTAAAAACTTTCGAGAAATGATATCACGTTATAAAATTAAGTGAATACTCGACGTGTGTCTTACATTAGTATTCGGCCGACGGACTCAGCCTCAGTGCTGGATTTCATTCCGCAAATCCAATTAAAGAACGGCGTTTGAATAACAGATTCACGAATAGAGTTCATTCTACTTTTAAAAGTAAATGTCATTCTTTCTCCCCTTTTCTCATTCCAACCGAGAATTTCTAGTTAGTGAGACGCCCGAGTTATCGCGGTAATTTCCATCTAAAATTAAAACGTTGCCGAAGATATTTGACATAATTTACGTTTGAGAAAACCATTAGGAAAAAGAGAAAAGAAAATTACCGATTTGAAAAAGTTGCGGTTATTCAGGTTTTCGGGCTTGGCACATTAATTGTTTTGAATAATTTTTTACTACTCCCAACAAGAAAGGAAATATTTTTGGATTATTTTTTTTAATTTTGGACTAATTTATGTTGTCGACCAAGTTTAAAACGGGTGCCACATAAAGAGAATCACTTTTCTGCCACAATCCACGTAGTAAATAATTCAGAATTAAAGATAATGGCATAAGTTAGGAAATTTGATGAAAACCTGAATTTTTGTCAGAACTACAATGGTACCATACTTCCGTATGCACGTAAAATTTGCATTTAAAATCCCAAAAATTTTCCTTTCAGTGGGTAAAATAGCTCGTTTTACGCCGAGGATTTTTCGAAATCTTCATCCGTGACAATCGGTGTGGCCAGGAAGGAATTTTGAGAATTTGAAGCGCTTTTGAGAGTGGTGTATAATTTTTTATCCTGAGATTTTACCTCAAAGGTCGAACAAAAATCATACGAAATAGCTTCATATTAACTGGTATGACTGAATATATATTTTCGCCCCCGCAGTCGAGCCTATATCCATCTATCTACATAAATACCCTGCGAGCCACCAAAAAGGTGTGTGGCAGGGGGTGTAGCACCATGAGGGAAGGGTAAGGGTTGAGGGGGTTGGGTGTTAAGTGAGGAAAGGTGGGGGGAACCTGTAAGAAAAAATATATACATATATACATATTCACACATATACATATATATATATATATTCACACACACACACACACACACACACACACACACACACACACACACACATATATATATATATATATATATATATATATATATATATATATATATATATATATAATGATAGATGAGCGAACTGTGAAAAATCTCTTTAGCAAACCAATTTTTATTCCCGTACAGAAATAATTATTTTAGAGGACCAACTTCCAACTTGAAACGAGGACTCGTTTCCGAATAATATAGGGCTCCAAATTCCTAAACTAAACCTTTTCTCCAATCGAGCTCTGGGGCTCTCTCTCAACCTCGTCCCTCCCTTCAGACCCCCGTCCCTCCTCTCCCCCGAATGCCCATTTCCCTCTCCCCTCCCCGAGCTTGTGATCCCATCCACCTTCTATATCCATCCCCCTTCCCAACTCTCGAAATCCCACCCAAACGCGGAAGGAGCGGCCACACCTGCGCACTTGTCTTTATTCTCACGCCACTCTTAACATTTTCTCATTCCCCCGACATTCTTGCTCCTTTCGAATCTCGTTTGTGTCTGCCTTGACGAATGTTTTGAATGGATATTTTTTCTTCTCAGTGAAGCGGCAATCGCATTTTGGGACTCTCTCGGGGAAAATAAAATCGCGTTTTCGTACTGGAGTGAGGACGAAGTGCACGAAAAAAAAGATACATTCACCTCGTGGTTTTCGTTATTCTATTAAGATGGAGGTATGAATTAGAGTTACTTTCCACTCGCTTAACCCAATAAAAAGGGATACTATGTACCGGTAGAGGGCACAATTCGGATTTACCGTATTACAATGGATTTGAAAGACATAGAGGAAAAAGATCGTTTTTCAGATATAAAAACAGGGAAAGAGACTTCTCTCATTCTTTTTGAAAGGATAAAAATTAGGAGAAAATTTAGATTCTATACACTGAAATATGCAGTGACAAGTTGACCTCGCAAGCATGGTCAGTTGATATTATAATGTCGAAAGGGGAGTGCGTTTCCAAGGACTCATTCCACAAAGTTAAAAGTCATTTTCCCAATTCTCGTGGATTATTTTAATACAAGACTATATATTTACAGACACGCTTTTCAAAAAGCAGCGTTATTCATCGTAAATTACCCATGGCATGAAATACAAAGCTTTACGTAAACTAAACTTTTGACTGTTTATTAACGGCCGATAATTTTAAAAGTACCTTTTGAGAAATATGGTTTCTCATATTTGTATTATTTCGTGATATGGTGAATAAATTCTGTACAAATGTGGAGACACAAATATCTTGGGCAAATTAACATAAAATTAGAAAACAAAAACACAAACGGTATCAAAAAACGCAGGAACACTATACCAAAAGAAAACAAACTAAATAGTTAATGCAAAATATAGAACTGCGCAGAGGGAACTGCGGTAGAATTTTACAGCCGATTAATATCATAACAATCAAAGAATACTACCTTTATATATTAAATGAACAGACAAAGTAAGAAACAAGGAAGTATATAGAAGAGCAGAAGAGGATAGGACCATATGGCGAATTCTGCAGTAAAAAAGAAATGTATGGATTGGACACACATTGAGGCATAATGGATTGCTTAAGAATATAATAGAAGGAAAAATAGAAGGGAAGATTCCACGAGGAAGACCAAGAGACATGTACATAGGACAAATTAAGAAGGATGTAAAAGAGAGAATGTATCAAGGATTGAGGGAATTGACATTAAATAGAGTAGAATGGAGGGCTGCAGTAAACCAATCCTAGGATTGAAATACTGATGATGATGATGATCCATTGAGACCACTTCCAAAACCCGATCTAAATTTTTCTTATCTTATTTCTTGTTATACTATATGTGCAGGTGTCTCCAAAAGCCTTACTCCAGATTAAGAGGACTAATTCAGAGACTATTTAACTATATCGTTAGTCCTTTTTTTTGGTACTCCTTTTTGAAATTAGTTTACCACCTACATATTTAAAGCGGAATCTTTACACAAAATTTCACTTCCCACTCGAGTGTCTCGAAAGGTATCTAAAGCCGAGTGGAGTAGAGACAAACCGTCTTTACTTTAATATTTAGACACTTGCGGAAAGACTTCTTTCTTTCTAACACTAATCTCACTCCTCAGTTACTAACGACATCATTAATGCATGAGGAGACTCTGTTTTCTTTCATTTACGACCAGATTAAATATTAGACGGCAAATGATGTTTATCAAAATTATTCCTGAGCCAAAATACTATAAGTGATAAAATATTCACATACTAATATATTGGTCCTCTGAGACCACCTTAAGGGATTAAAATGCATTAGAAAAGAGGATTTCACTTTGAAAAGAAATGTCAGGGTCGAAGTCAACTTCTCGGAATTCATGTGAAGTTAACGCTCATTTAACTTTGGAGCCAAGTCTTAACCGAATGCACGTCCAGAATTGAATATGATTACTTAATAATACCCAAAATATATATTATATGAGAGTCCGCTCACAGATATTGGTTTAAGAATATCTCTTATTACAGTAAAAAAAATTAAAGCCGATATTTCTATCATAGAGTGCTACAGACTGTTTATTTATAGAATATCGAACGGAATCAACGCAAATTAAAAAAAGTGAAATCTGCTTATTGACCTACTGAATACATTTTACGTGCGACGCATCAATCGGAACAATCTTGTTTCACCACAAGGGTTGGAGCGCATACTATATTACTTGGGGGAGTTTACGTTGTTCAATTACTTTATCAGTATAGTACACATTTTATAGCATAAAAATACTTTATTAGTCGGTAAATTGCAGGGGAAAATACGAATAGCCGTCAATGCGGTACTTCTATTTCAATTAACCTTATTTCTTGGATTTGATGGTCGGATAGAGTATAACTTACATAATTATCTGACGTCAAACACAAGTTAGCTTACGCTTAGTGGCAGTACGAATTTTTCAGTGGATTTAAATTCATATTGGTCTTACTGTTGCCTGAATTTAAAGTAAAATTTCGACCTATGTTTCACTTTATTTGTCTTAAAGACGACTGATTAAAAAGCACGATGGACTCCAAAACGTCAAGTTACAATTTGATTCTTTAGAAAAATATAATATCGCACAGAAATTAGAAACAACACTCATTGTGGAGGCTAAATATGTTACCTCGAAATAAATGTAAACCCACCAACTTTTCACCAGCCTTCGGCGTGGCCATGGCTAGAAATGAACGACGCCGTAATATACCGTCATCTCCTTGAAAGTACGAGCTCGTATTTGCTCTGATCTTGGAGAAAAAAGTACCCCAAAAACGGTTCTTCAAACAATATCAAGTACTGATGAATTCAAATTTCTGTGTAGAATGAGTCCAAATACATCAATCCTATAATAATTTTTAGCATCCTGCCTCATGATAGGGCTTTCAAATATTATGAACTATTTTCTACAAAAGTGAGCTGAGAGGTGTATGGCGAGCTCTTTGCTGGGATTCGGAGTTTTTTCATCATCTGAATACTTTTATGCCTCACACCATTGGCACCTTCTTTTATGTTGAATGTCATCAATGACGAAGCTCTCCTTGGCCTACCCCCATTCCAGTTCTGCATCGACTCAAAGCTTCTTCGAATATTTCTTCATATTTCCATGATACATTGTATTATATTGGCGTTGGAGATTTCAAAATTTCTTGTCGTGCTAAAACCTACATTTTCAGTTTTGTTTCCATTCCAGTTCATAAACTTAGAAATTGAACCACCTCGCTGAAATATATTTATATATTTTAGTACCCTGCAAGCGACAGCCAGGATATATGGCAAGGAGTGGATACACACCAGACCAACCTTGACCCGAACATGACCCTACCGCGATCGGAAAATGTAATTCTGATCCCTTATCTTTCGTGGAAAGGATGACATCTTAGCTCTAACTCTCCTACACTTAATTTCTCTAATATTATTAACATTATCTCTCCTACCATATTACGATGGAGGTAATAAAACATCTTCAAAATCACTGCTAAAAAGACCTCCTTTTAATTTATGCAAGAGATTAAATCTGTAATTTAACCTTCCCTCCGTGAGTGATTCACAGCCTTGCTCCTCTAATAATTTTGGATACGTTACGCTTTGGATAAGTTTATCATAACGACGTTTTACTAATCTAACCCACCTATGCTGCACGTGATCCAATTTGGCAATCAATCCAACTTCGTGAGGATCCCATATACCTGCAGCATATTCTAAATGAGGCCTAACCAATGACAGATAACACTTCTCTTTGACTTTTCATCACATTTACCAAGTACTCTTCTATTAAATTCTAATTTTTTGTTGGCTTGTCCACATATTCCCTGTATATTTTCTATCCAGGAGAGATTGTGAGTGAGGGTAACAGCTAGGTATTTTATTGAGTCAACACATTTCATTTCGGTGTTCTCAATTCAGAAGCCGTTCAGGAGGGAATTTCTCTTTTCCCATAAATTTATCACTGTATACTTTTTTAAGTTTAATTCTAATTTCGAAAATACCAGCGTCTTATAGCATTAAGATCATCTTACAAAGTTGCTGAGTCCTCAGGATCACTGATGCTGCGGTAAACCACTGCATTTTTGGCAGATAAACGTATCTTACTAGTGACAACGAAGTCAATGTCGTTAACGTACAGTAGGAATAAAAGAGGTCCGATGACACTTCCCTGGGGAACAAGTTAAGTAACTTCTACTGCATTTGAGCTAACTCCATCTATCACTACTCTTTGTACGCGACCATTCAAAAGTCTTCTATCTAACCCCGTCTATTTTTATCTATGCCTTATGCTTCTAGCTTAGCTCTAGAGTAGTTTAACTTGAGGTACTTTTTCGAAGGCTTTCTTAAAACCTAGTAAATCGCGTCCACTGAAATATTGCTCACTCTCGAAGTAAGAATATCATGAACAATAAGCGCAAGTTATGTCTCGGAGGATCTACCTTTTCGGAAACCGTACTGATTTATCATTAATAACTCCTGATTATCGAGGTATCTCACGATCGAACAACCAACTATTTGTTCCACAAACTTAAAAGACATGAATGTTAGGGAAATAGGTCTATAAATACTCGGTTCTTACTTGTCACCGATTTTAATTATTGGTGTTATGTTAGCCGTTATACAATCTCTGGGAAACTTGTGATTTTTCTAATATTATTTCTAGATACGGCGCTGCGATGTTATATCCTTAATTATACGAGTGGTCATTTCATCGGACCCGGAGGATTTATTAGGTAGACTATTTTTCAGAAAACGTTCTATCCATTATATGAGATTTCAATTTTGGGCATCGGTCGACCAATTGAGGGTTAATATAAACCATGATAGGTTAGGGATCCATGGTAGTCAGCCGAGATATGTTGAAGGTCATGTCATCTGTAGGGACGTCGAAGGTTTTTCGTTCGGGGGGAAAATTCAGGTTACGTTTTTCATCTCATCACCTCATTTCATCCCTCCACTGACGACTCTTGAGCATTCACAAACCCTTTCTATTGTTTTTCTCTAAGTAAACTTCCTTTGTTTTACCCCATAGAAAGAAAACAATGTTACGAATGTTGTCTGTCATTTGAGATTCCTCCAATCACCATCGATGATAAAAACATTTCTTCGATCAATCTCTCTCCTGCATTGAATGTACGTTGTGACGTAGTGAAAATATTTATTTTATTAATAATCGAACCAAAGCACACGTCACGGGCTGCTATGGCGAGATTAATCAAGGAATCTTTATACATACCCTAATTGAAACGAATATATATCGGCAGTTTCCTTTGGGTGATCGAACAATAAATCCTTACAAACCTAGGTGCTATATCACCGCGCATAACGCAGATGCCCGTCCAGGGATTTCAACGTTGGGACGGTTATTAACTCCGACAGACCCCGCTAATATGTAGTGGCCGCAACTCATTACGGAACAAAAGAGGAACTTTCATCTCCGTCATCGACACACGCGCTCGCGCACACAAACGAAAAAGAACGGCCTTCGGCCATCGACACATATGAAAGAGGCGTCCATCACGGAAATTAATTTCGATTTCCGACGCTCGGTTTGCGAGCGCGCGACAAAACACTGACGTCCCACGACCTTAGAATTTACTTTCTCCCGCACGTGATCGAGAGGCAGTTAGATCGGGACCCGATTGTCGAATTATCACAGCCTCCCGTCCCCCACCCACCCACCAAACTCCACTCTCGTCGTAGCTAGTTAAACACGAGGATTTTCGGGCGATGATTATAAACGCTGAACGAAATCCATTCCAGTCGCGCGACACGACCATTTGACACCCTCGAGACATCGATGCCTTGTCCCTCCAGCGCGCTTCTGCTACCCCTTCCTTCTGTCATTTCCTTTCCACGCAAACGGGCTAGATGAAACGAACGAAGAGAATATCTGGTTAACTTTAACGTCAATTAACGATCCGCGGAAAAAATCGTGGTCGTCCACTATTAGGTAATACATCATCGTCTTCAATGGTCATAAATCTTTGGATTGGTACGACGCAGCTCCACACTTATCCCTCCAATCAGCCAATATTCGCTCGGTCATATTTCTTCCCCATTATGTTCCCCAATTACCTTTTATTAAAGGCATAGTGGGACTTCATTTGTAGTTAAATACCCTTCACTTTGTCTATCATTACTATGATCAACAAACTGTCCAGTCTCAGCATAATATAGCTCAATGACTACTTAAGTGTGCAATGTCATTACCCAATGAAGTGCGTCGTAACAAAAGAGGGAGTGGTCATAGACTTGAGCGTAATTGGGGGTTCTTGAATCAAAGTAAGTGAGCGATGGAAGGGTGGAGAATGAGGAAAAATAACATTTTTAACAACCGTTCTAACATGTTTCATCTGTCGGTAAACACAGAAGTAAAGTCATGAAAACTACCTTCTTTTTTAAATAAATGAACAAAATTCAGACTACGTATCACGAAGTAGCGCCCACAGGTCCTAGCAATCAAGTACTTGCTTCACTGTGCGTCTGAAATTTGAAGTCTGCGTCAGAAATCCAGCATGAATTGACAGGAATATGAGCGTTTAGTGACATAAAAAATCATGATAAGTTTTATACCCGCATTGAGAAACGTAATTTAATTATTTTAAAATTTAACAATCGTTCAATTTCATGTGAAATTTCTTAGATTTTCATGGATTAAGGATCAAAAGGAAAGAAAACGGCGTTATTGAGGCACAATTAAAACAATTTACGTGTGAAAGCCTTAACACGTTTCCATGTGTAACTTGTTTTTGTGAGTCTTCTAATTTGTACTGCTACTAATAATACGAGTGTATTTGACATATTGTTAACACAATATTAGCGGAATTGGGAATGAAATCGCAAAAAACTGTTAACCATAAACATTTAAATTTATAATTCCAACGGTCTATTCCAGATTAAGGGCAAATGTCTTGTTTTTACAAGGAAAAATTATTTAATTAAAAATATAAATTACAAAGACCACGTTCAGTTTTGCCATTGTGATTAAATTGAATTAAATGAAATTGAATATTAATTCAATATTGTCCCTCGTTGCCTTAATTTCTTCGTGCGCAACGCAAATATTAATATAGTTTAAGGGATCACGAATATAAGACTAGAGAGATAGACTGCAAGACTGACAGGTTTAAAATGTCATTTTTTCCAAGAACGATAAGGGACAAGAATGCTCGTAGTCGAAATTCCCCAGGACTTAGTTCATTACAATAAGTATTAACGTACAGGTTAGGGACTTCGCGAGGATGTGTATACATGTGTGTATGTATGTATGTATATATATGTATGTGTGTATATATATATATGTATTTTTTTTTCCTACAGGTTCCCCCCACCTTTCCTCACCTAACTCCCAACCCCCTCAACCCTTACCCTTCCCTCATGGTGCTACACCCCCTGCCACACACCTTTTTGGTGGCTCGCAGGGTACTTATGTAGATGTAGATGTAGTTGATTTGATGAGTAAATTCATAGTTTCAAGCTTCCAGGTGTCTTTTTCATCGAGACATCTTTCTTTCCTAGATTGTAAGGGGTAGTTAGGGATTCGAAAAATGAAAAAAACACCATTTTTAAGGCGTATTTCTCTTTGTTTCCTTACCAGAGCGACGATGAGTATTTTTTTTCGGAACTGGAAACGGTAGGTGAAATAAGTTTCGGTATCTCTGGCACTATGCTCAAGGATCAGAATCACCATTTTCTAAACTCTTCCCCTTCACCGTGAATTTTAATTTCTTTTCATGATTACCATTTTGTAAAAAAATAATCTATTTAATCATTATAAATATTCAAAGAATAGGTATATATTGACCTTCCATATGTTGCAGAAACTGCACAACTTTGAGATAAATACCCTAAGAGGACATTGCATATATTCGCAATTCTTACTCAGTGATTTACAGTCCATAGATTGAAAAAGAAACTTTATGGAACGCGATTTAATCACGAAACGGACCAAGTAGTAGTCGGTACGCATTATTTATCAAGGTACGTTCTTCAAGGGATACTTTAAGAAAAAACATCATAAAAAGGTGATTAATCTTGCTCTGTTACTCACAAATTTCGAACCAGCGCAGCTATAAATGAGCAGGGAGCTGAGCAAACTCAGTTTGCCCGTTAGTTCTGGAGAAAGATCAGTGCTCTCAGTGTATGTACCGCTCTATCCAATAAATCACCCGGAGGTCCCAGAATAGAGCCGGCTTGAAACCTATCCATCAAACTGCAAGAAGCTGCACGGTAAAATGTCTTAGATTTCATTCCTGAACCCGTTGATGATGTATGGTACTTTTTTCACAGATGAGGTACATATTTTCCCAATCTCTTATAAATAGGCCAAATGAATTTCCGATTCAATAAAAATCACCTCTGAGATTATTAATCCATCATCAAGGTACCATTTCTCAAAGATACGAATCGATTTGTGCAACCTGCGAGTGGATTTTTTAATTGAACTTAAACTTTTCAAATAAACACAAGGGGTAATATACACTAGCAACACGCACTATATTATTTATAAACAATTATTTCCAAGCATAAGGTCACGTATTCGAGAACCAATCGTGCTGGTGGTTTTTTATGAAATTTCATTTGTGTACTGTTTCAAATACAGGTTGCGACACCATTACTTCTTTTCTTGAAAGCCTTTTGTATATTTATGTCTCCAATGAAATAGGTAGGGAGACGGAGAGAATCACAGTTTTCAGACAATGGCAATGCAAAGGAGTTTTCTGGAAATGATGGTCCTTGTTTGGGAAAAATGCAAGTTAATTAAAAGATTTCGTTCAAGCATTCGATCTAGCTGTTTTTGGATTTTATAACCATTGCCAAAATAATATCTTGCACCAAATTTATATCGAATAAACGTTTACTATAGATTAAATAATGCATCCAGGACTGTTCCTAACTTTGACTCCTATTTATTGAATAATAAAACTTCTTACTTTGTCCCTAGACTCTTTAGAAAATTAAAATGTTGTCAGTGGTGTCATCCCCTCACAAACACCTTATCGGTGCACTGCCGGATGAGAGTCACAAGATTCTGAACAGGAATAAAAGTTGGACGAGGAAAATAATGTGGTATGGCATTATATTTTGCTTAAATAGCTTTTGTATTATTTTCACGACACGAGTAATACTTCTCAGAGAAATAGGAACAGGATGATGTTTAAAAATCTATTCCCACTAATGGCAACCCCATTCACCACTAAAAGTCACTCGGGAACCTCTTCTCTAAAGGGAGAGAAAAAAAAGATCCTGGGAACTTGGAAACACAAAAAAAGAACGGAAATCTTCTAGAATGACTGGCGCAACAATTCTGATGGAATTTGGTCCAATCGCAACCCTCAGCTGTTACACTCGCATCAATAACACCCCCTCGCCACGCTCTTCCCCGTCACTTTTCCTACAGACACGGAAGAGGATAAATGTACATCCTTCCAGCGGAGATAAAATATAAGACAAAAATGAAACCAACCCAGAAAGCTTTCAAGCGAACAGAGGAGAGAAATGCAGAGGTTTGTCACCGAATCGAAATCAAACCGTCGAAAACAAAAGACGATCTCCCCCTCCACTTCCTCCACGAGAGAAAATATAGAGGGATGGAAGGAAGAGGGGAGAAAGGGGGAAGTTGTGAATGGCGTAGAACTGAATATGTTCCCTGGGGGGGAGGGGTGGGTTCGAGGAGGAAGGCGATAAGTGACATCGATCAACGACACTGGTCGCCATCGGTTACCGATATATCAATAGCGGACATTTGCTGTAACGATGATGCTGTCTGTTGATGCGTAACTTATAAGATTCCATCTGAGAGAATCATTTAATATACGTTTGCAAACTTTTGTTACACCATGCCACTTTAAGAGTAAAATAATTGCACCTTAGTACTCGCATTAAGGAATATAGAGTAAGGTCCAACGTGAAAAGCATCTGGAATAATTGGACTTTTATTCTGGTGTTTTCCCGACGCATTGCACGTAATAGGGTTTCTCGGGTTTCTCACCATGTTAAGTTCCTCATCTCCTCCGACGTTTCGTAAGGCGCCGCCTTCCCATTACGATGAGAGAGTCTTTCATCGAAATGCCGACGAAAATGGAGAACCTAAACCTTTGGAAAACCTGAGCAGATTTCACTAATAATTAGACATTTTGAGAGCCGAAGTTTTGGTCGAAAGAATAAGGAAGGCAAGTTGGACAAACTCTTCAAAGTGTAGCGTGATTCCTGGTTTTGCTTATCAAGAATGACTAGAGAATCATAACAACGTAAGGAAGAATGTTTTTAGCGTACTTGTAGGCATGGACAAGTTATGCGAGATATTAAGGAGGAGAAAATAGTCTAAAGAATTTGGAACCTAAGAAGTACTTTAGAGGACATTGACAAACAGATACAAAATATTACACTGAGTGATATCTTATTTCTTTTTATAATACTTATACTAAACCTGGTGGTAATGGTGTTAATACATTATCATAAAAAACTACAATATTTAGAATCACCTATAAACTCATTTAGTTGAGAGCACACGACTATAATAATAATTACTCATTCACTATTACATTTTTCATCTGCTTCATAGTCTCTAGGTTATTAGAGTTAATGGGACTTTGAATGATTAATTTTAAATGAAGCAGCACAATGTGAGAAGGAAAAAAGAAGCATGCTCTTGGTTAAACCTAAAAACGATGCTCTTTTCGACCTTTACTATCCCAAAAGGAAATATATTTAAGGGTATACATGTACGCTATATTAATAAGCACATACTCTGGGTGAAAAATAAATTACATTTCATCACATCTTCACAAAAACTTCTTCAAGGGTTTACAAAGTTCCTAAGTAGCAGCGTCTCATTTCTGTAACGAAGAAAAAAATGTTTGGTGCAACGGCTAGTGCCCTAGGACCTTACTTCAAATGGGTCTGAGTTCGAATACGGATTGTGGCAGAATTTTCAATGCCGTACTTGCGGTGCTATGTGGACAGCGTTTCAAATGGAGTTCGCAGTCGAAGGTGACGTTAAACTCTGGACGCCTTGGCGCCTTTCATTAAGAGTAGGTTAATGCCGGCGCCGGGTTTATCTCTATCCCTCATCTCAATTCACTGAAAATTTCATTTGTGCCAAAGCATTCACCTATCCCTAATGGCGCAAATGACCTCAGCTGTTAGTCACCTATCCCCTAATAACTGCGACTCTAGCGTTAACTGCAGTTTGCGAGTCAATGTAGCTTTTTAATTGACCAAGGGCTGGTATACTTCAAAGACAGGGCTAACAGCATTAAATAACCTGACTCTCCGCATTAGGAATAGTTATTATTCTGATTTACATATTAATCACCCCTTCTTTTCTTCCAGCATGCTTAATGTTATGTAGAACAATTTTCGATCTCACTGTATACGAAAACAATGGAGTTCTATCGAACCCCTTACAATAATCTACTATCCTTCATTTACAATTCTTATTACTCCATTGCACTCCTCAATTACCATGGCTGACATACAGTGGATGGCACTTCCATAATATTCTTAAAAACCGGAGCCCATCCACCACTTAGGACGTGCTCAGTTATGGAAAATATTCCATCTCTCGAGATTTTGATCATCTTCAAATTGTTTATCCAACAATTCATCGTTGAATATTATAAAATAAAGGTTCTGCCTCCCCTCCTCATTTGGGTATTTTTTGCACTTTTTTTGCATTTTTGATACCACCAAGCTGACTCCAGAGCCGTTTTCGTGCGGTATTCCCTCATGCAGTCTCTCTCCTTGACCCCTTGATCTATTTCGGAAGCTGGAGAAGACAACAACGAAGACTCCCAATTACGAGTGCACATCCAGCGCTGCGAGATATTGGCGCGCGAGCCTCTAATTGCGCGGATTTGTCTTTCCGAAAAAGCAAATTACTTTCGCTGAACCGAAAATCAGTCTATGAGGAAAGCCAAGGAGGTTCGCATGCCTTATTCGTCAAGAAGAAAACTTTTTTTGCGGTTAGCCCAGAAGCAAAAAAAATTGAGTTGAGTAGGGAAGGTCATAAGGTAGCCTTCATTATCTTCCTTCCCCTCAGTTTTTTTCTGCTGAAAATGCACTTCATAGCTAGATAATGCATTAAGGAGGAGGATTTCTGGCGTAATGACCCAATGCTTCGTTGATTTTGCGCCCACGTGATCGGGGGATGGTCATAAAATGAGAAGGAATAAAAAAACATTGTGCCAAGGGATTGAATAAAAGAAGTACGAAGAAGGTGGGAGAATATTGCGTTCATCATCTCTAAAATGAGCATCTAGGTTCTATTTCATACATCTCGGGCGAAAGTTCCCTCCCTCATTCCCAGGCACCCTCGGTTTACCTCACTGGTGGATGACTGAAGTTATCCTCATACTATTTTTTATGTGAAGTGTCACGAGGGTAAAGTAAAAAAATGGTAAAAGGATGGAGATGGAATGACGGCGTGGTAGGGGCGAGAGGGGAGGCCAACTACAAGGAAGCAGAAACAGAGAGAGGGAGAGGAAAAAAGTAAATGATGGACGAAGATACCTCAACTTTTTTCCCAGCCTCCTTCCACGGGGTATTTTTGTTGACAACGCGACTGGCGGGGGAAAAAATAGAAATTATTTTTAAAAATTTTTTATGGCAAAGTGATCATTAAGATCGCTATGGTAGCCAAGTGGGTTAATCACTCGGCAAAAGTTCAAAAGTTCCTGTTTAAATCCGGGTGATGTCACTCGACGCACCGAGGTCGTCCCCAACTATATCTTATCTACTGCGCGGCAGAAGTTTCTATGAAGGAGAAGGAGGCACAAGAAAAGGAATTACCTCCAGTGTGGATTTTGAAACTGAATTCCTCTTGTAAATCTAGTTGCATACAAGATGGTCAGCATTTAGATGCTTTTTGGTCTCAGGTTGTTAAAGTTTTTCAAAAATAAAGATCAAATTTCAATTTTCAAAGTTTTTTGCGACCATTCCTCGTTTCCCAAGTGTAATCTAAAGGGCGCTGCTAAATTTGTATGCGCAAAAAGTTTAGCATCTTCCACTGAAATCGAGATATACATGGAAATAATAATTTTAAAGAAAAACGTTTAAAAATTTGAAGGCTCACCTAAATAAAAGTTTTCTTTCTTTACAGAAATAACTAATGGTTTTGAGTCCCTAAATTGGACAAGTTAACTACCATAATTTATAGACCTAAATGAATGATAACCACGCCATAGCATCTCCTTGGCTTCTGTATTACTTACATTTCGGCAACAACAATGTGAAATACCTAACGCTCCAACCTCTTAACGACTTTCATTGGAAATTGGTATGATCCAACACTGGATGGATTTCTCCATTCAGTTCCATTGCTAAGGGACTCCCCTCCCTCGAACTCAACCAGGCAAACCATCGATCGTCCGTTTGTCTATCCGGAAAAAAATAAGTCCTGCTATTTTAGGGATGGGCCTTGTACAAATGCTTCGATGTAATATTTCTTTACTGACTTTTAACTAGAGAAAAACACATGGATGGAAAGAAAAAACAAAAAACGGGCGATTAATCAACTTTTATTGGTCACACGAAAAGCTACTTTGTTGCTGGTATGTTATTTATTATTATTATTAGGTAATCTACCAGTTAGGGCAGGTTTTTGGATGGACACAACTATCAAATAAACACTTTGTAACTCCAAACAAAACCCAATCTAGCAACCAAATCTAAATCAGGACCATCTTCATCTCTGTGTACTTCTTTCCTCCCTTCATCCAACATCCCTATCCTGTTCCTGCCCTTTCCTCACTTGCCCAACATCCTCCCCTCTATTAACTTCTTCAACATTCCACTATTGCTCAATACGCTTTTCATTCATTTTTCCTGCCTCCATAGGATTTCTCGCAACTAACGCTTTCCTCACCCACTATCTCCAGTACTTTCAATTTTTTTTCTTTTAGGTCCACTTCACCTTCTCCATTCTTCAACACATTCACATTTCAAAATCCAATTTCATTTCAAAGCATCAATTTCTCATCCTATATCTATCGCACTGAACCTCCAATTCACTCAGTAATGCTTGCAACCCCTTAGCTAACTTAGCAACTAATGCTTGGTCATCAGCAAACCTAACCGATTTCACCAATTTCCCTCCGACTTTCACTCCTACCTCCAGTTCTTCCCATGCCTCTTTAATCATTTCCTCCACATATACGTTGAACAGTACCGGGGACAATGGGCAACCCTGTCTTATTCCTGTTCCTAACACTGCCCATCCGGACTTTCCGTCCCCACTCGCACCTGAGCAGTCTGAGACGCACAGGTTGCGGATCAGTTTCCTGCCCCGCCAATCCATTCCTATTTTCTGCAATGCACGCATTAACTTTTCTCAATTCACTCTATCAAACGCTTTTTTGAAATCTACGAAACAGGCAAATACGTCCTGATTGTATTCTAAATTCCTCTCGATTAGTGATCTCATTACTGCAATGGCATCACGTGTACCTCTTCCTTTCCTAAACCCATACTGATCATCCCCTAAGTAATCATTTGCCTTACTCTCTATCCTTTTGTTGATGATGTTGAGAATAACTTTAGCTGTGAGGGATATCAAACTTATTGTTCTGTAATCCTCACATGATTTAGCCTTTACCTTTTTTGGAATAGGAATCAACACTGATCTCACAAAATCCTCCGGCCAGATTCCTTCCCCATAGATACTACGAATCAGTCCATATAAAGTCTCTTTCCCACATTTTCCTAATTTTAACAGTTCCACAGGAATATTGTCTACCCCACGGTCTTATTTGCTTTCATCTCCTTATGTTATTTATTATGCATTATGAATAGACATCGATTCTTTCAAGAGATGCAATGCGTACGTAGAATATGTATCGAAGCTTGAGATTAATAATTTCTGTTCTGCATCTTTAAAGAATGTTATTTTTTCTGAATGTGTATTTTCTATCATTGATAGTGTTTGATTATGTTTTGCGTTAGAGATTCTACTGGAGGTATTCATTTTATTGTTTGAATTGTGGTTGGGATGCTAGGGATTTGTGTACCACCTGACAATCTCTATCTGCACAAGTATATTTAAAAATTAATTTCAATCAGATGAAAACATTTAATCAGCCTTTGGAGTACGAAAAGTTGAAATTGGGGGCTGAAAGAAGCATTTCAAGTGTCATGAGGAAGGGGCAGATATAGGTTAGGGATTTTGGAAGAAATGATAGGAGGAAGAAAGTGCGTATGCGGAGATAAGGAAGGCCTGGTTGTAGATTATGATATTAGGTTGTGCTTTGTTATAAGAGACAAGATATTTATTTGGTAATTGTGTCCATCAAACACCTACCTTAATTGGTAGATTGCATATTATAATAATAATTTTAAGCTTCAGGAACTTGTATACTCCTATTATCTTCCACTTCAATTACCAGTGTAACATATTTTTAACATTCACGGTTGTTTTATTTTTAATACGACAGTAGTTATTTTTAAAGTATAGTGTGACTGGCAATTTCGTTGTTATTCTGTGAGCTTTGACTAACCTACTCAATTTTGTTTACGTTCATTTTTTTAATTTTGCAGACTATGTACAATTGTCATCAGTGAACATTTTATAAAGTAAAATAAACAGCAATCAAGAGAGGCCTCCGTTTCAAAATACTTTGCTAGCAGATGTCACTCCTTACGTCATTTTTTCTGTGGTAAGCATTACGCGCTAAGCTTTTATTAATATGAGTTGCTGTGTAATTTGGTCATTGCCAAGGATTTTTACGCCACGAAAAAATTATGGTTTTGAGCTATGGCTCAGCGATAATATAGAAGTCTAAGAGGAATAAAGTTTTGCAAATATTGTTTATTAGAATGAATATTAGGAAATAGGCATATTAAATATTTGCCCTGATTACAAAACAGGATGAGAATTAGGAGGCGAGAATCTAGTCACACCATGATGACCTAATATCCACTGAAGCTCCTCAGATTAGTAGGGATGACCCAACATAAGAGCCCAGACATGCTCTAATTAACAGCGAAATTTATTCAATGTCCGAAATTTTTATTTTTTGAGTGAGAATCGTGAATATTTCTCACACATGCATGCATTTTCATTAGACACGATGGAGTGGTGGAGCATAACTTAAAAGTAATGTATAACACAGAGGGTGCTCTCCAACTTCTAATTTATTTAAATGAAACGCGCGTTTCAAATCCCACGTGTCATCATCAGCTGTACAGCACGAGGCTGAAGGTTCACGAGTTTCAGAAAAAATATTTAGTCTTAGAAAAAATAAATAAGAAGATAGTAGGAATCATTTGAGCTCCTCATTAATTTTAACTCGCACTAATTAAAAACAGTACTTCGTTATAACCCGTGGGGTGAAGCTCGTTGTAGTAAAATTTTCATTAAAAAAGAATGCCTGAAATGAACTAACAAGATAATGACCAATTTGACGGGTGACAAAACTGACCGAGACTTATTAGTATTCTGATTGTTAACACCTAGACCACGTAAATACTCCCTTGTGGGCACGGACGTCAAAACCCGTTTACATACTGCAACAAAATGAAGCGATGTGAAATTTTTGCAATATTATTGCTATTTTTACGTCAGTGAGCAATTGACGAGGGAATTCATTTTTCGAACACGAAACAAAAATTCGGTTGGTCGAAAAAAAAGCAAAAACATTGGGGTCCAAATTTATCACTGTTCGTATGGGAAAGTTCCATAAAATTAAAAAACATAATTTTGCATAAATGAACATAAAATAATAAAGAAAAACGTTTTACAACGGGTGGATTTGACTCACGCTAGGGAAATAAAGGTATGTTTAAAATCATTATTCTCGCAAAATCTTCCTCTGTTACGTCAAAAACAGGGTATTTCTCTAATTGCACAGGAGGTAAAGACCAGACAAGAGCCAAACAAAAGGGAAGTTACTGTCAAACGTAATAATTTATTATCACTATTACTTTGCTTGCCCCGACCCACGCTCAAGAATGACGGTTAAAGATAAGGACAATACTCAAAATCATGCTAGAGGATTCCAAAATTGATGTCATTACTCAGGCATTTTTGCCTTTGTTTTTTTACGATGCAGACTTAACACTATTTGAGCGGCAGTATTTCCGAAGTCGTTTCCAAACCTCATTTATGACCGCGTACGACAGCCATTTAGGTAAATTAACGACGCCTGTTAAATGGCGTAATATTTCTTGAACTTAGGGTGGTTTGAACGATCTTTTGGTGTGTCTGCAAATAAGCTGTCAGGCAAAATGTGGCCATACTGGTGATAAGTACGACGCAGCAAACTCCAGGCACACACTCCAGAGAGGAAGTAATGCTGTGAAGACCATTATGACCATTCTGCCACATGGAAGCTGCACCGAGTGCAGGAACATCTCATAAGTTGATTCGTTGGGCCTCTCTACAATCCATACTCAGGGACACTTATAGAGCTAAGTCGCTGTATTGTAATTACGACACATCCATTACGAAAAATCGCAACTTGTCCCAGGTACCGCAAAGTAGTATGGCACTTTTAATCTTCTTCACTTTGGTCAATTAATAAGAGGGAGTTGCGCTGCAGTGTATTTCCATACTCTTATAACCGTCATTTATTAATAATAAATTCAAAGAAAGTCTCACGGATGTGAATAATAATGCATATCAACACCTTTTTCAAGGGAGAGAAGTAAGGAGTTCCTTACTTCTATCCCTTGAGACAAATGGCTTGTATTACAACCCGACTTCCTTTGGTATATCACATCACGTACGTAAAATAATGGAAATAGATAATAGAACGGGTAGATTTAAACTATTTTTCCGATTAGAGTTTAAAATATAAAAATGATCTTTGAGTCGAAGAGGGTAATTATTATTGGTAGTATATGTATTTTTTCGATGCATGAATGTAAAATAGTCCCAAATTTATAGCATTTTTCTATCATGATTTGAATACGATATGTATGTTCAAAATAAAATGAGAATTTTAAATTTTTGGACGATAATATTTATTTATTTTTGTACATTGATAGAGTCACCTTAAAAGTAGTCCCCATTGGAGATTATGAGCTTGTGTCAGCGCTTCTTCATATCCCCGAGACACTTCTCAAACTCGATCTTTGAGATAGCCTTTAGTTCTTTCAGCGATACGCATTTAATGTCACCTATGGCTATAAAACGACCGCCCTTCAGGGTTCTCTTAATTTTTGGATATAGGGAAAAGTCACCCGGAGCCATATATGGCGAATATGGAGACTGGAGTATCGTTACAGTTTTGTTTTTGGCCAAAAATTCACGAACATGCAATGAAGTGTGATCTGGTGAATTATCGTGGTGCAAAAGCCACAATGAATTGTTTTTCTAAGGATCCGGCCGTTTTTTTCGGATTGCTTCATGCAAACGGCGTTGCAGGTAGTACTTCTTAGTGACCGTTTGACCTGGCGTCAGGAATGCATGATGCACTATGCCATTAAAATCGAAGAACACAGTGAGCATAATCTTCACGTTCGACCGCACTTGTGGAGCCTTTTTCGGTCTTGGCGAGCCAGAATGCCTCCACTGGGATGATTGAGCCTTAGGTTCAACGTAATATCCATTCAACCATGTTTTGTCACCTGTTATAATACGTTTCAGTAATTCTGCATCGTCGTTTACTTCATTTAGTGACTCCTGAGGAACTTCCATTCACCACTGTGTTTGTTCTAAATTCAACAATTTTGGAATGAATTTTGTTGCCACGAGTTTGAGACCCAAAAATTTGGCAAAAATGTCATGACATCATCCAATTGATATGCCAATATCATCAACGACCTCTCTAATTGTGATTCGGCGATCGTTCATAGCCATTTCATTCACGTTTTCCACGATTTCACCGATTGTTGATGTGTTGGGGCGTTCAGGGCGTTCGTCATCTTCAAGGTTTTAACGGTGTACTTCGAAACGGTTATACCACTCGTAAACTCTTAATTTAACCATAGAAGACTCACCATAGGCCTCTGCTAACATTTCACATACTTTGTCACACTTCGTTTAATTTTTTACGCAAAGTTTGATATAAATTCTTTGATCCATTTCTTTTAACAAACGAAAATCGGCGAGCTCATAAAACACGGCTAACCTTAGTGGCTGTTATAGATAAAGTCCACAATGAAAACAGCTGAGAGTTTTATCATACTTCAGGGGCTTGTATACCAACATAATAAAAAAAATTTGATAATCGAACTCTCCAAGCCTGCGAAGTAAAAAAATTCTCGTTATGTTTTGAACACACCTAGTATAAACAAGTTGTGAGTGATAAAATATGTGCCTAGTTAGAAATGTTCACTCACATAGGTAATACCAGAGACATTTAACAATAAAAATGCATTATTAATTCATCTAAGAACAAAATAAAATGCAAATAGTCGGCTCCTTTGGGGATAGACCAAATAAATTCGAGGTAACCTAAAGTCATTACTTCCGGTTTGGAGAACTGTACGGGGTGGGTATACACTACCCGCATGCATATAGGTATGCTGTGTTGCATATACCACAGGAAGCATACCTTATATCACCTCAATATATTGTCTTCATTTCATTGTTTTAAGCATGCAAAGACTAGTGGTTTTGGGAAAATAGATTCGTGTCAATTGTGAATTGTAGTTTAAAACATTAAGAATTTTGAATACATATAAGGCTTGAATTTCTTCAATTTGAAAACTGAATTGGTTGAATATTCATCCGTTTACGAAAATCAATCCAGTACCTCTTAATTAAAGCAAGTAGTGTTCCGATATTCAGAATATAGGTATGAAACAAGTGATATTAAATATTTACGGATAACATATTGGAGACTACCATTACATGTTACGCAACAAGTAATTTAGGCATGAATATTACTCTAGGGTATAAGATTGATCCAGGAAGATTCAGGAAGGGATACTCCACTCAACTTTTATATTCATGTCCGTACCATAAATAGTTCTACATTTACTTTGGTGGAAATTGATTTTTGAAAAGATTTGGTGGCGTGTGCATGATTTTCCGTATTTTAAACAGCCAAAGGTACTGTAAAAAGACATTAACTAAGTTACCTGTTAAACTTATAGTTTGGTAAATCTTGACTATGGGTGTTTTCTGAAATTTGAGATGTGGATGTTTGAGAATCTCTTTGATCCATTTCTTTGAAACCTGATGATAATGTAATTCATCAGAACTCGGTCGTATAATAAATTTTACCAAGTGGAAAAGTGCTACGATCAGTTGCTCATTTAGCTCGACTTCCATCACATCAGTCCTGGAGCTAGCCAATAATAATGTGATTGTGAATGCATGGGTAGCACCTAGCATCCCCCTCCACACGCCATTGTGGTGGCTTGCAGGTTATTTTTTATGTGTAGGCTTTTAAGAAATTAAAGAGCCTTGAAAAAATGAAATTGTCGAAATATATTGTTACGGAGTTCCTTAGTAGAGGACTGGGAGCAAAAAAGGGGTCATAGTAGCAACAGGAAGAATGTCTAATTAAGAATATTGGATAAAAGGAATGGTACTAATCAGTAAATCTGGAATATATCCGAGAAAAAGATTGGTTAAATACATGATCAGGAGTGTGTGCGTGGTTGTGAAATGTAGGCCATCTTTACGAAAGACAGGGAAAAATTAAACCTCGGAAATATTACTTTGGACGAGAAAGACCAACATAAAATGAAGAAATTGCGGAATACTAGTACAGAAGATTTATCGTTCAGGATGAAGGTAAACCCATAAAAATCAATTGAGAGTGCATAAAGTTAATTATTTATAAGTAATCAGTGTAGGTGAAGACAGTATTACTATTAAAAATAATTTGTAAAATGTTTCCAAATAAAATAATTCTGACTGAATTTCTCTGTACAATACTGTATTAAATGGACAATTCTCTGTTTTCACGTAAAATATACGTATTCAACAGAATTAATCCATTTTTACACATTGACTTGGAGCCATTTGTAATAGAATTTCAGAATTTATGACCATGATACTGTTGGATAGTCCATTCCATAGATGACTGGACGTTGTATAGACAAGTACATGTTGTTCTGATAAGCGAATCCAAAATTCTTGAGTTTTCATTAATTTACAATCGCGAAAGTGAACTAAAGAAGTAACTGAAATGTCATACGAGGATAGAATACTGGTAAATCCAATTAACGTATCGACAAAGTGCTGAAATCATACATAAAGAAGGAAGCACCACACTAAAGAAGAACTACAAGCCGAAATACGTGTGCTCGTACACAATTTAATACGCTATCAAGACTAAAAAGGAAGAATAAAGATATTGATAAATGAGATAAATATGGTAGATTGAATATTATTAAATATTTAACACAGCAATGTGGAGAAAAACTGAAGATAAGCAAAAATTGGAGCAATGACACTAAAGCAAATAACGCACTCATGATAAAGATGATGTAAATCTGTGCAATTCCCAAATCATGATGAAACCAGCTTTAGAATTTAATCTTGATGCACGAATGAACATTAATAATTACATTATGAGACTTTAGGACTATGTTACACGATTCATAGTTCAAATCGTTAAATCAGTACTTATTCAAAATGTTAGAAATTAGTTAGACTAGTTAGACTAACTAGTTAGTTGGTCCAAGGATGACTTGGTGCTAAATCTCTGATGAATTCTTTTACAAGTACGCTATCCAACTATCCTTTCGGCTAATTATTTAGTGCATTCACAAATATGTCATATTCCATTCATGATTCTGAGTAGGAAGCGGCCGTTGTATTAGGGGAAACCTGTACTAATTACTAAACGATTGCAACTACGAGGACTATGAGAGAAATTCGGTCAAAGATTTGGATTTTTCTGTTGAGATAATGAGAAATGGATTTCTGAAACAACAATTTTGATTCCGGCGTAACAATCGATGATCTGCAGAAACGGTAATGTTCATCTGCGATTGGATACCAGAACTGACTAGAAAATAAGTATCATAAAATATTTCTATGTTAGTCCTTAAAAATTAATTCAACTCGTTTATGATATGTAATTCCCCATTTTAAACTGCACAATTTATCAAGTATCCATTGTTAAATTAATTCTTGTGTTAAAATGGCCTTCAGAGTATCAGAGAAGTTGACCTTCAGCTAAGGCCATTAACACCACTTTGTGTATAGCTGATCATTTCGGTGGAGTTAGCATTATAATGGAATAGAAGAATGATGGAAGAAAACCTGGAGTCGGTATCAGCCAATTCCTAGGTCACCAAGAGGTCACAAAAATTCAACATCCCATCTGACGGACGGCGTACCCACTCTAGTTGCAGTACTATCCGCATAGCACCCAAGTTGAAGATTGGGTTACATATTATGAACTATGCCGACACCAAGAATTGCACCCGGGACTTTAGAGATATGGGAAAGCAAGTACGCTATCCAACGCACAAAAATGATTCTTCTTTAATTTTGATTTCATCCGAGAAATAATAAATCAGAAAAAAATCGTGATCGCATCAATTATTTAAGCAATGAAAGATCTCTTGGGAGCGAAACTTTGCCATTCTCTGCCCAGTTAGCAGATATATAGGGTCACTGTAGGAATCTCAACTACTGCACTCATAAAGTACGTAATTTCCCCTACCACATACTAACGCACCAACGTTCCTGCAACAGCTACTTCCGGGCCCAAATACGCTTGGGATATATTCCATTTCCTTTCCCAAAACGGAGGGAACGAGATATTATCCCCATCATTCCTGAAAGAAACTTTTATGAAAACTGGAGGTCGTTTCCCCTACAATTGTTTGTCCAAAAGGAAGGCGAGGTCTTCCTGAGTTAATACGCCACAATCCCGAAAGAAGGTCTGCGGGACAGAAGGAGGAAGGGATTATATTTCTCAGGGGAGGACGTTGCTCGGATATTCGAGCGTGCCTTTAGTTTCGGGGACGGAAAACGGAGGAGATGACCGAGATATATTTTTCGGACGATTCTAGGCGTTTAGTCATGCGTATATATAAAGACCTTTCCGCTCCACTACACACCCAAAAAGCCAATCTCCTGTGATTAATGATTTCCATGTTTTCCATACGCGGGCGTATCCAGCAGGGATGGACATTTCTCACTGACCAACCAAAATACTAGTGTCCAAGTTGAATATAGTTCTTACTGCAACTCAGTGATGCACTGTGGATGTTCTTTTCATGAGCTTTGCGCTATTACAAATGATTTATCACAGTTGGAAATTGCAGTACCTGACATCTCTGTAATGATATCAATTTACGACATTTCATACGCTGCTGAAAGCTTGATTATAAAATAAATTAATTTGATTAGCCTACTATGAGAATTGACTCGCCGTTGTTAAGGAAATCTCTAATCTTTGGAAACAAAGCCATATTCTGCCATTTATAAATATCAACAGCCGAATTACGTTTTATTTATGTACACAGAATATGTGTTTTAAAAGTATAAAAATTGGGCCATATTTGAAATAATACTCAATGCTTATTTGGCAATCAATACTCAAGATATCCCTTTAAATTAAAATTGAGAAAACCTTCAAAAATAACTGAACGTACATATTTTAGACAAGCAATCATTTTTCCTTCAAAAAGGGAAATTGGCAAATATTTGTAATTTATATGCCACTATTTTCCAAATTTTCGACATCGACATAAATACTCCGCGATCCATCAAAAAGGTGTGTGGAAGGGGGTGCGAGAACCAGATGGGAAGCTTAAGTAATAAGGGAGGATATGGGAGAGGAAGGGAAAAGTGAAAAATATTCAGGAAAAAACTATCGATTAACGTGCAAATTTATATGCTGGAGTTGTTTTGTGGACTTTATTCAAAAAGGGTTAATTCGCCTAAATAAATCAGTTATTTGTTATATAAAAAGGGAATAAAAATAAAACACAACCATTTATTCGACAGGCCTCCACCATAACAAGACAGGTCTGGTAGGATTTAAGAGTAAGAGGGGGAAACTCTATTATCACATGGATACGCAACTCATGATCTCCGCCTCTAAAATCACATGTTGGGAATGTGATACTCAGCTGTAGACAGACTTTAAATGTTTCGTGATAAGAAGAGTACATTTTAGAAAAAATGTTTCAACTTGCAAGAAAATCCTAACGCTAAGGACCAAGGGAATATAATATATATATAGGGAGCATCAGTAAGGATAAAACTGATATCATTGTGTGCGGAAGAGAGAAGTTGACCACATGTATCACAATTTAAGGAGTGAAACTAGAGTAAGCGGAATCTTTTACATACCCGGGGAGCAGTATAACAATATATATGGGAGAAGTTTAAACAACATCTAGCTAAGAAGGCGTTCATGAAGAAGAGGTCATGAATACATTTAAAGGACCTGAAGATGTAAACAAAGAAGCAGTTAGCCAAAACGTTCATGTAGAACATGGCACTCTATGGATCAGAGATATGAGAATTGGGAAAGTGATCCAGCCAAGAATAGAATCCTTTAAGACATGGTGCTGGAGGAGAATGCCGAAGAATAAATAGGCGGATAAAGTTAGGAACGAGGTAGTATAAGAGCGGAAGAAGAAGGACCAATATGGATTACTCTACGGCAAAGAAGAACTAGGCTAGATTGACTCGCATTGAGGTAAAATGGTTTAGCTGAAGCATAATAGGAGAAAAAGTTGAAGGAAAGATCCCGCTAGAAAAAGCAAGAGAAAAGTACATAGCACAAATTAAGACACGTAAAACAGAGAATTTATCAGGTCGTGAGAGAAATTAAACAAAATAACTACGTAATAAAGGACGGCTAACGATTATAGTAATCTTAATATTGACATACTGTTAACGAAAAAGTGTTTCAATAATCAGTTAAATATATTTTTTTCGAAATGTCTGTTTTTTTATTCAAATTAAAAATGGTATTTTTTTGTAAACCGTATCCATAGTACAATATACCATATTCAACGTACTTCCTTAAAGAGAAGTTATAGGAAAACTAGGGTGGAACCCGCAATTACTTAGAACTTTCGATGTGAATTTGGGATATAACTTCACCTTAATTTACGACTGAACTCTTATATGTCATCCACTGAAGACGCTATAAGAATTGTTCACAGACGATCAGGACGAAAAATATCACAAAAAGAGGACCTTGCATCCATTCCAAAGTTTTAAAAACTTTTAGGCGACATTCTGATCCCTGATTGGGTGCTGTGAGAAGAGAATTTCGATTACGCGTATCCATTTGCCCAAATTTGCCAAAAAGCTTTTTCCGCTAAAAAACTACAGTGAATGCCTATCTATATTGTCAATTGGGGATAAATCAGGTCAATATAATAACTTGGTTAAATTTATATTGATTTAAATATCTGAATCATCCATGAAAATTTGCTTTCTTTGGAATGGTGATGATGAAATTGATATGAACATATAGTATTACTCCTATGTCTACATATTACCACGGGAAAGACAAGGATTATGAATAAGCAATAATTTTCCCGGGGTTCGGCATATAAGTACTAATGCCAGAGAGAATTATGGTTAAGCCGTTAATGCCATCTCTTTCCCGCTGGCTAATTGCCCTCGTAATTACCCGCACACAGTCTCCTCTCTTTTCTCTCTTTCATTTTCCGGGCAAATAAAATATCTACTTTAATATTTTCCTTTAAACATAATTATAGAAATAATTATATTAAACACGGTTCGAATTACAATAACGCTAAAGACTAATTATTTCCTTTTAAATAAATAAGAATTTAGCAGTTGCTAGGCAATAAATAAACATTAAAAAGTTATATTACATTTAATGTGCAGAAATTGTTTACATAATTTAATATTCTTTTACATTTCACAATAATATGCCCATATTTTTGTTTCCTTACAAATTCAATTATAATACATTTACACAGTTTTATGAATTGTTGTCCCACGGAGCAGTTGATACGTGAAATTCTCTCTTGAGATGGGATTTTATGAAATGGATTATAGTATTTATGAATCACAGATTTGGCAAAAAAATGTCTGAAATGAAACTCTGAGACTTCTAATTTGTACATTATTGCTATTGCTATTCAAGTAAACCAATTTGAATCTTGAAAATTTTGCCTCACTATAAATCGAGCGCATCATAATATTTCGCTTTAAACGGTGGCATCAAGGGAAAGAGGGCAGGAGGAAAAACGTATCAAATTATGTTTAAATTTGTCAGTAGAAATATACGTGTAATGTAGTAAAATGAACTTCGGTCACCCTTGCTTGGTTCTGTTTTTTTTCCGATTACGACGGAAAAGCTAATTAGTTCTATACAATTAATGAAAGATAAAATATCGTGCTCGTTGGATTAATAGCTACTGATTTATCGCACCCACTGAATCGAAATCACATAAATACACGCAGGGATAAAGGCACACACAGACATCCAATTTTGGACAGAAATCATTGGAAAAGTGGTAAAAAACGCTTTCAAGGAACCACCCCCCGAAAATGAAGCACTTCCGACAAAACTCCCGAAAATTGAACCATTTAATGAATGCATAAACGCGAATGGGAATAAATCGACCCAAATACCATATTAGGGCTAATGTAAAAAAATGCATAAATTAATGATCGCAAAGCATAAATTCTCATTGAAGGCATTAAACAATAATCCGACTCACTTATGGAATATTATCAGAATTGAATTGGAGACATTACCCATGATTTGTTGGTGACGGAAAAACGAGTCTAAATATATTACAGCTGAGAATATTAGGTGTTATGATTCCAACACTTCTGAATTTAATTATTCCGCCCCATCAAAGAATGAATCCTAGAGGATAAAAAGTTGTATCTGCGCTAAAAAAAACAGGAGGAGAAATGGGTTCTTCAATACATTTTCAGGATGATAAAAAACATTAAAAAGGAACGCTTTGGGCGGATGTCACTGCCAATCCATTAGAATTGGCGGAGAGCCAAACTTATATGCATAACACATATTTATACACAAAGCCATGTACGCGCTTCATATTAACGGCTTGGACGCTGAGTAAGGGTGTTGATGAAAACACTACTAGTGCTGAACAATGGGTTTGCCATTTTTTTAAAGCGACTCCATCTCGCGGAAACCGGAAGACTCCATAGCTCGGTATGATCTGAGTTTTCCGCAGTGGTGGGAAGATTTCATTGGGCCAAAGGAGTGACGTCTTCAATGGTAGCCTAAATGCAAATATTCCGACTAAATAATAAAGTTTTATCATGCCTCTGTCCTGATACTATCTTCGTTTTGGGAATATTGAACTATCTCTGTTTTGGAAATGGAAAATAGCTTAGTCTCATGCACTAGGCGTTTCGTCAACAAGAATTATTCCTAGCGAATTGGAAAGAAGACTGTATGAGCTCAAAATGCAGGTGGAACAAATTTTAATCTTTGGACCCTAAGGTTGTATTTTAGCCAGGAACTGAACACTGATATAAATATGGCCACAGTTATGGAGGAAGTTTTGACTTTCAATCGGTCGGCGATTCCCTCGTGAATTGACAGCGCATTTCACTAAGGCAAGAGTGGTAAAGAAAATCCTTCATTTCATGAATAACTGGGACTCTTTACTAAACTGCAATTCGCACCAATTCCAGTAAGTGGTATTAATTATTATTTTCCATTGGCATTCCAAAGTAGCTTTGTGAATACTATATAGGGCTTCACACAAGCTGTGTGTTGTTTCGGCCACCATTATCTGACTGGGAAACTGCAGGTGACGCAAATAAAGGTACCGGCCTCCCTTATTAATTGATTACCGTGGTACGTTTTTTAAAAAGATTTTCAGGAGAAAAATAGACGCAAAATGTATTCATAATTCTCCGATTATCAGAACTTTTCTCATTATTCTCACCTCCGTCAAAAAATTGAAAAATAAACTTCGCTCCAAACTCCGTCCGAATGGCTGCCTTGTCTCTAATTATGTTCTTGTTTACAGTTTGCCCTCATTGGTGGAGAGTTCCAGACTACAAATTAAACCCCGGTCATCCTGGTCGTGAGGACTTAATTTAGTACTTGGGACCAAGTTTAGTTTGAGTTGGTCACGAGGCCGTACAATAAGCGTCATATATTAACAAACTACGACTTAGAAGATGGATCTTACTTATTGGAGATAAGAAAGGACAAGAAAGGCTTACTTATTAAATGATCTCAGAAGATATCTATAACATCATTAGTGACCCCTGAAATTGAGATTACGTCAGTTCTATTCGCTGTTCTTTCTTTCATTACTTTTCATACAAACCGGTGGTTACGGTCTATATGATAAGCAAATATCACCGATGAATCTGAGGCTAAATCTTTATAGTGGATAACCTCCCTTCAAAAAGTATTTCCCTATAACTTACGTAATTAATTTCACGTTTCAATGATAAGGCAAAAGTTTTACCGACTGTAATTATGACAGTGATCGAGGAAAGAGACAGAAAGATGACAACACGGATATTTTGGCGAATATTACTGCATTTAAGTTTCTTCACTTTATATTTCAAAAGATGTTAAAGCCGATTGATAGATTTTATTTTAACGTACTCCGTTAAAGTCTCCGAGCAAGTTGCGCAGATTGGTGAATTCACAGAAAACAAAAATTTAAAAAAAAACAAAAGGGAAGAAGTACCACTCCGCTATATACATTACTGTTCATTGCGTCCTAAGATTTCATTTGCCCTTAGTTTCCGCCGCACAAATAACTTTTCATGTTTCGAAAATTAAGAAATGAAATCTCATTTGCGGTCATTGCTAAGTACGCGTCCCTTCTCATGGAGCTCCATTTTGAAAAAATAAGTATTCGATGACAGCCATGTCACTTCAAATCGCCTCCTGAAGCTTTCCGAAACGAGAGACCAGATGAACGACTCCGTGCGTCATCGGAAATAATGCGGGAACGTGAAATTCGCGCAAGGTCACCTGGGCGTCCTTTCAGCGTACTGTTCCAAGCAATCAGGACGTTAATAACAAGATTTTTCGTCTCTGTCAGTCAATGGGCGAATTTGTGAGCGCTAGATCTGTCGCCGTCGCTACATCCTCTGTTCTCTTTCAATTTACGTAAACCGGTCTCATTGCACTGTATTCCACTCACCAAAGCTGTGATTGGCCTACCCATCCAAGACCTTTACCTGCATCGTCAGATTAAAGTGCTTTAATACTCAAGTAGAATTCCAATAAATATCATGAATGTATCTCTAGATGCAATTTTCTTATCCATTATAAGTTTTAATGGCTGTTATTTAAGAAGATGAAGAGTTTATTGCTTGGGGTTGACCTCGTTGACAAGGAATTTGCACTAATACACAATATGCAGTTCAGTCAACCATATTATAAACAAGCAATTCGAACTTATCAAAATATCAGCTATACAATCATAGATTGATTGCATAATGCATTGACAACCTTTAACAACAATTTCATGGAGAACAACAAAAGAAACAAAAGGTTAACGGAAAGAAATGAAGTAAGAGGGAACATTATTAATAAAAAAGATGACGCAGAGGAAATATTCACATAATTTAAAATAACGCAATGTAGAAAAATTTATCAGTTTATATTAAAGTGAGATAGATAAATTTGTGGAAACATGAGATTTAAAAAATCAAGTGCATAAGTACAAACAGGAAAATTGGAGCAATAACACAATAAATACCATTAAGAGAACAATAGTAATTGTAATATACTAGAATATCACCTTAATTTGTACTCAACACGTATTTTGAATATATTCTCTAACGTAAAATGATGAAATCTACAGGATTTTATATTTCACTGCACATGACCGTTGAATTTAGAGTTTAACTGGCAAATTGAAACTTGGTACGAGGAATACAGTCATTCTTTCGTCACACCTGACACGAAAGACCCAGAAAAACGTATCATTTTGCTAAGAGATTTCCTCTTTGGCCTCAAGTAGTCATTAAATTAATTGCATTTCTGCAACGATCTTGGGATTTTAAGACTTAAATGCGGTGGCTAAAGGATTATATTTTCTTATTCTGCTCATATTTTTGCGCATGTCCCTGGAAAAATTAAATAAATCCTTTTCGTATGAAATATGCTAAATATTCGTTTGGATTTAAAGTTAGTGTAACCTTAGCCGCGGCAGTTTGGTTTTGCTTTTCTAATCCTGTATTTTCTATGCTTACAAATTAAGTGATGTGTAAGAAATTTTTTTATATAGCTGCGCATAAAGTTGGATTAAAAAATAATCCAAATACATATTTTTATCTTCGAAGATATTGTTTTATTAAAATTATATTTATTCATGTTTCATTAAATGTAACGGGTTTTACTGTTGCTATTATTTTAATAGAAATGATTACTCTATCTTTTAAATTAATATTTATAATATTAATATTTATATAGTCATAAAAAACGTCAGAAATGAAATATACGCATGAAATATACGTCGGAAAAACGAGGGCTGTCCGGAATGCAACTTACGTTTCGGACTAGCGTAGCAATGGGCAGGGCTAGAGCTACCGCCTTGGTGTCTAAACGTTCCTACACTTAGTTCAAATCTAGCTGTGGTAGTGTTCAGACTGTGCTTCTTCTACTTTCCTCACTGCGAACTATTAAAATGTACATTCCAAGAGAAAATCCCGCGACTTGTGAAGTGTGATCAGTGTGATTCATAGGAAACTTTGTGAAGTGTACGGAGACGGAATAATGATGAAAGTGGAGTGAGGAAGTGATGCATTCAGTTTAAAAATGGCTCCACCACTGTTCACGACGAGGACCGCAGTAGTCAGCCTAGCCTTCTGATAGATGAACTGGCGGTGAATATCAGCGAAAAAAATCATAAAAATTGCCTAGTTATGATTAGGGATCTCTCGCTAGATGTGGTTTGCGACACAGAGCTTTGACAGCAACTTATAATTGTATCCTTGGGTAAACATGTGATTAAAATGTTAGATTGCATACTATATTTCTTCAGAGAGGGAATTGAAAACATTGTCTAACGTCACCATTAATGCGTTACTGTGAATGAAATATATGTAGAAAAATATTTTTTAAATTTCTTTTAAACCTTTATTTAAAAATTTGTCTTTTTCACTAGATACGTATTTTATTTAAAAATGAAAGTTACTTTCTGAACAGAATTTGTATTAGACTTTGAGTTCTTAATATTTTCCAAAATGTTATCTCAAAAGAGTAAATGCCATATATGCAATTCGAATTAAAATACATTACTATCGTCACGTGGAAATAACAATTGAAAAATTGTTGTATTTTTTCGATGAAAATGAATTTAAAATGTTGATAATCAGCTACCTAGAATAGATTAGCTTCCTGAATCTAAATAGCGTTATGGGCACACTTTTTAAGAATAATTATTTTATAGAGTGAATTAAATAATTTGACAGATAATTACAGGTACTTTAAAAAAATATGCCTTCTGTTCATTGGATTGACCATGCTAAACCACGTTTACTAAACTTTATAATAAGCAAACAATTTTATTATATTTTCAATTTGTAATCTATCGCATAAAAGAAGTAATACGATATCCCGTATCTCAATCAAGATATATTATGAACATGAGAGTTTTAAGTACTAGTTATGATAAATCAATTTTAAAATAAAATACACATTCAATTAATAAAGTACGCATACGTATATGGCCTAGATTAATGATATTGCTAGTAAATAATAAAATATGAGTGGTCTTTTGGCATTTTATGTATATACTTCAATACATATTGCATTTGTTGTATATTGTTAGCTTTCATATATTTAGTCTCATTTAGGTTATAAGAATTATTTATAGCAAATACTTTAGTCCATGCTTTATAATTATAAATGCGCGGAAGGTAAAGAGAATAACTAGTTAAAGGCGAAGTAGTGCCAGCGCATTTGCGTTAACGCAGAAATTTCACCTTCACGACGATAAATAAGAAATTATATGGATTTCGAACCAAAATATATTCAAATTTAATGAATAAAGCTACTTATTTATTCTAATTTATTTTTATTGCGCTTTAAGAAATGGATCAATATTTCAGCTTTTCATTGCAATTATTTCACTTGAGGCATAAGCATGTTTCATAATATCCGTTGCTAAGCGTATGACATTTAATAGCAGATGACGGGAACACTATCATACTTATAAAGGGGAGTAATCAAAATTTCCAATGAGCATGAGCCTACAACTGGCTTTGAAGACGTCTTTTAGTAATTTCCAGAAATTGCTGGGGGAGTCTGACCTAAAGAAAGCCTCAAAAGAGGTCGAAAGCATAAACTTTCTAAAATGTGAACGTCCTTTTTACGTGTTATCTATTTCATTTTTGTGTTCTATTTTGCCGTCCAAATGCTAAAATGCTCTCGTAAATACTTCTACATCATCGATATTGAGTTGATACCCAATGTTAAGTAAGAATGCATTCAAAATTAGTAGCAATTATTTCTGATGGGCTAACTTCGAGTCATCTGCATTAGGCATAGATGTCTTTTCGGATTTAACTCCATTGCCTCGCTCATCTCTCTCACGGAACAAGGTCACCTAGTGACCGAAATATTGGTATTTCAATACTGCGTAACTTATCAGTTGCTGAGAGGGTACTTCTGTTGACACCAATATATAGTCAATAGTTTGCTCTCATCAATTCACTATATATGACAACTTATGGTACATTCCCGTCATGTAAATATTAAGAGGGGACCAAATTAATCAAACAGAAAGTTGGTTTAATAGATGACGGTAGTGATAACTTCGTTTTTCGTCCTAATATGGAGTGCTTATTTCACAGAAAAGGATACGGGGAACCAGCATCTTTCCCATTGCTACATGCAGTTTATCAAAAAAAGTGCCCCAGGTTTCTATTTTCAAGAGGTGCATAGGTTAATCTTACGTCCAACGGATGTCCAACACCATTTCAGGTTCTTTTCATAAAGAACCTCAAGTAGGAATCCGAATACCACTGGTATTCAAACCCGGGGTTTCGGCGTATGATTTCGATTATTCAATCAACGCTCCATCTTGATCCCATTTACTTTCGCAAGCTATATATACCTTTATGTTCACATAGATTCTATTCATTCGTGTAAGGAAATGAATAATCCACCTGCAGAGAAGACATTACACAAGTTCAAGATAAAATCTTGACCGTTGAGGCTTTTAATATATGTACTTCATGGGCACAGAATGACACAATAATTAAAGTTAAGAAATATTGGCCCAGCCAACCCCTTGGCTGACTGAGCAACTAATGCTTGGTCATCAGCAAACCTAACCGATTTTACGAATTCCCCTCCGACTTTCATTCCTACCTCCAGTTCTTCCCATGCCTCTTTAATCATTTCCTCCACATATACGTTGAACAGCACCGGTGACAATGGCAACCCTGCCTTACACCTCTTCCTAACACTGCCCATCCTGACTCTCCGTTCCCCACTCGCACCTGAGCAGTCTGAGACATGTACAGGTTGCGGATCAGTCTCCTGTCCCTCCAATCCATTCCTATTTTCTGCAATACACGCATTAATTTTTCCCAATTCACTCTATCAAACGCTTTTTCGAAATCTACAAAACAGGCAAAAACGTCCTGATTGTATTGTATATTCCTCTCAATTAGTGATCTCATTACTGCAATGGCATCACGCGTACCTCTTCCTTTCCTAAATCCAAACTGATCATCCCCTAAGTAATCATTTGCCTTACTCTCTATCCTTTTGGCTGCGTAGATTTTCGCGGCGGTGGCTTGAAGAATTCTGCATGTCCGGGTTTTCACCGCGTTGTTGTTTGAAGCCGACAACAGTTTCGCCGAAGTTTCATCCCGCGTCTTCAGGTCGAAGAATCCGGCGTCTTCGACCTGAAGACGCCGGATGAAACTTCGGCGAAACTGTTGTCGGCTTCAAACAACAACGCGGTGAAAACCCGGACATGCAGAATTCTTCTCTATCCTTTTGTTGATGATCCTGAGAATAACTTTCGCTGCGTGGGATATCAAACTTATTGTTCTGTAATCCTCACATGACGTAGCCTTTGCCTTTTTTGGAATAGGAACTAACACCGATCTCACAAAATCTTCCAGCCAGATTCCTCCCTCATAGATACTACGAATCAGTCCATATATGGCCTTCTTCCCACCTTTTCCTAACCATTTCAGCATTTCTACAGGAATGTTGTCCACCCCCACGGCCTTATTTGCTTTCATTTCCTTTATTGCCCTTTCTATTTCGTCGTCGAGTATGCCTGGACCTAAGCTATCTTCTTCTACGTCATGTTCCTTTTCTATGTCTAACCTTGTCGGCCTAAGTTCTTTGCCATACAGTGGTTCTATATATTCCTTCCATCTCTCTTGGATTTTTCCTGGTTCAACTATTATCTTACCCCACTTATCTTTCACTGTTAGCACAGATCTTGCCTTCTTACTTCCCGATAATAACTTAACCTTGCAGTATAGAGCACCAATTTCACCCTTCTTCTGTAAACTTTCCATATCCTCGCATTGCGTTTTCCACCATTCTTCTTTGGCTTTATTTGTGGCCCTTCTCAATTTATTGTTTAACTCTTTGTACTTCAGTTTGCCTAACTCTGTGTTTACATTTTTCCATCTTCTTCTCTCATCCATCTTTGCAATCATTTCATCCGTTACCCATGGTTTACTTATCCTTTTCTTGTTAACGGTTCCTATAGTGTCTTTAGCGGCTTCCAATATCCCTTTCTTGATACCCTTCCATTTTTCTTCGATAGTACTCAGTTCTTTATCGTCATTCATTATTTTCTCTACAGCCTGCTGATACTCCTTCCTCGTTAATCCATTTACTGCTTCTAAATTCCATTTCCTAACCCGCCGCCCTTGCCTTATCTTCTTGAAACGAACGTTACATTTCATAACAACTAAATTGTGGTCAAAGTCCGCATCCGCTCCTGGGAAACTGTGCGAATTTATTACACTGTTCCTAAACTTGTGCCTAAGCATAATATAATCTAACTGATACCTTTCTGAGTCACCTGGCATTTTCCATGTATACCTACGCCTTTTGTGGTGTCTAAACCATGTGTTGGTGATGACTAACCCCTGTCTTCTGCAGAATTCAATTGCTTTCTCCCCGCGCTCATTCCTCGTGCCTAGCACATAGTCCCCCACCTCACCCCCATCTTTTCCTTCGCCTACCGTCGCATTCCAATCCCCCATCACTATCCTTATGATAGTGGGATAGGATCCTTAAGAAGACAAGAAAGGAAGAAAACAAGGTGAGTTTTCCCATATGCAAATATTTTCACACATACACACGTCCGCATACGTCCACAAATGTACATTCATACTGAAATATTTTCTCATACCAAAGATTGGTTTGCTTACTGTGGGAGGAGTTCATCTAGTTCTAATCCAAATGGCGTGTGAAATTCATAGTTCCAGACGGTAGGGGACAGTTCCTGTCCTTGTGACGCCTGTGGTTTCCCAGGAAGACCCCTTATCCGATAAATCACGCAACTTGGGAATAAATTTGAGGGTGTCCAAACGCACCCTTTCCCTCTCCGGATAGTAGACCAGCAGACTGAATTGCCAACTGGGCTACCACCCTATGTGTTTTTGTGTTTCAGAAAATATGTTGCGACTTAGTCTCAAATTTTATTGACAAAAACGCATCTTAGTTACATTGTTCACCCATATCTTATACATGCCTTTATGAAATATCCTTCTTACACACATTTAAAGAACAAGAAATCGTACTTCCCCAATTTTCTCCAACCGCTCTCAATATTTATTAAATTCCACTGGGGTAACGTATTGTTCTCCCAATTCATATTCTTATAATATTTATGTTACTACATTATTTTCTTCTGACAATATGGGTTAGGTATTCGCGAGTAACAAGGGCAATATCACACATGAAAATCAATTGCGTGGAATGCTCAACTAATTGGGTCACCGGAGGAATTCGTAGTGGTTACAATATTTATGTTCAGGTTAATTGGGTGATTGCACCCCGTAAATTGAACTGAAGTAAATGCCCAAAATGGCAAAATAACAGTAAATTTTAAGGCAATTCTCGAGCTTGAGTCGCTTGTTTAACCCACCAGCATATCCGTTAACTTACACTAACCGAAAACCCTTTTGTATATCGCCATATAATAACACCTTAGTATTACTGTGTCCTTCTAGTCAGATAATGAATTCTGATTAATTACGTTTTAATTACAGATCATAGTTTTAACAAAAGAATATATTTTATCACCAGCTCTTTTGGTATACTTTCTTCAGATAACGCACCTAACCTGACGGCAGTGACGGTAGCGGAGTAAGCGTAACTTAGCTACCGTTATCAGCTACTTTTTAGGTATTTTGTAATTGCATTAGTTATGTTCATGCAAAATTTAACTGTAAAAACAACTTTCTCCAAAACTCTAAAAATAAAAACCAATGAAATTCCCGTAAAAAATTATTTAGTTTTTTTATTTATGGATAGGTAGAAACATTCAGCCAAACTGACACATACATTTTGGAATTAGCAGGCGTAATCATGTATCAAAATAGTAAATTTATGTAAAAATTCATCTACAATAACACCCATCGATTATTTCTTGCACCCCTTGCCGCCCAAACTTAAAGGTGTGGGACCAGAGGTACAAGTACCGGGGCATGGGGTAAGAAAGAGGGGTACTTAAAGGATGAAAGGAGAAAAGAAATACATCTGTTTAAATTCAATGAACAGACGTGCTTGGTGGTTATTGATATACTAAAGAGTATACCGATGTCTTCTCTTTTTGAAATGACCACTTCAAACGCAACTAACTGTTAGCTATCTACTTTTAAAAATGTACATAGCTGAATTAGTAACTGACATCACACTTAGAAGAGCAGAAATAAATGGCACCAGTTATTATAATGCAACAATTTCAGAGAGTAAAAATCATTCGCCTTGACCGGGATCCGAACCCGGATCCCTCGATATCCGGCCGAGTGCTTTAACCACTTAAGCTACCGAGACGTCCTCTTACACTCTGAAATTTTGAGGGCTTTAAAGGAACAAGATGGTTACTTTATTTTGGTTCACTGTCCATCTCTGCGGGACAAGTTAAATTTTCTTTGAAAAGATATTATAGCCTTCCGAACTAAAGGTTTGGACTGCATAAGAATAAGCACTTGCATTATTATTTTTTTATGTAAACAGTCATAGGCGTGACGATAATTGTGCAAGTGTGAAAACCAATGTTCATATTCCCCTTGGAAATTGTTGATAGGCATTCATACCGCTCAAAGCGACGCAAAACCATTAAATCCTGAGTGTCTGCCAGTCACCAAAGACCAGCCTGAAGAACATTTTACCTATTCCCAATTCTGGTCACCCTATTGACTGTCTACATACTTAATGAATGATATTAATATGTTTTACTAATTTGTCACTAACTACCAAATGAAGATCAATGGCCTAAGATGAGAAACACCCCTATATGTGCACCGAAAGAGATCTCGTACTTCCGTCTAGGAAATTATTTTGTGCCTTGAAACAAAATAAAAGAAACCATTTCAATTCCACGAGAGTGCCCACTCAAAGGCGCACTTTAAACATGCACCCCTTAACAACGTAGCGTACAGTCACACCTACAACACTCGCTCACACACACACACACACACACACACACAAACACACACTCCAGCAGAGACGGAGTTGGACTGCTAGAGGAGCAGATGGCGCAATCTCGCCTTCTCCTTTGTCCTCCCACGCAAGAGAATGGGATGGGAGAGACGCCACTGACCTAAATAAAGGGTAACAGGTCCCCTCACCACATCTAAACCTCCCGGACTCCCTCCTCCCTGCAAAAGGGTCTAATTGGGTCTGAAATTTCATCAACTTGGTTATAGGGGTGGGTTTTGTTTTGCCGCAAGGGCGTGACTCGGGGTTGTTCGGTGGGGATGCTAGTCTGGTCCTGGGGATGGAGGGAAATGTTGAGAGGGGAGGGTGACAAATGAGAAGTAGAGGGGTAGAGACGGTTTGCAACCGCGCACCCATTGGCGCATCTCTCGAACCGAGCGAAGATAGTAAAGAGAGGGGCGGAATATTATAAAGGCAAAGAGAAATGGGGGATAGAGCGATTCCATTAGCTGCACGTATCATCAGATCTCTCCCGTGACGATGTCAGAATGAGGGAAAAGAGGCCCACGCAGCAATGCACTGACGCGAGAGGAGATAGAGCCAATTTGATCTGTCTTTAACGGCTTACACGTACAAAAGCACCAATCCCACCGGCATTTCAACATATTGTACATCTATATAATAAGCAAAATTCTGCACCTTAATTCCACCCACTCAGAAGGCTATGATTTATCAATCCGTGCAGATATTTTGTTGCCGAAAACCAATTCCACTCTGCTCTCGGATTTTGAACCTTTAACTCGTATATTCTATGAACTACAAAATTGATCTTGCCTTGGTTTATATTCCTAAATTCAGATACTTGGATTAGTATTGGTATTAATTTATTGGTTCTTTCAATGTCACTAATACCGCTTATTTTTCTTCTCTCTTTACAGGTAAAAACACCTTTTCAGTTCATGCTCGTCCTTCTGTGTACGTGAGTAACTTCTGGCGCTAGTATATAAAAAAATTCCTTTCTGTGTCTAGAGCCTAATTAAGTACATAGGTTCGGTGACTATTCATTATTGGTTTTACTTTTTTCTATAATATAAAATAAGCTATTTTTGCCGAAGATAAATTTTCTACGACACTGAACTAAAGTCGAACAAATTAACTCCTGGGTAATCGTCGGAATAATAATGGCTCCATGAGCCATTTGGTTTCCAGAAGTCTTCGCTGGCGGAATTTTTATCTTCCCTTAACTTTGAAAATAAATTATAGCATGCATCCCTGCAAACTATTTCATTCACCAAGAAAATTCATGATTGTTATTGGAGCTCGCTATTTGGTAGATGTAAATAAAATCGGGCGGTAGATAAAATATCGATAAAGAAAAAAATGTATTTGATAAAACGTGAAACATGAATTTATAGAATTAATGAAAATTTTGTAAGTTTTGAGGTTTTTATTAGTGTGTTTTAGTAGTTTCAGTAAACGTGATTAACATTCGATATTCGACTCATTAGTTTCAATAAACATGATTAATATTCCATATTTGACACAATAGCTCGATTACGCTTTCATTTTAAATTATCGTTAAATGTATGCATACCAGATCTAGTGGATCGAACTTTGGTAGTAGCTATCGATGACGTATACAGTTGTACATTACGATAGAAGTACTGGACTCACCTGCAGAATACGATGTGACGCGAAAGTGGAAGTAGAAGACGATCCAGTCAGCGGAAACGTGAGGTATTACGTACGCAGAGCCCTTGGCAGACGACAGCAGCGTCCCTGATTGCGCTCCGGGTGAAGTCTCTCCGGGAAAGTCCTCTGTACATCCTTAGGATGAGTAACTTCCTCGAGGTACGTAATACATTTACTTAGTTGAATTTAACGGAGGGTGCAGAAGAATGACTCCTTCCTTGATAACACGCGAGTCGAGCCTATGATACAAAAGAATCGAGAAAGTATAAATCTCAACCTCAAGACCGATTCACATTTGAATGTAAATGATTAACGTGAAAGATTATTTGCAAGAGCTCCTTAAATTAGACGAGAGAATGCGTGGGGATAGGGTCTATACACCTACATCTATACACTATCACGGAGGCCGTCGCAAAGACGTGTGGCAGGGAGTGTGAAGTCAACAGTCATTCTATTTCCACAAGCACATGTCACCACCCAGCTTCAGCTGAAAGTCCCATGTGGAATGAAGTTGACCGTAAAAATACTTGTATCTACCTTATGAATTGGATACTGTAATACCTACTCTTATGACTACTCATAAAAAAGGAGGATTCACATGCAACGCTATTAGTGATTACCAGGCAACCTTCAACTCTTGCAGAAACCTTTCACATTTTGCCGAAAGAACTTTACTTGACAAAAGAGGAAACCCATGTTCACATGTTGTAAGCCAAAGCTGCTCAAAGCCAAAAGTTGCTCAATAAAAGGACTATGAATGTGCCCTTAATGTGTTTTTATCGTGTTCTCCAATCCAGGGAGTAACAAACAAGGAAAAGATTTCATAATTATTAGAAATTTAGTTCCAATTTTAGAAGTTAGACACAATTAAACATATTTCACAAAGAAGCAACAACAGTTCCAAACAAAACAACAAGTAATAAGGGGTAAAGGAGAATACTTTGAGGGGGTCTCTGGCCAATAATTATGTTGGTGAATTATTTTTTTGCAATAAAAAATCAGAAACATTTTGAACAGACCTCGTATAGAATATTCTTTAACCAATTTAAATTAATACTATAAATATGAAGGCATTTTATATTTTCCAATAATGATTTAGATGCAAAATATGATAATTTTTGGGAAAATGAATTTATAATTGGTAGAGCACTGTGTGCCATTAAAATATTTGTAAAATAAATAATATACTGAATAGTGTATACTCTCAATTTATTCCATTTTCCGCAGTAATACATAAAATATAGTAAATTCGAATAATAAGCTCTTCCATTCGTGCGTGACCGATTAATTCACTGTCGCGGTAATCGCTATAACATTTCATTGAATTCATAAATTAAAAATTAAGACTATTCATAGGATGTATTCTTTTAATAATAACTATGAACTCTTTTTAAATTTTTCCCGCAAGAGAGCTATTTATTTTTAGTTATTAATCGTGCCAAAAATTACAAGTACAATTGTTTGAAATTCGGTCTAATTTTTTGGAATAAAAAGAACAAAAGTAATGCCAATAGATGACAAGACTAATGTATCAAAACGTTAATATCCATTAGAAAAAATAATCAGCACAAAAAGACCAATGGAAAGTAAATATGAGACGTAATATCCTCCATGGCACTGTATCTTCCGGATTTATTCAATAATGCAATCGATTTTTTCGCATCGGAAGTCCCGGATTCATATGCAATGAATGAATTAAGCTTCATATGTTTAGGACAACATTTGAAAAGTGTACTAATGTAGTCATGGAAAGCTTTACGGCCAGGCGGAAACGTGAAAATATCGAACTATTTCACGTCCCAGCTGGATTAGTCCACATCAATCCACATTAAACTTTGACCTTGAGGCGAAAAAAAATCAAAGTAGTCGATATAACCCTGAGGTCACCTCATCTATGTATTCCTTCCAACCACGATCAGATCTTCAGTCTACATGTAATTAACATCGTGATTATAAACGCAATCCAGGGAGTGTAGGTGAACTACAAGGCCATAGCTATTTTTTATGCAGCATTGAACAAATTTAAAAAATCAATGTATGAAATGGAATTGATTTTCGTAGATATATCTCCGTAAAACAAAATAAAATTTAACTACAATCGATTTACACATCTTCATGAAAAGATATCATTGGCAAAATACCACCATTTTCGCCATTTTATGATTATTTATCACCAAAATATCTAAACGCTTAATTTTGCCTTTTAATTAATACATTGTTAAATGTGCCCAATGAAAAGTTTTTAATTAACCTGATATTAAAATACTTCATTGATACTGTGCCAAATTTACACGTAACTAGCTGGCAACTGCAATGTTAAGACAAAACGTAAGAAATTTTATACTGAGAATACCTATGATTTCTACGTACTCTATGTTGTTTACAAGTAGACACTGGCAAGACTATTTTACGAGTATATGCACGCCATTTGTTGAAACACCGTCCATGTGAAATATGTAGATCGCCTAAATGGGAGGAGGATATTTTAATACGAGTCTTATGTGAGGACTATGGAAGTTAGGTAAATGGCGTTAGTTATAATTATCATTAAAAATGGCGAGGAGGACAAATGATTACTTAGAAAATGATCAGTTTGTCGAAGGTCTGTTAGAATATGCGGAGGCAATGGAAATAAGGAAATTGAAAGGGCTGAATTCAGGAGCAAAGTAGGACGAAAATCCAATAAATCAGTTACACTTGCGGATAATCAAGCTTTAGAGTACTAATCAGCCAAAGAGTTACAATCATCAATGTCTACATTAGAAACTCAGCGTGGTGGATAGGATGATAAAGATCAATGAAAATAAAACTCTCTGGAAGAGGAAAGCTAAACTAAACATTAAAATTGGATGGTTAAAACTACACTATTAGAACAGTTTACCTGAACTGGCTGAGTGAATTGGAAATTCGGTGCGATACATATGGCATGAGAATAAATGGGGCAAAATCTGGAGCAGGTGGGGCAGTTTGGACAAAAAGGTGTATCAGAAGAAAAATTTCGTTAGGCATAGAAACATTTACAAGGAGGGAATTGATGATGGGATCTTTGAGTAAGGATTCAAAAAAATATTGGTGAAACCTTGACGCGGAGTATAGCTTAATGCTGCGCTGAATCTTGGTCATTGAAGTGAAATGATCGACGACGTAGATTGGAGTCTTTTGAGATGTGATCGTGGAGAACGATAAAAAGGTGCAATGGACAGAAAGAAAAAAAATAAGTTGATACTAGGCGTAATGGGGAAGAAGAAAGATTGTTGGAAGAAATTCAAAGGAGGCAGGAAAGCTGGATGCAGATTATTTTAACTGACAAATTTGAATGTTGAAGACTGCTTGAGTGGAATACGTTACGAAAGCCAGGTAGAATAAGGAACAAGGTCGGCATATTGGAATAAATGGAGGAAGGTATAAGGTACACAAAATTGAATAAGATTTATCGAAGTTGGTGGTTCAAGTTTTCTCCTGTTAGATGACATTAAGAAACGCATAAGTGTTAAGTTGGTGCGTATCCAAAACATACCTCAATCGATAGGCTACCAAATAATTTGTGTGTACTTGCCAATGGTTGGAGGTAGGGTTTAAGAAAATATCTGGTCGGTAAGGTTTCTTTCAGTTTCCTTCACTATTTACGAGCCAATTTATTCCCTCACATTTACAAACAGTAAACCTCTTCTTATCTAGATACTGTGAGGATCATTGCGCGACAAATGACGTTTCAATAATTTTTACCTTACATTGACCTTTCGTGGTACCAGGGGGCAAATACTGAATAGAGAAGCAGTTACTGAATTCAGTCTGTGATGCTTTGTACTTTTATATCGCTGATTTTCAACTCTAGCCCCAATAATTTATTCATTTTGTATTCTGTTTTCAAATAATGGTACGAAATTCTCGAGTCAGATATAACTTAAGAAAATAATAGGTCTCCACTAGCACTATTGCTTCTTCTCCGATGGTCATTGTCACGCACCTAGACGGGTTCTATTATAAGATTATAGCTCTGAATATCATTATTAAACAAGAGGATAGTCCAATACCAGTGTTATTCTGAACATTAGGTATCTAATAAGAGTTAGTGTCTACCTTAATTAGCTTATTTAGGAATAATTGGGTGACGCAGAAAAGAGGAATCGATTGCCATCCTTAGCATGGTTTTGAATGCAATATATCACACTCGCCGCGACTTTCTTTCCATCCCTAATTTCCAAAGAAAAGAAACTTGACGGCTCTAATAACTGTTTTGGAAAATTTACAGCTCGAGTTCTATGATGGGAGTGGAAAAAATATTTGTTCGTACTTTCAAGGTTTTCAAATGAATTGTGTTGTTTGTTACCGATGGTTGAAAGAAGTTAAGAGACTTTTTTGCCCATTAACTCAGAAGAAGCAGCTTTTACACTTCTTAGTTTGAGCGTGTAAAAACCTAGTAGTGTAAACTAAAGATTAAAGACAATGGGAGAGGAAACCATGTGTACAGTTAGTCAGTGGGAATAAGGTTGGAGAAATAAAAAAATAATGGCAGAAAAGTTCGCAGAATAATGCGAAGCGGCGTGAAAGAACACGTGGTATTTTTATTCCGTATACGACGCTGCAAATATGTGCGAGGGTGTGATCGCTTGCTGTAAAAAAAGACGAAAAAGAAACTCGAGTCGAGAAAGCGCTCCACGTGAAAGCACCTTTTCACAGCAGCGTAACGTCCCTCCTTGAAAGACTCTGCTACTTTCTTATTTTCTACAACAAATATTTATGCTCTCAGGCAATCTCGAAAATATTTGCGTCATGGACCAATTATGAAATGTGTTTGCTGGCAAAGGAATTAATGCCCATTCTTTTCAGATAAGTCATCAAAAATAGCACAATGGGAAATCTACGTATCCCTCAATTGTTGGCGTATTCGAGTACTTTAAAGGAATACATGTAGTCTCAGTGTTCCATAAACTCGCATTTAAATCAATTTCCCACCGAATCATTTTAATGTGAAAGAATAACTGAAATTTCGTTTTCGCATTTTATTTATAATAATCTATATATTCAGCATATTTCGATCTACGATTCAGCAGCTACAATTTCTATGCCTAGCAAACCCTAGCTATGCAAGATCCTCTCGTTTTCCGAATCAACACCCAAGAGTAACATAAATATTTAGGCAAGTAACGTGGTATTTTTTGGAAGCGTTGCATTTATCCAAAAATTTGCGACTGGTGAAGTGCGCCATTATGACAAAATACTCTCTATCTCCCTGAATGTATTAACATATCGCGTCCTCACTCGACTGGAAAGTCTTTTTTTATTTATTTAAATGTCCACGCGCACACACGTTGAGAGTTGTGGAAATACTAATTGTAGTTGTAACGTGCAACGTCGTAAAAATAAAATTTCAAAGAGTAACTTTTACATTTATAATTTCTAAAACAATCAGTATTTAGCCACCTCGAGAATAAGTGATGGTGATGAGATAGAATACAAATTGCTATCATGCTCTACTGAAGCATCTATTCAATCCTCATTATAATTATAAAAAATGAAGCTCTTGATGACTTCGAAGGGAGATTTCTCTGAATAAAAAATAATTTACAGCTACAAAATGCCCCACCATCCGCTGCAAGAGGGTGTGGCGAGGAATTTTAGGTCAACAGCTAATGGCTATATCACCCGTTATCATAACAACAGGGGAGCTAGATGAAACTATCCTAATTTAGCAACAAGAAAACTCCAACCGTGGAAGCCGCTATCAAAGATCCCACCTGCTCTGCCAGTTGTGATGAATTTTGCACACAGATTTGATATATTGGAATTGTTACATTATATTTGCTGTTTTTACGAAATAAAGTTTTTCCAAAGGCTTGCCTATAAAATTATTAACAAATATGCGAGCTCATGGGTAAGCATGAGTATCGACTAAGCATGGGTTAGCTCGACAAGCTCCATCGCTTAATTTCAAAAGTTTGCGAAAAGAAGTTAAAAGAGGAAATTTCGTCCTGTCTTGAATATTCATTTGTCATTACTGCAAAAATCTTCCAACATGGAATCGATCCCACCTTTTGCGATCCTTACGCGTGGAACTCCACGGAATGAACCGCTTCGGATCGACAGACTATTAATTTGATCTATCTTGGTCTCCCAGTAAGAATCAATTCTTAAATCGTACTAAGGATTTGCACATTGATAATTACGTCTCGGTTTTAGGGGAGATTAAGGTAAACTGACAGCTGTAAAATGGAATATTATATTCACCTACATCCTTCATGGAGGTTAATAGACAAATCAGCAGAGTTCGAGCTTAAAAAATTAAAATCATCATTCTAATTCATCATTTAAAACATTTATTATATTTTGACCCTTGCCCATTTTGTATGGTGTTACTAAAATATTTTTGTAAGATAATGATATAATTCGAAATCATTTGCAAAAAAAACCAAACAACCGTTTCTAAAGAAAGCTTCTAGACGACTGTGGCCAATATATCAGCTCCTGCGTCCGTACTCATGTATGGAGGCGTGGTTGAGTTGGTTAGGGCACGTTGAGGGGTTTACCAGTTGAAGTTTGAAAATTGCACGATATTTCCGGATAAATTTGAATTTTTCGAGATTTACTTTATCTTTCGCCTTTAAGCGCAACATGTCTCGAATGTCATAGTGGAACCTGAGACCACCAACCTTTTCAAACGCTTTAAATGGAACGCTAGGGTTGTTCAAAAATACATGATCTTAGAAAGTTTTCACTGAATACGAAGGATTCTCTTGAATAGAAATAGGATGCGTACTTCAGAGCAAGATGAAATATTTTTTAAGGTTGGAACACGAAAGAATATTGGAATTTGAATTGTAGATTTCCAATTCAAATCCACTTTTTCTCAAATGCATGCTCATCCTTTTTTATCATTAAGGAGGGGAACTTTGGAGTGATTAATAATTTGGTATGAATTAATAATAAGGTATGGCCTTAGGTGCAAAAGTAATTAATGGCAGAAGAACCCATCCTGCGGGTTACAGCACATTAAGGGAGTGAAAAATCGAGTTGTTTTGGATAAAATTTGGCGTGGACTGAATATTTCAGGAAATCGACAATCGTTTGCAACGCAGAATATCATGCCTAACTTAAGGTTGAATACCCTGTCTCACGCGAAGATAAGATTAAGAAGTTGAAAGCTTTACGACAGACATGGTATAGACTAAAAAGTAAAATGGCCATTCTCATGCAAGCGTTAAATGCACTCAAAGAAAATTTAATCCCTGAAAACATTGACACTGGCATAATACTGCATCAAAGGGCAAAAAGGATTCACAGCTGCGGTAAAAAAAGAAATCCGTCATTTCAAAGCCCCCCAAAGTATTTTCCATTTGTTCTTTTTAATTTTAACTGAGTTAGCTCATTTTTACATTGGGTGCGAGACAAAAGACAAACATTCACAGAAAAAAATGCACAATAGTCGGATCGATGTTTATTGTTTGTGTATTTTCCAATCTAGGAATTACTCAAGAACAGAGAAAATCAACAAACGGATCGCAGAACAATTCTCGGTCGTTCACCGACGCTATAGTTTTTTAGGTTTAATTGTTTTTAATCTATTATAAATCGCATCATAACAACCTTCAGTTATTTTCATTGGGTTAGAACCCAAGTTCAGCTGAAGAGTATTATATTGATGGTAGCCGATGAGAAGATGATGATCTCTTTCTGAATCGTATTTCTTGGATGCAGCTCCGATGATATATCTAACATATCTTCACCATATTTTCGAGTCTAATGTTAATGATGAAACAGAAGCTTTCCGGTGAAATTGAAACAGAAATGGAGGGGGCATAACTACATAATATGAAAATTAACGAATTTCTGCGTAGGCAAGGAATCCTCATCTTGGGAAGTGCCCAAGCTCCTCGCCTCCCTAATCCCTCCATTCTCCCTTGCTCCGTCACTCCAGGATTCAAGGGTGCAAAATGTTCCAGGAGCGACGAATCCTTGGAGGGGCAGAAAATCGGGAAGAGAGCCCCTAAGTATCGCAGGCTCTCATCCCTCCCTCTTTCCAACCCTCCCTTTACACTCCTCACGCCCCCACATCCTGCTCCCATTCCGCAAAAAGGGTTAGCGATATTTCATTCACGCCCTCCTAACCGACCCTTTTGCTGACACGGGCCGCTGGAAACTCCCCCACACACCCCTCGAAACTCACCCCACCCCTCGGCCCCCTCCGTCCAATCCCCGATCTCTCCAGCACCCATGAAGGAGTGGGGAGCAAGCGCGTGGACAAAAGGTGCGGGGGATGAGTGGGAATTTGATGGTGGGGAATGATGAGTTATCCCCCATGCTCTCTCCTACCCCCCAATTTCAAGCTATCCACCTCGGCCTGGATCTCGAAGACCCCTTGGACCAGGGACCTTGGAGGATCCCTGGACCTCCTCCAAACGTCTCTGAATACTGGATAAAGCTCGGGCTCCTTCGATCTCTTAATCAGTGAGGGGAATAAGTTAAGAATTCGAGGAGAGAAGGGAACGGCATTGTCATTAACCATCATATCCCCATTCCGTTCACGTTCACAGATATACGCACCACTGATAAAAGATATTTTGGTCACACTCCATCCGCGTCGAATCGTATGTATATATATATATGTATATATATATATATATATATATATATATATATATATATATATATATATACTATATATATAGAGAGAGAGAGAGAGAGAGAGAGAGAGAGAGAGAGAGAGAGAGAGAGAGAGAGAGAGAGAGATTAGAGCAGAGATTAAAGCAGAGCCGACGAACTTGGTCATTGTTCAGGTATACATGCCACCGAGCAATCACAAGGAGGAAGAAGTCGATAGGATGTACGATGAGTTAGAGGATATAATCGCGCGTGTCCCTGCAGGGAAATATTTAATAGTGATGGGGGATTGAAATGCGACGGTAGGCGAAGGAAGAGAGGGTGGTAAGGTGGGGGACTATGGGTTACACGAGGTATGAACGCGGGGAGAAAGCGATTGAATTCTGCCGGAGACAGGGGTTAGTCATCACCAACACATGGTTTAGGCATCACAAAAGGCGAAGGTATACATGGAAAATGCCAGGGGACTCAGAAAGGTATCAGTTAGATTATATTATGCTTAGGCACAAGTTTAGGAACAGTGTAATAAATTCGCACAGTTTCCCAGGAGCGGATGCGGACTTTGACCACAATTTAGTTGTTATGAAATGCAACGTCCGTTTCAAGAAGATAAGGCAAGGGCGGCAGGTTAGGAAATGGAAGGTAGAAGCATTAAATGGATTAACGAGGAAGGAGCATCAGCAGGCTGTAGAGAAATTGATGGATGACGGTAAAGAACTGAGTACTATCGAAGAAAAATGGGAATGTATTAAGAAAGGAATATTGGAAGCCGCTAAAAACACTATAGGAACCGTTAACGGGAAAAGGATAAGGAAACTATGGGTAAAGGATGAGATGACTACAAAGATGGATGAGAGAAGAAGATGGAAAAATGTAAACACAGAGTTAGGCAAAATGAAGTACAAAGAGTTAAACAATAAATTGAGAAGGGCCACGAATAAAGCAAAAGAAGAATGGTGGAAAACGCAATGCGAGGATATGGAAAGTTTACAGAAGAAAGGTGAAATTGGTGCTCTATACAGCAAGGTTAAGTTATTATCGGGAAGTAAGAAGGCAAGATCTGTGCTAACAGTTAAAGATAAGTGGGGTAAGATAATAGTTGAACCAGGAAAAATCCAAGAGAGATGGAAGGAATATATAGAAACACTGTACGGTAAAGAACTTAGGCCGACAAGGTTAGACATAGAAAAGGAACATGACGTAGAGGAAGATAGCTTAGGTCCAGGCATACTCGACGATGAAATAGAAAGGGCATTAAAGGAGATGAAAGCAAATAAGGCCGTGGGGGTGGACAACATACCTGTAGAACTGTTGAAATGTTTAGGAAAATGCGAGAAGAAGGCCCTATATGGACTGATTCGTACTATCTATGAAGAAGGAATCTGGCCGGAAGATTTTGTGAGATAGGTGTTATTTCCTATTCCAAAAAAGGCAAAGGCTTCGTCATGTGAGGATTACAGAACAATATGTTTGATAACACGCACGCAGCTAAAATTATTCTCAGGATCATCAACAAAAGGATAGAGAGTAAGGCAAATGATTACTTAGGGGATGATCAGTTTGGATTTAGGAAGGGAAGAGGTACGCGTGATGCCATTGCAGTAATGAGGTCACTAATTGAGAGGAATATAGAATACAACCAGGACGTTTATGCTTGTTTTGTAGATTTCGAAAAAGCGTTTGATAGAGTGAATTTGGAAAAATTAATGCGTGTATTGCAGAAAATAGGAATGGATTGGAGGGACAGGAGACTGATCCGCAACCTGTTCATGTCTCAGACTGCTCAGGTGCGAGTAGAGAACAATGAGTCCGGATGGGCAGTGTTAGGAAGAGGGGTAAGGCAGGGTTGCCAATTGTCACCGGTGCTGTTTAACGTATATGTGGAGGAATTGATTAAAGAGGCATTGGGAAGAACTGGAGGTAGGAATGAAAGTCGGAGGGGAATTCGTAAAATCGGTTAGGTTTGCTGATGACCAAGCATTAGTTGCTCAGTCAGCCAAGGGGTTGCAAGCATTGCTGAGTGAATTGGAGGTTCAGTGCGATAAATATGGGATCAGAAACAATATTAATAAAACAAAGGTTATGCGATTTTCCAGAAAGAAAAAAGCTAAGCAAAATATTAAAATAGGCGGGGAAAGAATAGAGCAGGTAGAGCAGTTTACATATCTCGGAAGTGTTTTGGACCAATACGGTCAAAGTGGTTGGGACGTAAGGAGAAGAATTGCGCTAGGCAAGGAGGCTTTCTCAAGGAGGAGGGAGTGGATGACGGGGACGTTGAGTAGGGATGTTAAGACAAGACTCGTAAAAACTCTGATATGGAGCGTAGCTATGTACGGCGCGGAAACGTGGTCACTGAAGCAGGAGGATAGACGTAGATTGGAGGCTTTTGAAATGTGGGTGTGGAGAAGAATGGAGAAGGTGAAATGGACCGAAAGGAAAACAAATGAGGAAGTATTAGAGATGGTGGGTGAGGAGAGGGGTTTGTTGAGAGAAATCCTATGGAGGCAGGAAAAATGGATGAAAGGGGTATTGAGCGGTAGTGGAATGTTGAAGAAGGTAATAGAGGGGAGAATGTTGGGCAAGCGAGGTAAGAGCATGAACAGGATAGGGATGTTTGACGGGATGAAGGGAGGAAAGAAGTACACCGAGATGAAGAGGGACCTGATATAGATTAGTTTGATAGGTGGGGAGTCACAAAATGTGTATTTGATAGTTGTGTCCATCCTAAAACCTACCTTAAACGGTAGATTATCCAATAAAAAAAAATATACATACACACAGACACCGCGCCGGACAGCGCAGAAGCACTTGGCTAATTTGTGTTTGGAAGCGACGCGGAGATAAAAGGAAAGAAATAATAAGCGGATTTGAGTCGTCAATGAAACCGATTTCTTTCGATGAAAGAAATCAATTTCCTGGTGAGGCGGCGCCTATCATCCCCTTCCCACTGGAGCGCTTAGGCTTTGCAAATACGTGTATGGGATAATCATGTCTGAGTCGATATGTGACCAGCATGCTGAAGCAAACCTAACAGTTTCTTGTGGACTCTATAGAGGAGATTGGTCAACGATTTTTCTTTAATTCAGCATAAAATCTGAAACTTCCATCAGTAAACTGTAGGTAACCAGCTGACTTCAATCAAGTTGAAGCACGGTGTCACGATCTTATTGTTACTGTGGTAAAATATATCTTGGTTTTCAAGTACTAAACGAGTTTTAATATTTTTCAGAATTACCGATCTACTTATAAAACTGTACAAGAAATAGTAATCAGTCGAGGGTAATTCAGTGAACTTCAGAATTTAATAAAAAGTATGTGCTATCCTAGATAACAGCTAGAAGATCGTTTAAAGTGTTTCAATATGGGAAACAAACACTTTCAAAGAAGGGCGGTCTTTCAGTCCCTGCTTTAACGTGACTGAACATTAACAATACTGCTGGTATCGCGTGAAACAATCTTCGAACAACGTTAAGAGAACTATCAGAAATAAATCAAAAATTTAATTTGGTTCCCCTTACACGTTGGTAATAAAATAATTTCTCTCTAGAATTGTTTAAGTGCGGTGGACTCTATGAAATCCAACACGAAATCATGATAATCTCAGGGATATCAATATTATGTTTACTCTCTATTATCTATATATATTTCAGACCTAGTCTCATCAGACCTAGACCCAACTTTTTCCTCTTCTTCTATGCAAAGAAACTCCTTCGTGGAAAGTGTTTTAATCATTGAAACAAACCAAAATCGCGAGGGTAGATTCCTTTAAATACTTGGGTGTAACAATTACTCACGATCTGTCCTGGGGAAAACACATACGAGAAATATGCGGTCGTGCTAATAAAAAATTGGGATTTGTGAAAAGAGTGCTAGGTAAATGCGACGAAAAGGTGAAAGAACGATGTTTCCTTGCCTTGGTCAGGCCCCACCTAGAGTATGCTGCCAGTATATGGGATCCTCACAACATAAATTTGGTTTCGGAATTAGATCGAGTTCAGCGGAGGGGGGCTAGATTTGTCAAACATTGTTATGACCAACTCAGCAGCGTATCCACTTTGTTAGACAGTTTAGGTTGGGATTCTCTTACACAGCGGCGTTTCCAATATAGATTAAACTTATTAAAAACATTTAAAGATGGGCCCTTTTCCGATGACATCAAGGATATAATACGAACCCCAACGTATTACGGTCGAAGGGATCACGAATATAAGACTAGAGAGATAGACTGCAAGACTGACAGGTTTAAAATGTCATTTTTTCCAAGAACGATAAGGGAACAGAATGCTCGTAGTCGAAATTCCCCAGGACTTAGTTCATTACAATAAGTATTAACGTACAGGTTAGGGACTTCGCGAGGATGTGTATACATGTGTGTATGTATGTATGTATATGTATGTGTGTATATATACATATATATATATGTATATATATATTTTTTTCCTACAGGTTCCCCCCACCTTTCCTCACCTAACTCCCAACCCCCTCAACCCTTACCCTTCCCTCATGGTGCTACACCCCCTGCCACACACCTTTTTGGTGGCTCGCAGGGTACTTATGTAGATGTAGATGAATCATCAGAAGCAACCATAGATGATGTGAGCACACTAAATGTCAACACCTGAGCTGGATCAATGCAGAAGTCCAAATAATGAAACCTATATATGTGTATTAAACATTAATTCAGTAGTGTAACAAAAAATTAAATTTTTGCACTATACATTCGGCCATAAACTTCCTTTTTTCTCTTTTCACTTTTTTTTTCTCGAACATTACATATAGCAGTAAGCTTGAAGCTTGAACGAATCTTTCTTGAGATTCTCCCATATTCCCGTTTAATCCTTTTCAGAAATATTAGGACTGACGATATAGTGCTGTGACGTTAAAATTAACTGGGAAAAGATTGCCTGTTGCCATGGAGGTGCCACACACGTACTAGTGGTAAGATAGAAAGCGCATTTTAATAGCTCAAGTCACTATTCATTGATGTTCATTCACCAATTAGAATGTAGTTAAAGGAAGTTTTGATTCCTTGTTCTATGGACACAACCAAATTCGTTCATGCTTCTTACCCAATACAGATAAGCTTCCAGAATGAGTATTTTTCAAGCTCTTTTCAAGGCTCCAATTTTTAGCACGCGTCTAACCAGGAAATATAGCTGCCCCGAATTTTGTGGTGAATTTGTACTACGAAAAAAAATATCTTGAAGAAAAAATAAAACCACATGTGTATACTTTATACCGCCTCGGTACCTTTACTGGTTCAAACAGCCGGCCGGATGTTGAGGAATCCGGGTTCGAATCCTACCGAAGACGATTTTTTTTACCTGTTGGAATTGCTACATCAATTTAAATATTCATTTAGATGATTTATCTTTCCATGGTGAAGGATAAAGGAATAATTACTCCGCCCATATAAAAATTATATTCCGCAATGTTAGCTACAAAGTTAGTAATTATAAATCAAAATCATATTGATTGATAAAGAAAAACGAATCTGCGACAAATTATGGCTCACTATAGAAATATGTCTTCTACTTATCGTGCCTAGATGGAGCAAAATATGCGTAGCAGTTAAGTGGGAATGGCACTGGACTACCAAACGGAGAACCCAGGTTCGATCTCGGATGACGCCTCTGGTCACCCTCAGTTCAACTAACGATTTCTAATATTTCGGATAGAGGAAAATGAACAGATCACTCTACCCTGATGCGTAAATTCCACACGGCGTTAAGCTTAGGATTTGCTCATATGTAGCCCCACCTAAAAAACCAACCCTTTGGTTGATTTCTACGGTTTTGTGTAGAGTAACAACCTTTGAATCAAAATTTAATTCTTTTCTTCATATAAAACATAAAATACTCATTTTCCAGCCAGTGACCCAACAACGAGAGTTTTCTAATAAGGTGTTTATTTAAGAAAAACGAAACGTAGAGTTTCCTTCAGCGATTTAAAACAGCTTATACTGAAGTAAAAAACCATTAAGTAAAAACCATTTCTGTGAATTTATTGTTTCCATTATTAAATTAAAACAACTTTGAATTAATATTTATATATTTTACCCCTAAATTAATTTCTTGCTTGTACTCTGAAACGGTAGACTTACTCCATGTTATCAAAGTCCTTAGGCACAATTTCAAGATGAGATTCACCAGAATTTCTCATTTCTTAGTAATAAGAAACATACATTACAAAAAAATCACTGAATAACTCTTGAACCAGCGCTTTCAGTAACTAACCAAGCGCGTTGGGGTTCACCTAATATATATTTCATAGCCATTTGTGTAGATGAACGTACGAAATCGGGTAAATCATTTTGGTGCCTATTACTGTGAAATATGTCATAAATATTTTTCTTCTTCCGAGTTAATTAGCGAAAGTATCATTTATATTACCCGCAGAAATTTCGATCACCCACGTGTAATATTTTTGCGTCGCCATTAACGTGAATTAGGGCTCTGTCGAGGATCTTTATCATTTCATTCCACCTCACTTTCTTTGTCACACCACGAATCCGCTTTATCCTAAACCGCCATTTTTCCTCTTTAGACTCATTTCAACCCTCATTTCGCCCTCCATTCCTTTGCCCTTCCTTTTCAATCCCCGTCCACCCTTTCTTAAACGCACATCCCCATTGCCAGGATTCATTTCCATTCGACCACATAACCATTTAACATCCCACAACCCGCTTGCTAATCCTTTTCTTCCTCCCCAGTCTCGTAAAAAAAAAACATAATCGCGCTCAGAACGTTAGCATTTTTTATCTCGGAAGAATCCTGGGTTTTGTGAAATCCGAAATTATGATGTAAGCGTAAATTTGGGGCAGAGGTATATTTCACACCCCCAAACAATATATATATATGTATGTATACATTTTTTTCGAGAAGTTTGCTTCTTTGAAATTGATGTGAATTAACCAATTTTCATGTCCTATTGGCACATCATAATCCTGTTTTAATGGATGAGGAAAGGTAACTTTGTGAAGTGATCTAAACGAATAGCGAAGGTGTGAATTAAATATCGATACAGAGCACACAATAGAATAAAAAATCCACTAACTATTCACAGGAAAATAAAACCGTTGCCCTTAAGGGATGAACTAAACCGGAGATACAGTTCATGAACTATTCACTATGAACTAGACTCGGAACCAGCAGGAGACATGTTACGAACGGGATTAGTCCATTGCAAACAATTGACGATATACAGCATTTTAGAGCGCACTAACCTAGTTCGATACGAGTGAATAGTTCATTATGAACCTTTCGCTCACGTGCTACCCATCTCCGGTCTTAAAAAGTCGCGATGGATCGCACGGGAGAAGTAATAAGGTTCGCACAGCATCACAATCCTTTTCAGATCTACACGAAGGTACATAAAACTTAAGCAATAACCGTGCTCACTTAAAAAAAAACTGAAGGAGTGGTAGGCGTAGAGGATGAAATGGGGATTTTTCGTGGAGAATAGGTGTGGGTGGTCAATAAAATATCACGCTGAAAAGTTCACATGGAAAAGTGGGAGGGCGGGAGATAAAAATTTATCGCAAGAATTATCGCGTGATCAATAGAAACCCGCCCAAAACGCATTTTAGTCAGACCACATTTATCTCGTTCGCGTCCTTGACCTAAAATTAACTAAGGATTTACCTAATATCCTCTATATATCAATGCCCCTTTTCCTAAAGTTAAAAGTCAGTCCGCAGATCCTCTTAATTTCCTCGAATTTCTTGCGAGTATTTTGATGAAAATAAATCTTTTCCGGCATTAAAAAAAACTAGTTCCAACTTAACAGGATGTTATTCGGAAGGTTTCAAAAGTTGTTTACGGCTGTTGGGAGACGAATTTGAACTCTGATTAACGATTTCCTTGGGTATTGAAGAAATAACCATAGGAAAACAAACAAAAATTGATTTTGAGACAAATACACAGAACGAGTAGAAGATGCAAGAAAACTAATGATTAAGCAATCAAGAGAATGGAAAAGTATAGACCAATTACCGTGACGATTGGGGTAAGTAAAGCAAATATTGTTGGAGAGATAAGGCATTACAATCCATTAAAAATTATATTTGATAAGGGAAATCTTAGAGAAGAAAACCATAAATATGAAATACGATAGTTCCTACTATAAAATTTACGGGGATGTAAATATTGATTGAGTACCTGTTTAACTGTTTAATAGTCTATATAGGTCGTGATATTTCAATGCGGAACATATAGCTAAAGAAAATGCGCTTCAGATATAAATATAGCTGTCTTCATTCGAAGGATTACGGGAAAATTTAATGTTAAAAGAAAGATGTTCCATTCATAATCATTGAAACTAATTTAGAAGAATGGAAAAATAGTTTGTGTCCAATGGAGTAACTGCTAATTAAGGAATTAGATTTAGTTCAATGGAGATAATATGGATTTGCAAAACAGGAATATCGAATACCAACACGGAAGGTCGGCTCAACCGTGAAGACTTTGAAAATAGAATTGGG